>BLSH010505879.1:226982-266220 GCA_018402905.1 Glandirana rugosa
CATGCCGCGTACAGGCGGGGAACCCCACACATATATTCGACCACCTCATGGTTCTACCGGTGGCGAAGGCTGCTGCAGGATACTACTTTGCGCAATCCGCCCCGGTCGCTCACGCAGGCAGTGCGAGAATGCAATCTAGGCCTAAGCCACCAACACACTAAACCTCGCGTTCGGTGTCCTTCTCCTTCCCTCTACAGGGAAAGAGTTTGTCGTCGGCGCGACGACCGAACGATGTCGGGGTCAAAATTGGTGCCTGCCGAACCTACAAAATAAAATACAATGTTAAAATTGACTCATAACCTATGTTATTTTAATGTTTGCCTATATGTGATATAACCCTGAAAATAGGTTGTAATCTGTATATCTCCTTGCCATGTGTTTTTACGAATAATGTAACTATTGTAATTATACTTTGTCAAAAATTAATAAAAACATACTTTAAAAAAAAAAAAAAAAAAGAATAAAAGTCCCAATATAGTGTATATCCGTTTGTAATTTTATTGTATCCAATACTCAGTTAAAATTGTAACATAAAATAAAACATCCAAGCCGTCCGTGGTTAAAACTGGGGCTGTAGCAAGCCAGCAGCGCGGCTGCTGTTTGAGAAAGGGACATCTCCCTTCCTCTTCCTGTGGCTTGCGCTCCAAATCACACAACCACCGAATCCGGATCTAACGTAAGAGCGTGACGGACGCACTCGCTGGCCCCGCCTAACGCGTTTCATCATAGGACGTCGTCGGAAGCGGTGGCCATCTTGGTACTCCACCAGCTTATATACACACCCCAAGGGGCGGACATGCGCCGTACAGTTCCGTCATTTTGTATGTAAAAAAGCTCTGCCATCTTTTTGGTGTAAGAACAGGAACAGAGACAATGGTTTATTTTAAAATCAATCCACGGGGGAGTGTTTGAAAGACTAACGAGGAAGGTTTTAAATTTTGAAAACTGTGCTTATTTTACAAGGGAGAAAAAAATAACAAAAAAAAATAAAATAATATATTTTTTCAAAGTGACAAAAGATAAAATGAATAAAAAACCATAAAAAACCTTATGTAAGGGAATATATGGGAGAAGAGGATAACGCCAACTAGCGGCCATTCCTGTTTGCATGTGTTCAAGTGTTCCGATGAAGAGGAAGATATCGTATCTTCTCCATATATTTAAATAACAGCAAGTGTTAAATTCACAGGTTTTAGCTCAGAATAAGCTGAAGCTTATTTGTTGCAAAATAACCCTTAATTTTAAGCCCGGAAACTAATATAATGACCATTTTATACACAATATATACATTCCAGGCACATTATGTTTTAACAACCAAACAATTTGAAACTACAAAAAATATAGTAATAAAGCATGTAAAGATTATGTAAGAAATAAAGATAAAAATAAAAGTAATTATAAAATTAAAGGAAAGGGAATTTTTTGTGTCGTAAAAGTGCAAAAGTGGCAGCCCTAAGACTAAAAAGTTTTGAATCTAAAAAATGGGAGAATATCAAATAGGTAAATATATATATTGGGAAGTTGTCATAATAGTGAAAAATAATATATTAAAAATTAGACAAGAAGCAATTGCAGTCTATTTTCTCAGCAGATAATTTAAAGGGAGATGCTATACGGATCTCATGAGGATATATTATAAATCTATATCTAAAATATGAATTGGAAAGAGATGGTATAAAATACAAAAAAATACAAAAAAATTGAAAAATATATATTAAAAAATATATATATTAAAAATATATACATTAAAATATATATTATATATTAAAAATATTTCTGGTACGATCACCAGTATTTTGTGCAGAAGAAAGGCGTAGCAATGAGGGCAAAATATGCACCCAGCATCGCCAACCTTTTCATGGATATGTGGGAAGAGCAATATATATACTCCTCCATGAGACCCGAGTTGAAATTATATCGGAGATACATTGATGATGTAATCATCCTTTGGGAAGGGTCGGAAGAATCCCTCCAGGAATTCCTGGATGATATGAATAGGAATATCTATGACATTTCCTTCACTGGAAATTGGAGTCATACGGAGATCAATTATCTAGACCTACAGATATTCAAAATGGAAGACAAATTATACACAAATTATACACAAAAACCTTTTCAAGCTGTCATCACCCGGGGTGGATAAAGAATATTCCAAAGGGACAACTTATTAGGATACGGAGAAACTGCCGGAGGGATGAGGATTATGATATGCAAGCAGATATATTACTCAAAAGGTTCCAGGAAAAAGGATACTCCCCACAGGAATTAGAGAAGACAAAGGAGATGGTTAAAAATATCCCCAGAAATGATCTATTTGCTAACACAAAAAATAATTCAAAAATTGGGGATGAATTAACTTTTATCACTGGGTTTAATGGACAATACAAAACGGTTGAGAGAATTTTTAGGAAATATAGGCCAATTTGGAAGACAGATAAGGTTTTATCCAAGCTTATACCTCAGAAGCCAAAGTTTATATATAAGAGGGCTCCGACTTTGAGAAATCACCTAGTACATAATGTGATAAACCCGCCAACAGAGGTTAAACTCATGGGCAATTTAAAAGGCTTCTAGGAAGTACCAAATAAAAGAGTTGATCACCTGTAACAGCACTCATGTGACGTACATTGTTGAATGCCCATGCCGTCTTAAATATGTAGGCAGAACCACAAGACCCTTATTTGTGAGGATTAGGGAACATATCAATAACATCAAGAAAGGGTTCCCTAAACACAATCTATCCCGACATTTTAAGGATTTCCACCAAAAGGACCCCTCCTGCCTCACCTTCTATGGGATTGACAGAATTAAAAATAACTGGAGGGGAGGAAGTAAAAGGATAGCGGTGTCCCAGAATGAAACCCAATGGATACACCGCCTGGGCACTCTTGCGCCAGACGGCCTGAATGTGGACATAGATCTTAACTGTTTCCTGTCTAATTTTTAACCCCTCGTTTTTCATGTTTAATATTTAATATATATTTTAATGTATATATATTTAATATATATATTTTTTAATATATATTTTTCAATTTTTTTGTATTTTTTTGTATTTTATACCATCTCTCTCCTATTCATATTTTAGATACAGATTTATAATATATCCTCATGAGATCCATATAGCATCTCCCTTTAAATTATCTGCTGAGAAAATAGACTGCAATTGCTTCCTGTCTAATTTTTAATATATTATTTTTCACTATTATGACAACTTCCCAATATATATATTTACCTATTTGATATTCTCCCATTTTTTAGATTCAAAACTTTTTAGTCTTAGGGCTGCCACTTTTGCACTTTTACGACACAAAAAATTCCCTTTCCTTTAATTTTATAATTACTTTTATTTTTATCTTTATTTCTTACATAATCTTTACATGCTTTATTACTATATTTTTTGTAGTTTCAAATTGTTTGGTTGTTAAAACATAATGTGCCTGGAGTGTATATATTGTGTATAAAATGGTCATTATATTAGTTTCCGGGCTTAAAATTAAGGGTTATTTTGCAACAAATAAGCTTCAGCTTACTCTGAGCTAAAACCTGTGAATTTAACACTTGCTGTTATTTAAATATATAGAGAAGATACTATCTCTTCCTCTTCATCGGAACACTTGAACACATGCAAACAGGAATGGCCGCTAGTTGGCGTTATCCTCTTCTCCCATATATTTCCTTACATATGGTTTTTTACGTTTTTTTATTCATTTTATCTTTTGTCACTTTGAAAAAATATAATTTTTTATTTTTTTTGTTATTTTTTTCTCCCTTGTAAAATAAGCACCGTTTTCAAAATTTAAAACCTTCCTCGTTAGTCTTTCAAACACTCCCCCGTGGATTGATTTTAAAATAAACCATTGTTTCTGTCCCTCTTCTTACACCAAAAAGATGGCGGAGCTTTTTTACATACAAAATGACGGAACTGTACGGCGCATGTCCGCCCCTTGGGGTGTGTATATAAGCTGGTGGAGTACAAAGATGGCCACCGCTTCCGACGACGTCCTATGACGAAACGCGTTAGGCGGGGCCAGCGAGTACGTCTGTCACGCTCTTACGTTAGATCCGGATTCGGTGGTTGTGTGATTTGGAGCGCAAGCCACAGGAAGAGGAAGGGAGACGTCCCTTTCTCAAACAGCAGCCGCGCTGCTGGCTTGCTACAGCCCCAGTTTTAACCACGGACGGCTTGGATTTTTTATTTTATGTTATAATTTTAACTGAGTATTGGATAAAATAAAATTACAAACGGATATACACTATATTGGGACTTTTATTCTTTATATACAACGATACATCGGAGGAGGCTTTTGGGTGTAAACAGCCCCGGGACACAGACGGATCGATCGTTCAGGAGATTGAAGCCGGGATCTCAGACGGATCGACCGCTCAGGAGATTGGAGGTGGATCGATTGTTCAGGAGATTGGAGCTGGGAAAAAGGATCTACACAGGCGAGATACCCCTGTAGGGGTGCTGGGTTCTGGTGAGTGGGGACACAGGAGGGGAGCACAGTGTGAAGTCACCAATTTACCTTGGAAAGAGGATGAACATCACTGAATAACCACTAATACACGGATTTATTTAAAGAATTGAGAAATATCCTCTCTTAAGACACTTAAACTTTTTATGAGTGTTTTTTAATTTTATATATATTTTATTATTTTTTTATTTGATTTTTTATCTTTTTTCACTCTTATATGGTAAACGTGGACTTTATCTCTCTTTTTTTCTGAAAAACCAATAACAGACATTTGATGTGGTATAATATAAGGTTTATGTACTGTCACTTTAAATCTATTTTTACACATTTTATCACATTTTTTCACATAATTTATTTAGATTACTTTTGCTTTGGGGTCACATTATAAAGTTTTTATGTAAAGAAAGGCTGCACCTCTGGGGTTAGCGCCATCTGTCTGTGTGTTGCTCTATTCTTTTTCCTACGGGAAATTCAGGATGGCAGCTTTCCCCATATAACATCATAAGGTTACCCCATTATCCATAGCGCGGAATTTAAGATATATCATTTTAATATACAGACAGGCTAGTGTAGTATACAGACAGGCTAGTGTAGTATACAGACAGCCTAGTGTAGTATACAGAAATGCTAGTGTAGTATACAGTCAGGTTAGTGTAGTATACAGACAGGCAAGTGTAGTACAAGCAGGCTAGTGCAGTATACCGGCATGCTAGTGCAGTATACCAGCAGGCTAGTGTAGTATACAGGCAGGCTAGGGTAGTATACAGACAGGCTAGTGTAGTATACAGGCTGGCTGGGGTATATACAGGCAGCCTAGTGTAGTATACAGTCAGGATAGTGTAGTATACAGACAGGCTAGTGTAGCATAAAGGCAGGCTAGGGTATATACAGACAGGCTAGTGTAGTACACAAGTAAGCCAGTGTAGCATACAGGCATGCTAGTGCAGTATACAGGCAGCAGGATAGTGTAGTAAAAAAACCGCAGGCTAGTATAATGTACAGGCAGGCTAGTGTACTATAAAGGCAGGCTAGTGTAACATACAGACAGCAGGCTAGTATAGTATACCGGAAGCAGGCTAGTGTAATATACAGGCAGGCTAATGTAGTATACAGGAAGGCTACTGTAGTATACAGGCAGCAGGCTAGTGTAGTATACAGGCAGGCTAGTGTAGTATACAGGCAGGCTAGTGTAATATACAGGCAGCAGGCTAGTGTAGTATACAGGCAGCAGGCTAGTGTAGTATATAGGCAGGCTAGTGTAGTACATAGGCAGCAAGCTAGTGTAGTACACAGGTAGGCTAGTGTAGTATACAGGCAGGCTAGTGTAGTATACAGGCAGCAGGCTAGTGTAGTATACAGGAAGGCTAGTGTAGTATACAGGAAAGCTAGTATAGTATACAGGCAGCAGGTTAGTGTAGTATATAGGCAGCAGGGTAGTGTAGTATACAGGCAGCAGACTAGTGTAGTATACAGGTAGGCTAGTGTAGTATACAGGCAGTCTAATGTAGTATACAGGCAGCAGGCTAGTGTAGTATACAGACAGGCTAGTGTAGCATAAAGGCAGGCTAGGGTATATACAGACAGGCTAGTGTAGTACACAAGTAAGCCAGTGTAGTATACAGGCATGCTAGTGCAGTATACAGGCAGCAGGATAGTGTAGTAAAAAGACTGCAGGCTAGTGTAGTGTACAGGCAGGCTAGTGCAGTATACAGGCAGACTAGTGTAATATACAGACAGCAGGCTAGTATAGTATATCGGAAGCAGGCTAGTGTAATACACAGGCAGGCTAATGTAGTATACAGGAAGGCTACTGTAGTATACAGGCAGCAGGCTAGTGTAGTATACAGGCAGGCTAGTGTAGTATAAAGGCAGGCTAGTGTAATATACAGGCAGCAGGCTAGTGTAGTATACAGGCAGCAGGCTAGTGTAGTATATAGGCAGGCTAGTGTAGTACATAGGCAGCAAGCTAGTGTAGTACACAGGCAGCAGGCTAGTGTAGTATACAGATAGGCTAGTGTAGTATACAGGCAGGCTAGTGTAGTATACAGGCAGCAGGCTAGTGTAGTATACAGGAAGGCTAGTGTAGTATACAGGAAAGCTAGTATAGTATACAGGCAGCAGGTTAGTGTAGTATATAGGCAGCAGGGTAGTGTAGTATACAGGTAGGCTAGTGTAGCATACAGGCAGTCTAATGTAGTATACAGGCAGCAGGCTAGTGTAGTATACAGACAGGCTAGTGTAGTATACAGGCAGCAGGCTAATGTAGTATACAGGAAGGCTAGTGTAGTATACAGGGAGGCTACTGTAGTATACAGGCAGCAGGCTAGTGTAGTATACAGACAGGCTAGCGCAATATACAGACAGCAGGCTACTGTAGTATACAGGCAGCAGGCTAGTGTAGTATACAGGCAGCAGGCTAGTGTAGTATACAGACAGGCTAGTGTAGTATACAGGCAGGCTAATGTAGTATACAGGCAGAAGGCCAGTGTAGTATACAGGCAGGCTAGTGTAGTCTACAAGCAGCAGGCTAGTGTAGTATACAGTCAGGCTAGTGTAGTATACAGGCAGGCTAATGTAGTATACAGGCAGCAGGCTAGTTTAGTATACAGACAGTCTAGTGTAGTATACAGGCAGCAGGCTAGTTTAGTAGACAGTCTAGTGTAGTATGCAGGCAGCAGGCTAGTGTAGTATACAGGCAGGCTAGTGTAGTACACAGACAGGCTAGTGTAGTTTACATGCAGCAGGCTAGTGTAGTATATAGGAAGGCTAGTGTAGTATACAGGAAGGCTACTGTAGTATACAGGCAGAAGGCCAGTGTAGTATACATGCAGGCTAGTGTGGTCTACAAGCAGCAGGCTAGTGTAGTATACAGTCAGGCTAGTGTAGTATACAGGCAGGCTAATGTAGTATACAGGCAGCAGACTAGTGTAGTATACAGACAGTCTAGTGTAGTATACAGGCAGCAGGCTAGTGTAGTATACAGGCAGGCTAGTGTAGTATACAGGCAGGCTAGTGTAGTATACAGGCAGACTAGTGTAGTATACAGGCAGCAGGCTAAAGTAGTATACAGGCAGCAGGCTGGTGTAGTATACAGGCACACTAGTGTAGTATACATGCAGGCTAGTGTAGTATACAAACAGCAGGCTAGTGTTTTATAGAAGCAGCAGGCTAGTGTAGTATACAGACAGGCTAGTGTAGTATACAGGTAGCAGACTAGTGTACTATACAGGCAGCAGGCAAGTGTAATATACAGGCAGGCTGGTGTAGTATACAAGCAGGTTACTGTAGTTTACAGGCAGAAGGCTAGTGTAGTATACAGGCAGGCTAGTGCAGCATACAGGCAGCAAGCTAGTGTAGTATACAGGCAGCAGGCTCGTGTATAATACAGGCAGCACGCTGGTGTAGTATGCAGGCAGGCTAGTGTAGTATACAGATAGGCTAGTGTAGTATACAGACAGGCTAGTGTAGTATACAGACAGGCTAGTGTAGTATAAAGGCAGGCTAGTGTAGTATATAGACAGAAGGCTAGTGTAGTATACAGACAGCAGGCTAGTGTGGTATACAGGCAGGCTAGTGTAGTATACAGACAGGCTAGTGTAGTATACAGGCAGGCTGGTGTTGTATACAGGCAGGCTAATGTAGTATACAGAGAGGCCAGTGTAGTACACAGGCAAGCTAGTGTAGTATACGGGCAGCAGGCTAGTGTAGTATACAGGCAGGCTAGTGTAGTATACAGGCAGGCTAGTGTAGCATACAGGCAGCAGGCTAGTATAGTATTCAGGCAGGCTAGTATAGTATACAGTCAGGCTGGTGTAGTATACAGAATGGCATGTGTGGTATACTGGCAGGCTACTATAGTATACTGACAGCAAGCTAGTGTAGTATACAGGCAGCAGGCTAGTGTATTATACAGGAAGCAAGCCAGTGTAGTATAAAGGCAGGTTAGTGTAGTACAGGCGGTCCCCTAGTTACAAACATCTGACTTACAAATGACTCCTACTTACAAACGGAGGAAGACAACAGGAAGTGAGAGGAAATCTACCCATAGGAAGGGAAATTTCCTCCTGCAAGAGTTATTATGGGAAAAAGGTCTCTCCGCTGAAGCTTTATCACCAATTCTAGTTTCCACAACAACTCAAAATTTTCAAAATCCAATTATCATTTGGACAGGGAGTGAGGTGAAATCTTCTGAACACAAACATAGTCAGCAAAACAAACATTACAGGGGTGTTAACCCTTCCCTATGCTATCCAAAAAGCTTAAAAATAGTTTTTTTGGCTGAAGCTACACTTAAAAAATGTACATGTTCCGACTTACAAACAAATTCAATTTAAGAACAAACCTACAGACCCTAACTTGTTTGTTACCCGTGGATTGCCTGTATACAGGCTGGCTAGTGTAGTATACAAATAAGCTAGTGTGGTATACAGGTAGCAGATTAGTGTACTATACAGGCAGCAGGCAAGTGTAATATACAGGCAGGCTGGTGTAGTATACAAGCAGGCTACTGTAGTTTACAGGCAGCATGCTAGTGTAGTATACAGGCAGGCTAGTGAAGCATACAGGCAGCAAGCTAGTGTAGTACACAGGCAGCAGGCTCATGTATAATACAGGCAGCAAGCTGGTGTAGTATGCAGGCAGGCTAGTGTAGTATACAGATAGGCTAGTGTAGTATACAGGCAGGCTAGTGTAGTATACAGACAGGCTAGTGTATTATAAACGCAGGCTAGTGTAGTATATAGACAGAAGGCTAGTGCAGTATACAGACAGCAGGCTAGTTTGGTATACAGGCAGGCTAGTGTAGTATACAGGCAGGCTGGTGTTTTATACAGGCAGGCTAGTGTAGTATACAGGCAGCAGGCTAGTGTAGCATACAGGCAGGATGGTGTAGTATACAGGCAGGCTAGTGTAGCATACAGGCAGCAGGCTAGTATAGTATACAGTCAGGCTAGTGTAGTATACAGAATGGCAGATGTAGTATACAGGCAGGTTACTGTAGTATACTGACAGCAGGCTAGTGTAGTATACAGGCAGCAGGCTAGTGTAGTATACAGGAAGCAAGCCAGTGTAGTATAAAGGCAGGTTAATGTAGTACAGGCGGTCCCCTAGTTACAAACATCTGACTTACAAACGACTCCTACTTACAAACGGAGGAAGACAACAGGAAGTGAGAGGAAATCTACCCATAGGAAGGGAAATTTCCTCCTGTAAGAGTTATTATGGGAAAAAGGTCTCTCCGCTGAAGCTTTATCACCAATTCTAGTTTCCACAACAACTCAAAATTTTCAAAATCCAATTATCATTTGGACAGGGAGTGAGGTGAAATCTTCTGAACAGAAACATAGTCAGCAAAACAAACATTACAGGGGTGTTAACCCTTCCCTATGCTATCCAAAAAGCTTAAAAATAGTTTTTTTGGCTGAAGCTACACTTAAAAAATGTACCTGTTCCGACTTACAAACAAATTCAATTTAAGAACAAACCTACAGACCCTAACTTGTTTGTTACCCATGGATTGCCTGTATACAGGCTGGCTAGTGTAGTATACAAATAGGCTAGTGTAGTATACAGGTAGCAGACTAGTGTACTATACAGGCAGCAGGCAAGTGTAATATACAGGCAGGCTGGTGTAGTATACAAGCAGGCTACTGTAGTTTACAGGCAGCATGCTAGTGTAGTATACAGGCAGGCTAGTGCAGCATACAGGCAGCAAGCTAGTGTAGTACACAGGCAGCAGGCTCATGTATAATACAGGCAGCAAGCTGGTGTAGTATGCAGGCAGGCTAGTGTAGTATACAGATAGGCTAGTGTAGTATACAGGCAGGCTAGTGTAGTATACAGACAGGCTAGTGTATTATAAACGCAGGCTAGTGTAGTATATAGACAGAAGGCTAGTGCAGTATACAGACAGCAGGCTAGTGTGGTATACAGGCAGGCTAGTGTAGTATACAGGCAGGCTGGTGTTGTATACAGGCAGGCTAGTGTAGTATACAGGCAGCAGGCTAGTGTAGTATACAGGCAGGCTAGTGTAGCATACAGGCAGCAGGCTAGTATAGTATTCAGGCAGGCTAGTATAGTATACAGTCAGGCTAGTGTAGTATACAGAATGGCATATGTAGTATACAGGCAGGTTACTGTAGTATAAATGGTGAAAGGTCTGGGGGATAAAACATATCAAGAGCGACTTCAGGAACTTAATATGTACAGTCTGGAGGAAAGAAGGGAGAGGGGAGACATGATTGAAACCTTTAAATACCTCAAGGGGGTGAATAAGGTTCAGGAGGGCAGTCTTTTCAATATGAAACCAAAATCAAGAACACGGGGACATGACCTCAAACTAACTGGGGGGAAGTTCAAAACTAATCTTAGAAAGTATTATTTTACTGAAAGGGTGGTTGATGATTGGAATAAACTACCAACAGAGGTTGTGAGACAGTCAACAGTAAATGGCTTCAAACATGCTTGGGATAAACATAAATCCATAGTCAGACAACAAGGTTAATGTAAAAAAAATAAAAAAATAAAAAGGGGCAGACTCGATGGACTACTCAGTCTTTTTCTGCCGTCACTTTTCTATGTTTCTATGTTTCTATGTATACTGACAGCAGGCTAGTGTAGTATACAGGCAGCAGGCTAGTGTAGTATACAGGAAGCAAGCCAGTGTAGTATAAAGGCAGGCTAGAGTAGTACAGGCGGTCCCCTAGTCACAAACATCCGACTTACAAACGACTCCTACTTACAGACGGAGGAAGACAACAGGAAGTGAGAGGAAATCTACCCATAGGAAGGGAAATTTCCTCCTGTAAGAGTTATTATGGGAAAAAGGTCTCTCCACTGAAACTTTATCACCAATTCTTGTTTGCACAACAACTCAAAATTTTCAAAATCCAATTATCAGAAATAATAAACAATAAACAATAATAAACTAATAAACAGAAACATAATCAGCAAAACAAACATTACAGGGGTGTTAACCCTATGCTATCCAAAAAGCTTAAAAATAGTTTTTTTGGCTGAAGCTACACTTAAAAAATGTATCTGTTCCTAATTACAAACAAATTCAACTTAAGAACAAACCTACAGACCCTAACTTGTTTGTTACCCGTGGACTGCCTGTATACAGGCTGACTAGTGTAGTATACAAATAGGCTAGTGTAGTATACAGACAGCAGGCTAGTGTAGTATACAGGCAGGCAAGTGTAGTATACAGGCAGGCTAATGTAGCATACAGGCAGCAGCCTAGTGTAGTAAGCATAATGGCTAGTGTAGTATACAGGCAGCAGGCTAGTGTAGTATACAGGCAGGCTAGTGTAGTATACAGGCAGCCGGCAAGTGTAGTATACAGGCAGGCTAGTGAAGTATACAGGCAGCAGGCTAGTGTAGCATACATTACAGGGGTGTTAACCCTTCCCTATGCTATCTAAAAAGCTTAAAAATATTTTTTTGGCTGAAGCTACACTTAAAAAATGTACCTGTACAAGACCCTAACTTGTTTGTTACCCATGGACTACCTGTATACAGGCTGGCTAGTGTAGTATACAAATAGGCTAGTGTAGTATACAGGCAGCAGGCTAGTGTAGTATACAGGCAGGCAAGTGTAGTATACAGGCAGGCTAATGTAGCATACAGGCAGCAGCCTAGTGTAGTAAGCATAATGGCTAGTGTAGTATACAGGCAGCAGGCTAGTGTAGTATACAGGCAGGCTAGTGTAGTATACAGGCAGCCGGCTAGTGTAGTATACAGGCAGGCTAGTGTAGCATACAGACAGCAGGTTAGTGTAGTATACAGGCAGCCTAATGTATACAGGCAGGTAAGTGTAGTAAACAGACAGACTAGTGTAATATAAAGGCAGCAGGCTAGTGTAGTATACAGGCAGACTAGTGTAGTATATAGGCAACAGGCTAGTGTAGTATACAGGCATGCTATTGTAGTATAAAGGCAGACTAGTGTAGTATACAGGCAGCAGGCTAGTGTAGTATACAGGCAGGCTAGTGTAGTATACAGGCAGCAGGCTAGTGTAGTATACAGGCAGGCTAGTGTAGTATACAGGCAGCAGGCTAGTGTAGTATACAGGCAGGCTAGTGTAGTATACAGGTAGGCTAGTGTAGTATACAGTCAGGCTTGTGTAGTATACACACAGGCTAGTGTAGTATACAGGTAGGTAAGTGTAGTATACAGACAGCAGACTAGTGTAGTATACAGACAGCAGGCTAGTGTAGTATACAGACAGAAGGCTTGTGTAGTATACAGGCAGCAGGCTAGTGTAGTATACTGTCAGCAGGCTAGCATAGTATACAGACAGCAAGCTAGTGTAGTATACAGGAAGAAAGCCAGTGTACTATACAGGTAGACTAGTGTAGTATAAAGGCTGGCTAGTGTAGTATACAGGCAGCAGGCTAGTTTAGTATACAGGCAGGCTAGTGTAGTATACAGGTAGGCTGATGTAGCATACAGGCTGAAGGCTAGTGTAGTAAACAGAATGGCTAGTGTAGTATACAGGCAGCAGGTTAGTGTAATATACAGGCAGGCTAGTGTAGTATACATGCAGGCTAGTGTAGTATACAGGCAGCAGGCTAGTTTAGTATACAGGCAGGCTAGTGTAGTATACAGGCAGGCTAATGTAGCATACAGGCTGCAGGCTAGTGTAGAAAACAGAATGGCTAGTGTAGTATACAGGCAGCAGGCTAGTGTAATATACAGGCAGGCTAGTGTAGTATACAGGCAGCAGGCTAGTGTAGTATACAGGCAGGCTAGTGTAGTATACAGGCAGCAGGCTAGTGTAGCATACAGGCAGCAGGTTAGTGTCGTATACAGGCATGCTAGTGTAGTATACAGGCAGGTTAGTGTAGTATATAGGCAACAGGTTAGTGTAGAATACAGGCATGCTACTGTAGTATACAGGTAGACTAGTATAGTATACAGGCAGTAGGCTAGTGTAGTATACAAGCAGGCTAGGGCAGTATACAGGCAGCAGGCTAGTGTGGTATACAGGCAGGCTAGTGTAGTATACAGACAGGCTAGTGTAGTATACAGACAGGCTAGTGTAGTATACAGGCAGGCTGGTGTTGTATACAGACAGGCTAGTGTAGTATACAGGCAGGCTAGTGTATAATACAGGCAGCAGGCTAGTATAGTATTCAGGCAGACTAGTATAGTATACAGTCAGGCTAGTGTAGTATACAGAATGGCATGTGTAGTATACAGGCAGGCTACTGTAGTATACTGACAGCAGGCTAGTGTAGTATACAGGCAGCAGGCTAGTGTAGTATACAGGAAGGAAGCCAGTGTAGTATAAAGGCAGGCTAGTGTAGTACAGGCGGTCCCCTAGTTACAAACATCCAACTTACAAACGGAGGAAGACAACAGGAAGTGAGAGGAAATCTACCCATAGGAAGGGAAATTTCCTCCTGTAAGAGTTATTATGGGAAAAAGGTCTCTCCGCTGAAGCTTTATTACCAATTCTTGTTTCCATAACAACTCAAAATTTTCAAAATCCAATTATCATTTGGACAGGGAGTGAGGTGAAATCTTCTGAACAGAAACACAGTCAGCAAAACAAACATTACAGGGGTGTTAACCCTTCCCTATGCTATCCAAAAAGCTTAAAAATAGTTTTTTTGCCTGAAGCTACACTTAAAAAATGTACCTGTTCCGACTTACAAACAAATTCAACTTAAGAACAAACCTACAGACCCTAACTTGTTTGTTACCCGTGGACTGCCTGTATACAGGCTGGCTAGTGTAGTATACAAATAGGCATGTGTAGTATACAGGCAGTAGGCTAGTGTAGTATACAGGCAGGCAAGTGTAGTATACAGGCAGGCTAATGTAGCATATAGGCAGCAGCCTAGTGTAGTAAGCATAATGGCTAGTGTAGTATACAGGCAGCAGGCTAGTGTAGTATACAGGCAGGCTAGTGTAGTATACAGGCAGCCGGCTAGTGTAGTATACAGGCAGGCTAGTGTAGTATACAGACAGCAGGCTAGTGTAGCATACATTACAGGGGTATTAACCCTTCCCTATGCTATCCAAAAAGCTTAAAAATAGTTTTTTTGGCTGAAGCTACACTTAAAAAATGTACCTGTACAAGACCCTAACTTGTTTGTTACCCGTGGACTGCCTGTATACAGGCTGGCTAGTGTACTATACAAATAGGCTAGTGTAGTATAGAGGCAGCAGGCTAGTGTAGTATACAGGCAGGCAAGTGTAGTATACAGGCAGGCTAATGTAGCATACAGGCAGCAGCCTAGTGTAGTAAGCATAATGGCTAGTGTAGTATACAGGCAGCAGGTTAGTGTAGTATACAGGCAGGCTAGTGTAGTATACAGGCAGCCAGCTAGTGTAGTATACACGCAGGCTAGTGTAGTATACAGGCAGCAGGCTAGTGTAGCATACAGGCAGCAGGTTAGTGTAGTATACAGGCAGCCTAATGTACACAGGCAGGTAAGTGTAGTAAACAGACAGACTAGTGTAATATACAGGCAGCAGGCTAGTGTAGTATACAGGCAGACTAGTGTAGTATATAGGCAACAGGCTAATGTAGTATACAGGTATACTATTGTAGTATAAAGGCCGACTAGTGTAGTATACAGGCAGCAGGCTAGTGTAGTATACAGGCAGGCTAGTGTAGTATACAGGCCGCAGGCTAGTGTAGTATACAGGCAGGCTAGTGTAGTATACAGGCAGGGTAGTGTAGTATACAGGTAGGCTAGTGTAGTATACAGTCAGGCTTGTGTAGTATACACACAGGCTAGTGTAGTATACAGGTAGGTAAGTGTAGTATACAGACAACAGGCTAGTGTAGTATACAGACAGAGGGCTAGTGTAGTATACAGACAGAAGGCTTGTGTAGTATACAGGCAGCAGGCTAGTGTAGTATACTGGCAGCAGCCTAGCATAGTATACAGGCAGCAGGCTAGTGTAGTATACAGGAAGAAAGCCAGTGTAGTATACAGGTAGACTAGTGTAGTATAAAGGCTGGCTATTGTAGTATACAGGCAGGCTAGTGTAGTATACAGGCAGCAGGCTAGTTTAGTATACAGGCAGGCTAATGTAGCATACAGGCTGCAGGCTAGTGTAGTAAACAGAATGGCTAGTGTAGTATACAAGCAGCAGGCTAGTGTAATATACAGGCAGGCTAGTGTAGTATACATGCAGGCTAGTGTAGTATATATGCAGGCTAGTGTAGTATACAGGCAGCAGGCTAGTGTAGTATACAGGCAGGCTAGTGTAGTATACAGGCAGCAGGCTAGTGTAGTATACAGGCAGGCTAGTGTAGTATACAGGCAGCAGGCTAGTGTAGCATACAGGCAGCAGGTTAGTGTTGTATACAGGCAGGCTAGTGTAGTATACAGGCAGGTAATGTAGTAAACAGACAGACTAGTGTAGCATACAGGCAGCAGGCTATTGTAGTATACAGGCAGGTTAGTGTAGTATATAGGCAACAGGCTAGTGTAGAATACAGGCATGCTAGTGTAGTATACAGGCAGACTAGTATAGTATACAGGCAGTAGGCTAGTGTAGTATACAGGCAGCAGGCTAGGGCAGTATACAGGCAGCAGGCTAGTGTAGTATACAGGCAGCAGGCTAGTGTAGTATACAAGCAGGCTAGTGTAGTATAGAGACAGGCTAGTGTAGTATACAGGCAGCAGACTAGTGTAAAAAACAAGAGGAAAGAAAGGCGCGCGCACCTAGTGCATTACCAAAAACAATTTTATTAAAATTGATAACAAGAAAGGGTACTCACAAAACGGTGGGTGCACAACCTGTGCAAACTGGGAATGAATAAAAGCTGACGCGTTTCGGGGGCGCACCCCCTTCCTCAGTCAGCTTTTATTCATTCCCAGTTTGCACAGGTTGTGCACCCACCGTTTTGTGAGTACCCTTTCTTGTTATCAATTTTAATAAAATTGTTTTTGGTAATGCACTAGGTGCGCGCGCGCCTTTCTTTCCTCTTGTTTTTTAGTTATTTTCGGATTTCCCCGTCCGTGGAGGGCTGCACGCATCAATTCATTTACCTTTGTCCAGTCGGTAGTCTGCCTTATGAGAGGACTTACCAGCGCGGGAATTTTTCAACCTTTTTCTTCAGCAGACTAGTGTACTATACAGGCAGCAGGCTAGTGTAGTATATAGGCAGGCTAATGTAGTATACAGGCAGAAGTCTAGTGTAGTATACAGGCAGGCTAGTGTAGTATGCAGGCAGCAGGCTAGCGTAGTATACAGGCAGCAGGCTAGTGTTTAATAAAGGCTGCAGGCTAGTGTAGTATACAGACAGGCTAGGGTAGTATACAGATAGGCTAGTGTGGTATACAGACAGGCTAATGTAGTATACAGGCAGACTAGTGTAGTATACAAGCAGGCTAATGTAATATACAGGCAGGTTAGTGTAGTATACAGGCATGCTAGTGTAGTATACAGGGAGCAGGCTAGTGTAGTATACAGGAAGCAAGCCAGTGTAGTATACAGGCAGGCTAGTATAGTATACAGGCAGCAGTCTAGTGTAGTAAACAGGCTGGCTAGTGTAGTATGCAGGCAGGCTAGTGTAGTATACAGGCAGCAGGCTAGTGTAGTATACAGGCAGGCTAGTGTAGTATACAGGCAGGCTAGTGTAGCATACAGGCAGCAGGCTAGTGTAGTAAACAGATTGGCTAATGGAGTATACAAGCAGGCTAGTGTAGTATACAGGCAGCAGGTTAGTGTAGTATACAGGCAGGCTAGTGTAGTATACAGGCAGGCTAGTGTAGTATACAGGCAGCAGGCTAGTGTAATATACAGGTAGCAGGCTAGTGTAGTATGCCAGCAGCAGGCTAGTGTAGTATACAGGCAGGCTAGTGTAGTATACAGGAAGAAAGCCAGTGTAGTATACAGGTAGACTAGTGTAGTATAAAGGCTGGCTAGTGTATACATGCAGGCTAGTGTAGTATACAGGCAGCAGGCTCGTTTAGTATACAGGCAGGCTAGTGTAGTATACAGGCAGGCTAATGTAGCATACAGGCTGCAGGCTAGTGTAGTAAACAGAATGGCTAGTGTAGTATACAGGCAGCAGGCTAGTGTAATATACAGGCAGGCTAGTGTAGTATTGAAAGAAGTCACTTAAAGTCCAAAAAAGGTCTAAAAAAGTGTTAGCAGCGCTTAGTGACAATATAGCTGTTCAGTGCAAGTAGTAGCATAAATAAAGTGCTGGTGCCGTAAACCAATCCATTCAGGTGAACACAACTCCTCAGCTTCTGCTGAATCCTCCACCTTAAACACCACGTGCATAAGAACACACTGGAGCTCACCAGAAATCTGGAATAAATCAGCCTGTTTGTATCAAAACGTCAACATAAGGGCTCCACTCTCTGCCTGCATCCCGGAAGTCATAGCCTCAGAAGGTGTACATCTCTAGCTCAAACATTCATAGGGGACAAGCATAAAAAGTCCTCATAGCGTATCACTGATAAAACTAAAGCTCCAATAAAAGTATGTGCTTACATGTATATTAAAAACTCATGTCATGTGTGAACATCCAATGTGTGGGTTACCAGACAACAGTCTCACGCCTCCTCCATTCGTTCGACGGCGTCCCTGCTGTCGGCTCCTCACACCGTGTCGGGTCGCCGCGTTTCGTCACATCCGACTTGATCACCAGGCTAGTGTAGTATACAGGCAGGCTAGTGTAGTATACAGGCAGCAGGCTAGTGTAGTATACAGGCAGGCTAGAGTAGTATACAGGCAGCAGGCTAGTGTAGCATACAGGCAACAGGTTAGTGACGTATACAGGCAGGTAATGTAGTAAACAGACAGACGAGTGTAGCATACAGGCAGCAGGCATATTGTAGCATACAGGCATGCTAGTGTAGTATACAGGCAGGTTAGTGTAGTATATAGGCAACAGGCTAGTGTAGAATACAGGCATGCTAGTGTAGTATACAGGCAGACTAGTGTAGTATACAGGCATTAGGCTAGTGTAGTATACAAGCAGGCTAGGGCAGTATACAGGAAGCATGCTAGTGTAGTATACAGGCAGCAGGCTAGTGTAGTATACAAGCAGGCTAGTGTAGTATAGAGACAGGCTAGTGTAGTATACAGGCAGCAGACTAGTGTACTATACAGGCAGCAGGATAGTGTAGTATATAGGCAGGCTAATGTAGTATACAGGCAGAAGGCTAGTGAAGTATACAGGCAGGCTAGTGTATTATACAGGCAGCAGGCTAGTGTAGTGTACAGGCAGCAGGCTAGTGTTTAATAAAGGCTGCAGGCTGGTGTAGTATACAGACAGGCTAGTGTTGTATATAGACAGGCTAGTGTGGTATACAGACAGGCTAGTGTGGTATACAGACAGGCTAATGTAGTATACAGGCAGGCTAGTGTAGTATACAAGCAGGCTAATGTAATATACAGGCAGGCTAGTGTAGTATACAGGCATACTAGTGTAGTATACAGGCAGGCTAGTGTAGTATACAGGAAGCAAGCCAGTGTAGTATACAAGCAGCAGTCTAGTGTAGTATACAGGCTGTCTAGTGTAGTATACAGGCAGACTAGTGTAGTATACAGGCAGAAGGCTAGTGTAGTATACAGGCAGACTAGTGTAGTATAGAGGCAGAAGGCTAGTGTAGTATACAGGCAGGCTAGCTTAGTATACAGGCAGGCTAGTGTAGCATACAGGCAGCAGGCTAGTGTAGTATACAGGCAGCAGGCTAGTGTAGTAAACAGACTGGCTAATGGAGTATACAGGCAGGCTAGTGTAGTATACAGGCAGCAGGTTAGTGTAGTATACAGGAAGGCTAGTGTAGTATACACGCAGGGGAGTGTAGTATACAGGCAGCAGGCTAGTGTAATATACAGGCAGCAGGCTAGTGTAGTATGCCGGCAGCAGGCTAGTGTAGTATACAGGCAGGCTAGTGTAGTATACAGGCAGGTAGATGTAGTAAACAGAAAAACGAGTGTAGTATACAGGCAGCAGGCTAGTGTAGTATACAGGCAGGCTAGTGTAGTATACAGGCAGTGGGCTAGTGTGTTATACAGGCAGGCTATTGTAGTATACAGGTAGCAGGCTAGTGTAATATACAGGCAGCAGGCTAGTGTAGTATACAGGCAGGCTAGTGTAATATACAGACAGGCTAGTGTAGTAAACAGGCAGGCTAGTGTAGTATACAGGCAGCAGGCTAGAGTAGTATACAGACAGCAGGCTAGTGAAGCATACAGAAAGCAGACTAGTATAGTATACAGACAGGCTAATGCAGTATACACACAGGCTAGTGTAGTTTACAGGCAGGTAAGTGTATTATACAGACAATAGGCTAGCGTAGTATACAGACAGCAGGCTAGTGTAGTATACAGACAGCAGGCTATTGTAGTATACAGGCAGTAGGCTTAGTGTAGTATACAGACAGCATTCTAGTGTAATATACAGACAGACTTAGGGTACTCACTTGCCACCTCCCCTGTTCAGGACCTCGTGTGAGAAAGTTCCTCCTGGCTTTATCATATTGGTGGAGCAAGAAGAAGACCTGCTCTCACACTGATCTCTGGGCTTTGGCTGTCACTGAAGCACCGGGTGCAGACAGCTGTGCAGAGAGTGCTGTAACAGGCAGCCCGCAACACTCTTACTCTGCACTTGGTGCGGAAAGTGTAGGTAGTGGCGGCCCTGCTCTGCCGCCCCTCTCAAATTGCCGCCTGGGACCATTGGACACACTGGGACCCATGGTAGGGCCGCCCTGCTCATAGGGTCCCAGCTAAACAACCTAGGCCTGGAAAACCAGTGCGACCATTTCTCTTTAAGTTGCACAACTTTAAAGAAAGAGATGCTGTGCTGCAGCAATCCAGAACCAAAGGTGACCTCATGAAAATCGACAATGTGCAAATCTCCTTCTACCCAGATTTTTCTGCTGAAGTAGAATGCCGAAGGGCTAAGTTTACTGCGGTGAAAAAAGTGCCTTAGGAAGTATAATGTCACCTATGCAATGCTTTAACCAGCAAAACTTTGTGTGGCAGTAAATGATGAGACTCACTTCTTTGAAAACCCAGCTACTTTCTCTGCTTGGATAGACAGAGTGGAGCACACATTGAAGAGGAGCAATTAGTTCTGCGGATCGCAGGCTGCAATCATTACTACGATGATTATGGATCACTGAGAGTGGGAAAATAAGCACAATGATTAATATTTTCACAAAATTATCATTTATCCTTTAAGGCGGTAAGGAAAGTTACTAGTGAGTGAACACTGATATGTTACACCCTAGTAAGGATTATAAATGTTGCAAGTTCCTACGAATTGTAGTTTGAAACGAGACGTTGCCCACCCCCCCCCCCCCCATCCACTTTTACTTTTTTTGTTCCGCTACATCTTTGACCCTTGCCTGTTGCAAGGGTCGCAAGGTTCTACTTTATGCCTGTGCACCTAGAATGTACCTTCTCTGGAGACTATTGCTAAGTACATATATATAAATATATGCGGATTGGCGTACGACACTGCCAGTAATTGCTGATAATGCTAGCAGGAAATCTGAAAGAGGCTACAATATATTGCAGGCCCAATGGATGTGCTTGACTGCCTGGGGCAATTATGCCTTAGATGTAATGAAGATGCACTGCCGCATTTTGAATATTCCTTTATATGTTTTATCTCTACTACATGTAAATTTATATCATGGAATGTGAGGGGGTTGGGTGACGGAATGAAATGGGTGGTGCTGTTTACCATCCTGCTGAACTATAAGTCGGTGGTGGTATGTTTGCAAGAAACTCATTTACAGTCTAGCACATTAAATACCCTCAAACATAGGTGCTTTCACACTCAGTTTCACTCCACTCACACATTCTACTCTAGAGGGGTCAGTGTATTGATATCTAATGTGACACCCTTCACACTTATTCAATCTGTAATAGATGATCAAGGTCGATATATTTTTCTACTTTGTAAACTGGAAGGGGTAACATGCATCGTTGCCAATATCTATGTCCCTCCCCCTTCTCACCTGACAGCTTAAATAAACTGGCACAATATATGGCCCCTCATTCTAATGTCCCCATTTGGGTAATGGGGGATTTTAATGCAGTGATGGATAAAGTATTAGACTAGATTAGATTCTCATTACAACCAAGAGCTGGCGCACCTCCGGGTGGTCCCACCCCCTTTGCCAAATTGAAATCCGAATTAGGTCTGAGAGATGTATGGCGAGACAAAAAAACTCACAGTGCAATGTTTCTCATGCTACTCGGCCTCATACAAATGTTTATCACGTATAGATGTCTGGGTAATACCGAAGCACAGAGTAGAGTCACTTCTGCAGTGTATGCTCCCTGCATTGTCTCAGATCACTTTCCCTTCTTGTTACTGAAGTTAATCTCTCGCATGTTATCAAGGTTAAACTATGGAAGGTTAATCCCTTTTGGTACTAGTTATTGCCAGAAACAGACCCTATTCCAAAAGCCATTGCAGAATTCCCACTGGTCAAATGAGATACAGCTAGCCCAGTGATAATATGGAACACACTTAAGGCCTATATGCAAGGACTTCTTATCAAGCAAATTAAAGCAATTAAAAATAAAACCAAGGAAAGGGAAAATATGGTGCTTAATAAGGCTGGTGAGGCAGAAGCCGAGTATGTACGAGCTCCAACGGTAGAATCAGAGTGCAAATGGTTGTAAGCTCAGGCGCTATACCAACAGGTCTCTATCAATGTGGCAGAAAACAAACATTTTTTTTAAAACAATATTACTTCAATGAGGGAGAAAACACAGGCCACTTACTTGCAGTCATAGCTCGGGCACAACAGGGCACCACACATATAGAAGCCATACAAACTCCCCAAAAGACATATTGCCTCATTGTTTACAAATTTTTTTCAAGAGGTCTATACTTCTAAAGTGAACCCTACAGAGGAGGCACTTGCCCATTTTCTAGGTCAATGCTCCATACCCCAACTCAAGAGACAGGACGTAGCTATGTTGAATGCTCACCAGAAAAATAAAAACCCAATAATATTCAGCGTTCAACATTAAATAGTACTGTCACACAGCAAGCTGAACACTTATGGTAAATTCACAACACCATTAGATAACAAACAGACAGAGTGCAGCGCTATGTTAAATTAATATTAGATCTAAAAAATGCTTTGAAATGTCAAAGATAAAACATCACATAACATTGCCACTGTATGTAAAAATATCATTTCGACACATTATTCATAATTCAGTTCATAAATGTCCTTTGAGAGTAGTGGCAAAAATCTTTGGCATAAAATATCCTCAAATCCGACATACACTGCCGCTCACCTTAATTCTACAGGCTGATAAGCCTATAAAGCACCTTCCCCTCTGGGGTTTTCCTTGCAATGGTTCGTTGAATTTGATCAGCTGGATTTCCTCAGTGTATGCAAAAAAGAATGGTACATATCTAATGCTCTCTGTATATATAACAACTTTCTTAAGTAAGTAAGGAGATAGTCCCTCTGGTGCCACAAAAAGACAGACACAAATGTTCAAACAGGATCCTCCACCAGACATAAACACACTGCCACTCACCTCCCTTCCAGGACCACAAGGCCCCCTCACTCAAGGATACCATTGCCCCTGGGGTTATTGATCCACCCACTTACACTGAGAATCGCCTTTTTTCTTTTCTCTTGGGCTTTTATGCTTGTGGAAAGTGTTTAGCATGTAGGGCTGTTAGACATAACAGGAAGAAACTAAAAGACTTTGTATCTACAGTAACAGGTAGAAGTTACAAAATTAAGGACTTGATCACATGTGCCACAAAGGGGGTCGTGTATATGTTGGAATGCCAGTGTGGCTACCAATATATTGGTAGGACCTCAAGGCCCCTACAGGTTTGATTGAGGGAACATGTGAACAACATACGGAAAGGCTTACCTTCACATAGTGTTTCTAAGCATTTTAGGGATTTCCATAAAAGGGACCCAAGAGGCTTACAGTTTTGGGGGATCGAAAAGGTGCCCCATCACTGGAGAGGAGGCAATTACATTCGACGTTTGAGCCGCAGGGAGTCGTTCTGGATCTATGAGACCGGAGTAATGACTCCTGCTGGCTTAAATGTCGAATTTGACCTTAATTGTTTTATTTCTGACAGATGAGTGAATATTTATATATATTCTTTATATATTCTTTATTTTTTAATTTTGTTACTATATGGTTTATTTTGTGATGTTTTAAAGTTTATGTATTGAAGAGAAATTTCTTCCACTAGGGATGGGGTGACTGATGGCGTGTTTTATTATCATAGATATATAGTATACATATGTTTTATATGAGGAACAAGCAGTGGTTATTAATTAGTGCCATTCCGGATCGTGCCACTGGGGGGGTAGTGATTACCCTTACTGAGACTGGAATGATCAGAGTTTCATTAGTCTCGGTATTCAGAGGTCATTTCCTGGTCACATGATCCTCCCCTTGTGGTGATGCAAGATCAATATGGCGCTGTGGGTATAAAATCAGGTTGGGTGTCGTGTCTGACGTCACCCGCGGCCATCTTAGTGTCATCACTGCTTGTACGTTGAGAATGCTGATCCATGCACTCGGATGGAGTGCTTTTTATGTGAGTGAAATTTATACATCTATCATTAAAGAGTGTTTTAAACGGAGAGCATTAGATGTGGCATCTCTTTTCTGTTTATATGGGAAAACACCGTCTTTTGAAGCAAGTTTGGAGTTCATTGGTATTGTTACCACCCCTTATCCCTCTGTAGAGGAAGATGCATTATGGGCCTTGTGGTCCTGGAAGGGAGGTGAGCGGCAGTGTGTTTGTGTCTAGTGGAGGATCCTGTTTGCACACTTGTGTCTGTCCTTTTTCTGTGGCACCAGAGGGACTATCTCCTTACTTCAAGAAAGTTGTTATATATACAGAGAGCATTAGATATGTACCATTCTTTTTTGCATACACTGAGGAAATCCAGCTGATCAAATTCAAGGAACCATTGCAAGGAAAACCCCAGACGGGAAGGTGCTTTATAGGCTTATCAGCCTGTAGAATTAAGGTGAGCGGCAGTGTATGTCGGATTTGAGGATATTTTATGCCAAAGATTTTTGTCACTACTCTCAAAGGACATTTATGAACTGAATTATGAATAATGTGTCGAAATGATATTTTTACATACAGTGGCAATGTTATGTGATGTTTTATCTTTGACATTTCAAAGCATTTTTTAGATCTAATATTCATTTAACATAGCGCTGCACTCTGTCTGCTTGTTATCTAATGGTGTTGTGAATTTACCATAAGTGTTCAGCTTGCTGTGTGACAGTACTATTTAATGTTTTCATTTTGCGCTGAATATTATTGGGTTTTTATTTTTCTGGTGTTCACTATCTATTTAGCTGCAAATAATGGAAATTTTCAGTTTCCTGGAAGAGAGGGAAGTCAAGTTAGACAAAGTCTTCTCTAATAATGAATCTACTGATCTGTCAGATAATTTACCCCACCTGTTTAAAAGACTAGGTTACCTGTTTGAGAAAAAAGTCAAGGTATGGTGGGATATCGTGTCTTTTGAGCAATATTTGGCAGCACATATTATACCTAGACGCCTTAGGTGGGATATCCCACCAATGGATGGATTAGATGATGATCTATCTATGACTAAATGGGGAGATTTTTTTACGAATAGGGGCTTGGAATTAATCCAGTTTCTGCTGTCCCGGAAACAGCAGAGAAAGCAGGGACTGGAATTACAGATACAAGAAATAAAAACCAAGATAGAATTATTTAAAGATAATCAAGATTTTGCTAAACTTTCAGAGGAGTTAAAGATTAAATTAAATAAGTGGGATAAGGAAGCTCGAGAGAAAAAGAGGAAGAAGTTCCTTAGAGATTCTAAGGACTTTAAGGAAAATAACATTTATAAATGGCAAAGTATTAAAGTAGGATCGCAGAATGAACATTTAGTGACTTCAGTGGATGCACCGCCTCCAGTTACTCCCCGCCCCCAAGTAGGAGTACATACAGGACGGGGTTCATATGCCCCCTCGCCTATCCCTGGAACACAGAGATTGCCTCACACCCCTAAAGGAAGAGGGGGCAAGTGGATTAGAGGAAGAAAAGGGAGAGGGGTGAATCATTGGGGATCCCCATATCAACCACTGCCTAGAAATGCATCTTATGTAGGGAACTATAGAGAGGATTATGGGGGTTACAGGGGAAAGTACCCTCATGAGTATCAGACTAGAAGTCCGGTGCCTACTTACAACAGATTTGCCCCATTACAGACCCATCACCCCAATGAGAGGGTTTTTTAGGTCAGCGAAGGTCCCCAAACAGGGGACCATATCGCGATCTAGGGACCCCTCAGAGGGAACCTCCATCACAGGGGACCATGAAAGGACCCTGGAGAGAATACCCCCGGGACAATCCAGGAGATTATCATCAAAATATAAATGTAAGGAAAAGAAAACACGGAGGGGAAACAGAGGGGGCAGAAGGTTCCAAAAAGCAAAAACCCCACTAGGAGCAGGAATCTTCAACCTCAGTGGCGTTCAGCTCACTGAGGATGAGATAAAGGTTCTTGATAAGGGTTTAAAATATGCCCCGGTGAAAAATTTGAACAAATTTCAGACATATATTAGTGTCCATAAATTCATGCGTACTTTGAGTATAAAGAAATATTTTTTGTGTAATCCTATCCAGCGTAATGCTACTTCAACTGTACATTCTGACTTGAGAAATAGATCCACGTTCAACCCTCCAGGTGTGGTTATGAAACACCTGGATGTATTTAAGAACATGGTGTGTAAAAACCTAGGGTCACTGAAGGTGAAGAAAATTAGTGACCCTGGTTTCTTTCGAAAAGGCTTCTCCCTATTAGAAAATAGGAAAGATATAGTAATCCTCCCTGCGGATAAGGGAGGGGGCTTAGTAATTTTGAGTAAAGAGTATTACAAACAAGAAATGAACCGGTTACTGGAGGATAGGAATACATATGAATTATTAAGAAGTGACATGTGACCCTATGCTAGAGTATAAAGAAAAATTACATACACTGGTTGAAAGAGGAAAAACGAAAGGAATTTTGACTAAAAAGGAAGCTCTGTATTTGGACCCTTTATTCTGTAGGACCCCTGTGATATACTTTTTGCCCAAAATACACAAAAATAGTGAATGCCCTCCGGGGTGTCCCATAGTGAACGGGATAGATTCTATAACAGCCAGATTGGGCCAATATATAGACTTCTTCCTTCAACCCCTAGTGACCAAAACAGATGCATATTTAAAAGACTCCAAACATATTGTTCAAATATTGGAATCATTAGACTCCGCATCCTCTTGTTATATAGTAACAGCGGACGTGGGCTCACTACATACAATCATTGACCATGTAGATGCTATATCTTCTGTAAGGTGGGCGTTGGATAAATCTGAACTTACAAGGAAGCATAGGAGATTTCTTTAGAAAAGCTTGGAGTTTTGCCTATTAAAAAATTATTTTTGGTATGATCGCCAGTTCTATCTGCAGGTCAGAAAGGTGGCGATGGGGGCTCGGTTTGCTCCCAGTGTGGCCAATCTGTTCATGGCCCACTGGGAGGAGGAAGTACTGTTTACCAATCCCCCCCCCTCAGCTTGCATGTTACAAAAGATTTATTGACGATCTTCTATTGATTTGGAAGGGCTGACTATCTGACTATCTGACTTGGAGACCTTTATGGCCAAAATGAATAATAACACCAAAAATATTGATTTGACATGGAACGTAAGTTTTGAGCATATGGTTTTTTGGACCTGGAGATTTTTAAAGAGGGAGACTGTTTTAAGACAAAAAATCATTTTAAACCGACGGACAGAAATTCTTATATTCCTCTAACTAGCTGTCATCATAAAAACTGGTTGGCTAATATCCCGAGAGGACAGTTTGTGAGACTCCGGCGGAATTGCTCGTCAGAGGGGGATTATTTGTCACAGTCGGAAGTATTGATACAGAGATCCTCACAAAAAGGTTATAGTCAAGACCTTGTTAGAAAAGAAAGAGATAAAGTACAATCCTTAGACAGAGTTGAAATGTTGAGTAACCAACCTAGGTCGGGTGCACCCAAGGCAGGAGAATTTCGCATCATTCTGGATTACAGCATCCAACATAGGAAAATCGAAAGGATTATATAAAAATATTGGCCAATACTTAAGCAGGATCGTGTTTTGGGTCCGACCTTACCTAATAGCCCTCAATTTGTATATCAAAAAGCCCCCTCACTCAGGGATACCATTGCCCCTGGGGTGATTGATCCACCCACTTACACTGAGAATCGCCTTTTTTCTTTTCTCTCGGGCTTTTATGCTTGTGGAAAGTGTTTAGCATGTAGGGCTGTTAGACATAACAGGAAGAAACTAAAAGACTTTGTATCTACAGTAACAGGTAGAAGTTACAATATTAAGGACTTGATCACATGTGCCACAATGGGGGTCGTGAATATGTTGGAATGCTAGTGTGGCTACCAACATATTGGTAGGACCTCAAGGCCCCTACAGGTTAGATTGAGGGAGCATGTGAACAACATACGGAAAGGTTTACCTTCACATAGTGTTTCTAAGCATTTTAGGGATTTCCATAAAAGGGACCCAAGAGGCTTACAGTTTTGGGGGATCGAAAAGGTGCCCCATCACTGGAGAGGAGGCAATTACATTTGACGTTTGAGCCGCAGGGAGTCGTTCTGGATCTATGAGACCGGATTAATGATTGCTGCTGGCTTAAACGTCGAATTTGACCTTAATTGTTTTATTTCTGACAGATGAGTGAATATTTATATATATTCTTTATATATTTTTTATTTTTTCATTTTGTTACTATATGGTTTATTTTGTGATGTTTTAAAGTTTATGCATTGAAGAGAAATTTCTTCCACTAGGGATGGCCGTGGGATGACTGATGGCGTGTTTTATTATCATAGAAATATAGTATACATATGTTTTATATGAGGAACAAGCAGTGGTTATTAATTAGTGCCATTCCGGATCACGACACTTGGGGGGTAGTGATTACCCTTACTTAGACTGGAATGATCAGAGTTTCATTAGTCTCGGTATTCAGAGGTCATTTCCTGGTCACATGATCATCCCCTTGTGGTGATGCAAGGTCAATATGGAGCTGTGGGTATAAAATCAGGTCGGGTGCTGTGTGAGGCCGTGCTCCCACACTGAGGAAGTCCCACCCAGGACGTAACGCGTACATGGGGAGGAGTGGCGTCTGACGTCACCCGCGGCCATCTTAGTGTCATCACTGCTTGTACGTTGAGAACGCTGATCCATGCACTCGGATGGAGTGCTTTTTATGTGAGTGAAATTTATACATCTATCATTAAAGAGTGTTTTAAACGGAGAGCATTCGATGTGGCATCTCTTTTCTGTTTATATGGGAAAACACTGTCTTTTGAAGCAAGTTTGGAGTTCATTGGTATTGTTACCACCCCTTATCCCTCTGTAGAGGAAGGTGCATTATGGGCCTTGTGGTCCTGGAAGGGAGGTGAGCGGCAGTGTGTTTATGTCTGGTGGAGGATCCTGTTTGCACACTTGTGTCTGTCCTTTTTCTGTGACACCAGAGGGACTATCTCCTTACTTCAAGAAAGTTGTTATATATACAGAGAGCATTAGATATGTACCATTCTTTTTTGCATACACTGAGGAAATCCAGCTGATCAAATTCAAGGAACCATTGCAAGGAAAACCCCAGAGGGGAAGGTGCTTTATAGGCTTATCAGCCTGTAGAATTAAGGTGAGTGGCAGTGTATGTCAGATTTGAGGATATTTTATGCCAAAGATTTTTGCCACTACTCTCAAAGGACATTTATGAACTGAATTAGGAATAATGTGTCGAAATGATATTTTTACATACAGTGGCAATGTTATGTGATGTTTTATCTTTGACATTTCGAAGCATTTTTTAGATCTAATATTCATTTAACATAGCATTGCACTCTGTTTGTATGTTGAATGCTCCACTCAAACTAGATGAATTATTATCTAAGGCAGTCGCACAAATGGCCAATAATACGTCACTGGGAACTGATGGGCTACCAATTGAGACCTATAAGGAGTATAGCGAGGCTCTTTTACCCGACCTGTTGGTGAGAATAAATGATGATCTGAAAAATGTCTGTTTGCCGGCATCTATGGGCGAGGCGGTAGTAGTGGTGCTGCCCAAACCAGGTAAGGACCCTCTACAACCTGACTCTTACAGACCCATCTCGGTAATAAACTCAGATGCTAAACTTGTACATACAGACCAGTCGAGCTTTAATCCAGCAAGATCAACGGCCTTATATCAGATTAATATTATATTACTAGTATTAGAAGACTACTCTTGAATATCCAGGTTCCGGTGGAGAACCCAGGTAGCAGGGTGATCCTTTCCCTTGGCGCTGCCAAGGCTTTTGACAGCATTGAGTGGAAATACCTGTGGGCTGTGTTGGACAGATTTGGACTGGGGAAAGAGTTCATGGATAAAACTTCTTTACGCCACACCGATGGCAAGGATTAGAATTAACTATTCCCTTTCAGAGGCCTTTCCGTTGTTCCGGGGCACTAGACAGGGGGGCCCATTGTGCCCTTGCTTTTCACCCTGACTTTGGAACCTCTAGCAGCAATGATAAGGGCTTCCCCGAATATAGTTAGATTTAGGCGGGGGCTGAGAGAGGATAAGCTCTCACTTTATGCTGATGATGCACTACTGTATCTGGGGTACATGGAGGGGTCCTTGACAGCTACAATGCAACTCATAGAGCAATTTAAAGCTTACTCCGGCTTTGCCATCAACTGGCACAAGTCAGTTCTATTACCACTGGACGCATTGCCTGCAGCTTTGTCCACATGTGCTAATTGGATACAGGTAGTTGCCTCATTCAGGTATTTGGGTATAATCATGACAGGTGACCCCAAGGATTACATAATTCTTAACCTTAAACCGCTACTACAAAAGTTTAAACATAAATGCGAGGCCTGGTGTAAACTGCCTCTTATGGTGACAGGCTGAGCAAACTTAACTAAGATGATTTGGGCCCCGCAATTGTACGTCCTTCATAATGCCCCGGTCTGGATACCTAAGCACTGGTTTAATCGCTTAGACTCCCAATTCAGAGCCTTGATTTGGAAAACCAAAGTAGCCTGCATAAAACTATCTACTCTACAATACCCTAAGGATCAGAGGAGTCTGGCTATTCCTCATGCACAGACTTACTTCCTAGCCTCCCAAATGCAACACTTTACAGGTTGGGACACATCTAACATCTCAGGTCCCTCTAGAAGCCTGCTAATTGGCCCAAAAAACGACATACGTGGCCTCATCTCATATGGAGATGGGTTTTCCTGCAATTCCAGCCCATTCCCCCACGGCATATTTACTAAAAAAATTATGGGACAGCATCAGGAAAAGAATGGGTGTTGACGGCTTTCTCCCTAGCAAACCCATATGGCGGAATATAAATTACATGGAGATAGCCAAAATCAGAAATCATACATGGTGGGAAGCAGCAGGTGTCAAATATTTGAGTCAAATATTTGATGAGTTAGGACAGAAATCCTATACTCAACTGAGAGAAGAATTCCCGCTGCTAGGAAATTTCCATTATCAGTACATACAACTGAATCATGCGGTCAGGTGGCAGAGCAATTATTCATCTCTTGGCCTGATGACATCCTCCTTCTTGGGCACGATATTCAATGTAACTGAAAAAAAGGACATTGTTTCTGGAACCTACTCGCAACTGTTAACTCACATACAGGTTCCAGACCTTTTACCTTGTAGAGAAAAGTGGGAAAGAGACATCAGCCCCATCGGTGGAGAAAAATGGGATCAGATATTGCAAGCGGGCCCTCTAGTGTCTGTGTCAAAGCCCAAAAATTGTTGTACCTATTTATTTTACACAGAACATACAGAACACCAGTACAGCTACACAGCTGGGGAGAAGGGATTCTCCCATTTGCCTTAGATGTCAGACTCACTCAGGAGACCTTATTCACATATTGTAGAGGTGTCCCAAACTTGTCAGATATTAGAACAGTGTCATTAGGATAAAAAACAATGGGGGTCATTTACTATAGCTCGATTCTGCCTTTGCGTGAATTTTAACGTGCAAAATCACAAATTCCCGCTAATTAGCATGAAAATGGAATTCACTATAGCCTGAGGGAAAAAATACTCCCAGAATCAAATTCACTATAGCGCGCAGACAACAGTGACTGACTAAAAAACTAGTCGTGGCAGAAGCAAGGGAATTGCACGTGGAAATAATGTTTAGGGCATATGATATAATCACCTAATTGGTTCTTAAAAATGTAGTATCTTGTTTAATGATGATCTGCTTTTAAATTGTTTAAAAAAGTGATGTATAACCTGAAATATGATTGAAAGTCTGAAAGTCTTTTTTTCTATTTATCAGCACAACTGAATGTGTTCAGTCAAGAAAATTCCCTAATTTTAACTCCCATGCCTTTTTTAGAGGGCGCTATAGTAAATTCTCAAATTTGCGCTTGTCTATAATGCCTTCTTGAGAAGGCAAATTTGCGCTATATAGCCCAATGCAAGTTTCAACCATTGATTCTAATGGTACAATTGTAACTTCCCTAAAGAAATCCTTTGTATGTTGAGATGAAATGTATCTTTGTCTCAAATAAATTGTCCCTGCAACAATGTTGCTATTTCATAATCTATTTTGTATTTAAGGGCTCTTTCACACTAGTGGAGCCCGTTTTGAAGGGCTCTGCTGCTCAGCGGGGATCCATCCGTTGATCCCCGCTGAGCCGGCGGATAAAAGGACAGTCTCTGCACTCCGTGCAGAGACTGTCCTGTAACAGCTCCATTCTCCTCTATGGAGAATCAGATGAACACGGACCGTCTGTCCGTGTTCATCCGATCCGCCAGACGGATGGAAAATAGGGTTTCCATCCGTCTGTTTTTGGCAGATTGGAGCGGATCGGTTGTCAGTGGACATGTCACCGCTGACATCCATCGCTTCATAGAGAGCAATGGAGCGTCCATTCGGGTCCGCCTGAAAAACTGACAGGCGGACCCGAACAATCCACCCGTGTGAAAGGGGCCTAAGGGTGGTAGAATGTGTAATCTTTTCATGTTTTTGTAAAATATTTTTTCTCTGTCTCTCGCTTATTGCGGTCCATGTCACAAAAATATTTTCCCAAACTTACACAGGTATCTTAACAAACCACAAACAATACCATTGCTTTTGCAATTTTAAAATGAGTCACAATTTTTGTTTTTTATTTCCAAATGACCCTAATTTGAGCCCAAAAAATATGTGTGATATGTGCGCCAACATCAGAAATAAAAATGTAATTCCCAAAAATCATATAATAACATTACTATTTTACACTCCAAGAACCACCAAATAGCACAGAATAAAGAAGAATAAACTCCTGACTAATGTAATTCCACCACCTATATGTCCAAAGAAATGCAGTATATATGTATTTATGTGTAGGAGGGTTGCACACTCGGCAGCCTGGTGACTAACAGCTTAACGCTTCTACCTAGCAACATAGGGGTTCTGGGTTTGCATCCTGAGCATGCCACTTCATGTAGAGAGGTTGTCTGTTCTCTCTATGTTGTTAAATATAACTCATGTCCTTACCAAAATTATGTCTAAATGTAGTATTTATGTGTAGGAGGGTTCTACCACCATTGCAAATTGTGTCATATGTTTTCCATGGGCAAGGACTATAATCAGCCTTAACATTCCCCAACCAGCAATAATTTCAGCCTCATATCAAGTAAAATGCCCCAAAATGAGAGATGTTCTAGAGCAGAATGCTCACACTACTGAGCCATAATCAACCTTCAAAACAGATGGCATATGCCAGAAACAGGTTGTTCAATGGTTATCCAGCCTTCCACAGTACATCTGCATTGATTAATTTATTGCACCCCTGGGACTTAGAACTGTTTGACATCACAGAGTTGGATGCTCCATGAGCGTGGCTAAGGGCTTAGCGCTTCTGCTTAGCAACCCTGGAGTCATAGGTTAAAATCCCAAAGATGCTACGTCTAGAGTTGAGCGAACCCGAACTGTAAAGTTCGGGTTCGTACCGGACTTTAAGGTGTCCGTGTCCCGAACCCGAACCTGGACATTTGAGAAAAAGTCCGGGTTCGAGTTCGGGGTTCGGGTATTTTTTTGCGCCTTTTGAATAGCTGCAGGGCAGCCAATTAACAAGCGTTTCACTTGTTTGCCCTTAGAAGCCATCACAGCCATGCCTACTAATGGCATGGCTGTGATTGGCCAGTGCATCATGTGTTTACACATTTTTGTAAATATTTTATCATATCTTTTCATGTGACAACACTGAAGAAATGACACTTTGCTACAATGTAAAGTAGTGAGTGTACAGCTTGTATAACAGTGTCAATTTGCTCTCCCATCAAAATAACTCAACACAAAGCCATTAATGTCTAAACCGCTGGCAACAAAAGTGAGTACACCCCTAAGTGAAAATGTCCAAATTGGGCCAAATTAGCCATTTTCCCTCCCCGGTGTCATGTGACCCGTTAGTGTTACAAGGTCTCAGGCGTGAATGGGAAGCAGGCGTGTTAAATTTGGTGTTATCGCTCTCACTCTCTTATACTGGTCACTGGAAGTTCAACATGGCACCTCATGGCACCTCTGAAGATCTGAAAAAAAGAATTGTTGCTCTACATAAAGATGGCCTAGGCTATAGGAAGATTGCCAAGACCCTGAAACTGAGCTGCAGCATGGTGGCCAAGACCATATAGCAGTTTAACAGGACAGGTTCCACTCAGAACAGGCCTCGCTATCGTCGACCAATGAGGTTGAGTGCACATGCTCAGCGTCATATCCAGAGGTTGTTTTTGGGAAATAGACGTATGGGTGCTACCAGCATTGCTGCAGAGGTTGAAGGGGTGGGGGGTCAGCCTGTCAGTGCTTAGACCATGCACCGCACACTGCATCAAATTAGTCTACATGGCTGTTGTCCCAGAAGGAAGCCTCTTCAAAAGATGATGCACAAGAAAGCCGTAGTTTGCTGACGACAAGCAGACTAAGGACATGGATTACTGGAACCATGTCCTGTGGTCTGATGAGACCAAGATCAACTTGGTTCAGATGGTGTCAAGTGTGTGTGGCGGCAACCAGGTGAGGAGTATAAAGACAAGTGTGTCTTGCATACAGTCCAGCATGGTGGTGGAAGTGTCATGGTCTGGGGCTGCATGAGTGCTGCCAGCACTGGGGAGCTACAGTTCATTGAGGGAACCATGAATGCCAACATGTACTGTGACATACTTAAGCAGAGCATGATCTCCTCCCTTCAGAGACTGGGCTGCAGGGCAGTATTCCAACATGATAACGACCCCAAACACACCTCCCAGAAAACCACTGCCTTGCTAAAGAAGCTGAGGGTAAAGGTGATGGACTGGCCAAGCATGTCTCCAGACCTAAACCCTATTGAGGATCTGTGGGGCATCCTCAAATGGAAGGTGGAGGAGCGCAAGGTCTCTAACATCCACCAGCTCTGTGATGTCATCATGGAGGAGTGGAAGAGTACTCCAGTGGCAACCTGTGAAGCTCTGGTGAACTCCATGCCCAAGAGGGTTAAGGCAGTGTTGGAAAATAATGGTGGCCACACAAAATATACACTTTGGACACTTTTTCACTTAGGGGTGTACTCATTTTTTTTGCCGGCGGTTTAGACATTAATGGCCGTGTTTTGAGTTATGTTGAGGGGACAGCAAATTTACACTGTTATACAAGCTGTACACTCACTACTTTACATTGTAGCAAAGTGTAATTTCTTTAGTGTTGTCACATAAAAATATATATCTGAGAGAGCTGCTTATATACACTCCTTTTACACTTGGCTGACTCTTCCTGAAACTATTCATATCTGTGCTACTTCATGTGACACCAACTTCGATGTAGTCCCTGAACTACTTTGGTGTGACCTGATGTTCCTAGCTCTCAATATTACACAGGCATTCCCTGAAGTTGGGGCAATGTCGTGGGCAAACTGCATTACTTTCGGGATAACACCTTTGACTTAGGCTCCATTCGCACTTGTGTGACTTGAAAGTCATGCAACTTTGGCGTGACTTGAAGCAATGCCTGTGTAATCTTGAGGCCTAGGGACCTCAGGTCATATCATACTCGGACCAAAGTAGTTCAGGGACTAGTTTTAGGTTGGTGCCACTTGAAGTCAAACAGCTATGAATGCTACTCATTGGAAATCGTGGGGTCCAACTTGACAGGTGACTTTGTAGTCCCAAGTCGCAGGACAAGTTGCACAAGTATGAAAGGGGCCTTAGATTTCCACCCAAAAGTGGAAGCTCTGCTTATCTCTCTCCTCCCCCCTCTGATGCCCCATTTGGCACCTTTTTGAGGGGGGGCGGTTACCTGTTTTGGACAGGTACCTGTCCCTGCTTCTGACAGACCTCACTGCAGCGAGGTATGGCAGAAATTTGTCACCCCCTCCTCCTTCCCTGCTGCTAGGCCATTCAGAAAGTGCAGTGCGCTTTGTGCATGTACAGTAGGGAATCGGCAATGGAGGCGACAGCACCTGAGAGCCAATGGAAACATGGGCTGGGGTGCCAACATCTCTAGCATCCAGGACAGTGTCCTAATAATTAAACTCAGCAGTTGCAGGATGTCTAGCTGCTGACTTGTACATTTTCTGTGGTGGGGGGACTGAGGCACCACTTTAATATCAGCTTGGTTACCTAGGTGAGCTGGGATTGGGCCCCAGCTATCACATGGTACTTGGGCTTATATCAACAACCTGTACCTTGTGAATAGCTTCAGCTAATCCCAGATCAGTAGTAATTAGAGTTGATTGAACGGTGAATGTTTGGGTTCGGTGGGTTCAGCCGAACTTTGGAAAAAAGTCCGGGTTCGGTACCGAACTTTATCCCGAACCCCATTGAATTCAATAATCTGTCCCTCTAAGCAGTAGACTCTACCTAGTCCAGTCAGATCTTTCTGTAATGCAGGATGAGATCTGCAATCTGTCCCTAAAAGCAGTATTAGTAGTAATCTCTACCTATCTATCTATCTGCAATCTGTCCCTAAAAGCAGTAGTAGTAGTAATCTCTATCTATCTATCTATCTGCAATCTGTCCCTCACAGCACAGGCAGCATGCTCTTCCTACACTACCCAGAGAGCATGTGGCATGCAGCACTGTGACTCCAGCTTCATATAGAGGCTGGGTCACATGATGCACTGGCCAATCACAGCCATGCCATTAGTAGGCATGGCTGTGATGGCTTCTAGGGAAAATCGCGCTTGTTGATTGGCTGCCCTGCAGCTATTCAACATGCGTGATCAAATACCCAAACCCAGAACTCGAACCCAAACTTTTTTTTAAATGTCCGGGTTCAGGTCCGGGCCACGGACACCCCAAAGTTCGGTACGAACCCGAACTTTACAGTTCGAGTTCGCTCAACTCTAGTAGTTATCCCAGCTGACATGAATGTCAAACACTATATGATACATTTAAACAAGGCTATCTACCCCACAGAGTAGTTCAATGGTATGGATGATATCACCTTCTGAAAGCTTGCATTGTACTCAGCATTATATGCTGAAAATATGCGAACGCATATTCGCCAATTAGCCAATGCATATTAGTTTGATTCCTTCCATACTATGAATTTTTTAAATGCTGCAATGGTATGTACATATTCATTAATATTATGGTGTGGAATTGGAATAATCACACACTAATTAACGTGCCGGCAGTTAGTTTGTAGGGAATTAACAGAATACAAGATTAGTAAATGTATTTTCTATGGCTGTTTGTAGTCAACTCTATAGTGTATTGGTTTCCTTAATTACCATCAAAGGTTACAGCTATGGGTTTGAATCCTACAGATGGTATCACCACACCTTGCATTGTACTCGGCATTATATGCTGAAAATATGTGAAGGCATATTTGCAATTTTGCTGCGGCATGTTCCATGCATTGTACAGATGTGCCACTTCACAGGCAGACTAAGGAAACCCCCCAGGCACGATAGTTAAAGGAATTTTCCATTTTTAGTGTTTCACTTTAACCATCATTAAAATCACTGCTCTTTAACCACTTCAGCCCCGGAAGGATTTCACACTTTAGGGCCGGAACCCTTTTTGCGATTCGGCACTGCGTCGCTTTAACTGACAATTGCGCGGTTGTGCGACGTTGTACCCAAACGAAATTTGTGTCCTTTTTTTCCCACAAATAGAGCTTTCTTTTGGTGGTATTTGATCACCGCTGCGTCATTTCTGATCGCCGCTATAAACAAAAGAAGAGCGACAATTTTGCAAAAAAAAAAAACAAATTTCTTACTTTTTGCTAAAATACAAATCCAAAAAAAAAATATAAAAAAACATTTTTTTCATCGGTTTTGGCCGATTTATATTGTTCCTCATATTTGCGATAAAAAAATCGCAATCACCGTTTATTGATTGGTTTGCGCAAAAGTGGTCACGTTTACAGATGATGAGATCTCATTTTTGGGGTTTCTATTTTTTACTAGTAATGGCGGCGATCTGCCATTTTTAGCGGTACTGCGATATTTCAGCAGACATGTCCGACCCTTTTGACTCTTTTTTGGGACCATTGGCATTTATACAGCGATCAGTGCTATAAAAATGCACTGATTACTGTGTAAATGCCATTGGTTGGCAGTGAAGGGGTTAACCTGCAGGGGGCGCTCTAAGGGTTAACTATGTTCCCTGGGCGTGTTCTAACTGTATAGGGGCTGCCCTAGCTGGGGAAGGGAAGCGATCACAGCTTCCGTGTAGAGGAAGGCTGTGATCACAGCCCTTCCCCCTCTCACAGAACGGAGGTCCGTGTTTACTTACACGGACCTCCGTTTTTTCACTCCGGGGGGGGCATCGCGGGTGGCCGGCGGAGATCGAATCTGCCGCACCCGCTCCCTGGCCCTCCCCGGACACAGTGAGCGCGCGGGCATATGACGGCGATTCGCGTTACAGAGCCACTTTGCCGCCGTCAAATGCCGATCGGCGGTCGGCAAGTGGTTAAAAAATGTCCCATCAGGGTAGTACCCAGGTCAACATATAACTGAATCCTACAGATGGTATCGCCACACTTTAAATTGCACTCAGCATTATATGCTGAAAATATGTGAAGGCATATTCGCCAATTAGCTAATGCTTATAAGTTTGTTTCCATACTATGAACTCTTTAACCCCTTCCTTACCGGGCCATTTCTGACACTCCTCTCCTACATGTAAAAATCATCATTTTTTTGCTAGAAAAATACTCAGAACCCCCGAACATTATATATGTTTTTTTAGCAGGTACTCTAGGGAATAAAACGGCAATCATTGCAACTTTTTATATCACACGATATTTGCGCAGGAATTTTTCAAACGCGTTTTTTTTGGAAAAGAAACAGTTTAGTGAATTAAAAAAATACAAAACAGTAAAGTTAGCCCAATTTTTTTGTATGTTGTAAAAGAGGATGTTACGCCGAGTAAATTGATACCCAACATGTCATGCTTTAACATTGCGAACACTCGTGGAATTGCGCCAAACTTTGGTACTTAAAAATCTCCATAGGCGACGCTTTAAAATTTTTTACAGGTTACATGTTTAGAGTTACAGAGGAGGTCTAGTGCTAGAATTATTGCTCTCGCTCTAACGTACGCGGCGATACCTCACATGTGGGGTTTGAACACCGGTTAAATATGTGGACGGGGCTTACGTATGCGTTCGCTTCTGCGTGCGAGCTCGCGGGGACGGGGGGACTTTAATTTTTTTTTTTTGTTATTATTATTCATTTTACTTTTATTTTTTTATTTTTACACTGTGTCTTTAATTTTTTT
>BLSH010505879.1:266295-289217 GCA_018402905.1 Glandirana rugosa
TATTATAATAACTTATACATGTATGGTAATGTACATAAATTGGTGAAGGGCGGCCATCCTGCAGGTACCTGCAGGATCTGAAACTCCCCCCTATAGACTTACCACGGTCGTCGATCTCCGTGGTAAGTCTATAGTAAAAAAAGTCGTCCGCTAAGACGTGTGGTGTTCTTGCTAGTATCGCCGTCAAGTCCTGAAAAAAATGATATCTGAATGGTGCCTCTAGCTGCTGGCACCATTCAGATATCCCCCCTCAAAGTCTAGGACGTCCATGGACGTCCTACCGGCGGGAAGTGGTTAAATACATGTAATGGTATGTACATATTCAATAATATTATGGTGTGGAATTGGAATAATCACACACTAACTAGTTAACGTACCGGAAGTTAGTTTGTAGAGAATTAACAAAATACAAGATTAGTAAATGTATTTTCTATGGCTGATTGTGGTCAACTCTATAGTGTAGTGGTTTCCTTAATTACATTCAAAGGTTACAGCTACGGGTTTGAATCCTACAGATGTTATAATCAAAAAAATGTGAAAAAAATCAGCGCAAATATATATAAAAAAATTACTTCTATAAATCTATTTGTTGAGCTGCTAGCACCTGAAATGTGAAACCACCTTTTTTCCACCTTAAATCAATAATAATAAAAATAGTGCAGCGCTTTCAACTCAGTGTGAACTGTTATTGTGTTATATACAAAAATACCACAATAATATAAATCAAAAATCCATACCAATGAATATTGTGACCACTTTCAATAGTGTCAAAAAAAACAATAAACACAAAATAACTTCACATATCAGTGCAATAATATTAGTGCAGTAAATAATAGTCCATAAAGGAAAAGGTGAAATGTGGCCAAAAATGTCAATCCATAAATGAAGAGATCCCTTAGACAGAAAAAAATCCCAGTAGTGACTAAACGAAATTCACAGCACACGTGTAGAAAGTTCAATCCTCCACCAGGTGAATCAGCCTCTCACCTCAATGTAGGCAAAGTAGCACTTTTTACCCTCCCTGGGGTTACTGGGGGTCTCTGGGTTTGATCTCCCTTCCGGTCTCCTTCTCCTTATTATTATGGTTCTATGGCTTCCAATCTCCCCAATTCATCCCAGCATTGATCATGTAAAATAAAAGGTGCAATCTAGTGCTCTCCATATAAAATATTTTAATGATCGCTAAAGGAGCAGTAAATGAGCTTACAATAAAAGGCACTGTAAAGCTGTGCGAGATACAAACCGCGTCAAATACAAGCAGCTGGAGCGTGATGTGGGATAGCTGGCTGTTCCCCTCGGACGCGTGTCGTCACAGACAGGACTTCCTCAGCAAGGGGTGGAGCTGCTACACCTGACACATCACTTATAACCTAGATCCGCCTCCTCTGGGTGGGACACACCATCAACGCTATTGGAGCCAACGCTCCGCAGCTGTCTACACTGATCATACCCCCCACCGGAAGTCGTCATCACTCCACCGGACGGAGACACTCCAGTATTGTGAATGCGATTCTCCTAGGGGACACATCAATCCACCGGTCATTAATTCCATTAAACCCTAAAAATTTCTTACACACAGCCTGCTTATCTTCCACCTTCACGATCCAGCTACTTTCACAATTATATTACACATATAAAATTTATTATGACGATATATAAAAAAACTTTTAAATTATAAAAGGGATATTACAAAAACATCTAATTCTGTATCCGATTTAAACAGATCAATTATCTAACAATAAGGACCTTATATGTTACCTAAGTAAAAATTACATATACCCGATCATTAAAAATTGCGGGGTCACGGCCGCATATGACTACCCCAAACCTTCCTAGAGATCACTAATGAAGCAATTGAGGTCGAAGTCCACATTCAACCCCCTAGGAGTGAGGACCCCGGCCTCAAATATCCAGAAGGATTCCCTTCTGCTCAGCTGTCTAATGAAGTGGCCCCCTCTCCAATGGGGTTGAACCAGTTCAACCCCCCAAAACCTGAATGTATCTTAGTTCTTATTATGCACCATTTTAACGTGTTTTGAAACACTGTGCGTTTCAACACCCTTCCTTATGTTTCTAATATGTTCTTCAATCCTGGTGTGTAAAGCCCTCGATGTGCGCCCAATGTACTGCATACCGCACCCACATTCAAGAGCATAAACCACACCAGTTGAATTACACGTGATTAAATCACGGATAGGATATTACTTTCCTGTGCTGGTGGCAATAAATCCCTTCTTCCTCCGGGTGTTGGATCTAACCCTCCTACAAGCGAGGCAGCTACCACATGCATGAAACCCCATAAATAGTCCAAACCAATTTTTTTGTTTGTTCCTCGGGGGGTCTATCACCCCTGGGGCCAACCTATCTTTCAAGATAGGGGCTCTTCGATAAACAAACCTGGGTTTTTGGGAGATGTGGCTCTAATACCTTGTCCTTCCTCAATATATGCCAGTATTTATTGATTATCTTTTCTATTTGTTTGTATTGGATATTGTAATCAAGGACAATATTATACTCTATATTCCCTTTTGTTGATTTAGGTTTATCTTCGCAAAGTGTTTGTCTATCTATTTGCGAAACCTCCATTCTTGTACTTTCAATACTTTTTCAATAAATCTCTCCGCTAGAATACTAGAATACTAGATTTCCTGAGGAACTCCTCTTTACTGGTGCAGTTCCTCCTTATTCTGACAAACTGCCCCTTTGGGATATTCTTTAACCATACTTTATGGTGGCAACTATCCACCGGCAAGTAGGAATTTCTATCAGTCTCCTTAAAATGATTACTCAAAGCTATTTTTCCTTCTTCATTCTGGATTTCCAAGTCTAGGAATACTGCTCGTTCTCTGCTGACCTCCCATGTGAGCCCTATATTCCTAGAGTTGGAATCCATCTTACTTCTAAACTCATCAAAACTACTCTGATCCCCCCTCCAAATTATTATCAGATCATCTATAAACCTTTTGTAATATATAAGCTGAGGGGGACGATTTGTCAGAATTTCTTCCGATTCCCAGCAAGCCATGAAGAGGTTCGCCACACTCTGTGCGAACCTCGCCCCCATGGCTACGCCGCACCTCTGTAAAAAATAATCATGTTTGTACCAAAAATAATTATGTTTTAAACAAAACCGTAGGCAATTTACAATGAACTTCTGATGCTCAGCTGTCAGATCCGAAGAGGCTAATGCCCACTTCACTGACCTGACAGCCTCGCTACGTCCAGTAATGGTATAGAGGGACCCTACATCCGCAGTTGCAAACAGGCAAGTATCTATATCATCAAGAGACTCCAGGCCTTGAATCACTTGTTTTGTGTCCCTGATGTATGCATCTGTTTTCTCCACTAAGGGTTGCAGGAAAAAGTCAATGTATTGACCTACCCTCGCACAAATAGAATCCCTACTGTTAATTATAGGTCTCCCTGGGGGTCTGATTGGATCTTTATGTAGTTTTGGAAAAAAATAAATAATGGGGGTCTTACAACAGATAGGATCAAGATACAGTGCTTCTTTCTTAGATAAAATACCCTTCCTTTCTCCCTTTTTGATCAGTTTATTCAATTTTCCCTTATATTCCTTCATAGGGTTTCCACCCAATTTACAATACGTGTCGTTATCACTAAGCTCCCTTTCTAATTCATTCTCATAATATTCTTTACTCATGCTGACCAATCCTCCCCCCTTATCCACTGGTTTAATTACCACATCTTTCCTGGTCTCTATATCCTTTATACCTTTAATCATCTAATGTGGTTTTTGGGCTTTTTTTTACATTGAAACTCTCCAGGTCCTCCACCACCAAACTCCTGAACACATCCAAGAATTTGTTGTCATTGATCTGGGAGTTGAATGTTGATTTATTTCTTAGTCCAGAACCTCTAGTGGACTCGCTCACTGGTGGTCTCACATCAGGTTTAGACAAAAAATATTTTTTCTGATTGAGACTCCTACAGATGTTATCACCACACCTTGCATTGTACTCAGCATTATATACTGAAAATATGTGAAGGCATATTTGCCATTTTTCTGTGGCAGTACCCAGGTCCCCGTACACTTTTTATAGCAAATAATTTTCATACAAACCTTCAATGGACTGTGCAGGTTCAAGCCCAATTGACATCAGCTATTCCCACATATGCCGATTAAGAAGGCATATTCGCAGCAAAAGAGCGATTTCCCATTCACATGATCGCCCAGTTGAAATGCTAATTGACTTAAATGGGTGCTATTTTTAGGCGTCACACAATCGCATATTCGTGCTATAGTGAATTAGCCTCAATGTGTATCAGGTTCAGCTGTCAATGGATTCTTTGGTGTGCTTGCTGGGTAGTCTGGATGAGGAATTGTATTCCCCTCCAGTCTATGTTGCACTCCTTAGATTGCTCTACTTGGCCAGAAAACTCATAGGGATATATTGCTTGTCTACCCAGACACCGACGAGTAAACAGTGGATCCAGGCAGTTAATGATATCCTCATTCGTGAAAAATAAACCTATATTCACAGGAAATTACCCAAAAAGTTCAAAAAATTCTGGCGGTGATGGTTAAGCTCCCTAGGGGTCGCACCACCATGGATTGTTCTCAATAGATTACTCCAAAGCTAATGTGTTTAGGATGATGGTCCTATAATTCCATGATATGTAAATAGATTGATATATTGACAGAGCCCAGCAATCTGGTGATCAGGCAGCTTTCCTTTAACTAAATGAGTATATGGAAGTAATGAGACCCTCCAGGAGAAGAGAACATTGATATTGCTCAGTTAAACAGTTCTTTATTTGTATTATTTATAGTTTCTTTTTGTTTTTTCTTTTTTTTTTTTCCCTTTTGTGGAAAGGGGAAAAAGAGGTTGTTAGCAAAAAGCACACTGATAGCTTGTTTGCAGGAATTGATATGTACAAGAAATACAGATACTGTGAACATACATAACCTTTGTAAATCATGCTTAATGTCATTACTAATGGTACAATTGATTGTCTGTATTGGAATTGACTTTTGCTTAAGTTTTAATAAACTTAATTTGATTTAAAAAAAAACAACAATAATTCTGGCTCCTACAGACTGGCTACAGTATGTGCTCATGTGGTACACAGATTAGTCCTGTCAATTTAAGAAGGTGCTCCAAACGACAACTTGTATTTGTCCACAGAATCTCTTTCTTCCATTCAAACCCACCATCATGGGCAAGACCAAACAGCATTCAAAGGACATCAGGGACAAGATTGTAGACCTGCACAAGGCTAGAATGGGCTACAAGACCATCAGCAAGAAGCTTGGGAGAAGGAGAAAACTGATAGAACGATTATTCGCAAATGGAAGAAATACAAAATAACCATCAATCGCCCTTGGTCTGGTGCTCCATGCAAGATTTTGCCTCGTGGGGTAAGGATGATCATGAGAAAAGTGAGGGATCAGCCCAGAACTACACAGGAGAAGCTTGTGAATGATCTCAAGGCAGTTGAGACCGCAGTCACCAAACAAACCATTGGTAACACAATACGCCGCCATGGATTGAAATCCTGCAGCTCCCACAAGGTCCCCCTCCTCAAGAAGGCACATGTACAGGCTCATCCGAAGTTTGCCAATGAAAATCTAAATGATTCATAGAATGATTGGGAGAAAGTGCTGTGGTCAGATGGGACCAAAATTGAGCTCTAAGAACACCCACCCTACAGTCAAGCACAGAGTTGGAAACACTTTGCTTTGGGGCTGTTTCTCTGCTAAAGGTACAGGCCGACTTTGCCGCATTGAGGGGGCCATGTATTGTAAAATCTCAGATGAGAATCTTCTTCCCTCAGCCGTAACACTGAAGATGGGTCGTGGATAGGTCTTCCAGCATGACATTGACTCAAGCATACCGCCAAGGCAACAAAGGAGTGGCTCAAGAAGAAGCACATTAAGGTCATGGAGTGGCCTAGACAGTCTCCAGACCTTAATCCTATAGAAAATTTATGGAGGGAGCTGAAACTTTGAGTTGCCAAGTGACAGCCAAGAAACCTTAAGGATTTTGAGAAGACCTGTAAAGGAGAGTGGACCAAAATCCCTCCTGAGATGTGTACAAACCTGGAAACCAGCTACAAGAAATGTCTTACCTCTGTGCTTGCCAAAAAAGGCTTCTCCACCAAGTACTAGGTCATGTTTTGCTTGGGGATCAAATACTAATTTTACTCATTGAACTGCAACTCCATTTATAACATTTGCATCACAGTGGGTTTTTTTTTTTTTTTTGGATTTTTGGTTGATATTCTGTCTCTATCATTTAAAACATACCCATGATAAAAAAAAAAAAAAATTATAGACCCTTTATTTCTTTGTAAGTGGGCAAACTTGCAAAATCTGCAGGGAATCAAACAGTTATTTTCCCCACTGTAGATGTAGTAAAAGAAAATGACAAAAAAACAACAACTTTTTTAAATTAATAGTGAATTAGAAGCAATTGGTATTTTAAATGTAGATTATAAGGACAACAGAAGCTTTAAAACATACTCCACCTTGAGGCCTCATACACACGGGCGTTTTGGCCGCCGGCGTTTGTAGGCGTTTTTTTGCAGCTCTCCATGTTATTCAATGGCCCTCTAAAAACGCCGGCGTTTGTGGGCAGTAGAGGGTGTCGGCGTTAGTGAGCTGTAGCTAGAACGCGGGACCAGTGCGTTCTGAAGCTGCAGCGTCATGGCGTTTCTTGACGCCGGGCCGGCAAAACGCTCAATAACGTTGTATACACAGCGTTAAGCCTCGTCAGGCGTTCTATTCAAAATCAATGGTTCCCTATGGGAGCCCATTGATTTGAATAGAGGCCGCACCAGAAGTCGGATCACGGTGATCCGACTTGCGGCGCGACTTGTGTGCCGTGTCTTAAAGGGGAACCCCCGCAAAAAATTTGCGTGGGGTCCCCACCCCCAGAGCATACCAGGCTCTTCGATCTGGCAGGGATTTTAAGAGGAGCCCCCACGCCGGCATCGCATCACAGCCCCGCCCCAGGATGTGACATCATGTGGGTGGGGCTGATGATGACGCCATCGTGTGGCCCCGCCCCATGCCAATATAAGGCATTCGAGTGGAAGAGAGCGGCGAGTCAACATCTCCAGAAGAAGGGGAAGAAGAAGAAGGAGAAGAAGCAGCGGCGGGAGAAGGTAGCCGGGGAGACAGCAGCAAAAGAGCAAAAGAGCTGAAGAACCCTGCAGAAGACCCGCAGAAGACCCCTCAGAAGACCCTGCAAAAGAGCCGAAGAAAGAAGAGAGGGGAGAAGATGCCGGAGCGGATTTAATAAAATATTTTAAAAAGCTGTGTCGTGTTTTTTTTTATACACTTTTTCCCCCCAGGTAACGATGTACCCCATACTCATTTACATAGGGTGGGGGGCCGGCATCTGGGGGCCCCCTTGTTAAAGGGGGCTTCCAGATTCCGATAAGCCCCCGCCCGCAGACCCTGACAACCAACGGCCAGGGTTGTCGGGAAGAGGCTCTTGTCCCCATCAACAAGGTGCTTTGGGGTGGGGGCGCAGTGCCCCCCTGCCCCAAAGCACCCATACTCCCCATGTTGAGGGCATGCGGCCTGGTACGGTCCAGGAGGGGGGGGGGCGCTTGCTCGTCCCCACCCCCTTTCCTGGCCTGCCAGGCTGCGTGCTCGGATAAGGGTCTGGTATGGATTTTGGAGGGGACCCTACGCCGTTTTTTTTCGGCGTGGGGGCTCCTCTTTAAATCCCTGCCAGATCGAAGAGCCTGGTATGCTCTGGGGGGGACCCCACGCAAATTTTTTGCGGGGGTTCCCCTTTAAGACACGGCACACAAGTCGCGCCGCAAGTCGGATCACCGTGATCCGACTTCTGGTGCGGCTTCTATTCAAATCAATGGGCTCCCATAGGGAACCATTGATTTTGAATAGAGGCAGAAAACGCCGCAAAAAGCTGGCGTGAAAAAATGTCCATTGACGTCAATGCAAAACGCCAAGCAAAACGTCAGTTTTTTCCCCTGACGTCAGGCCCGGCGTTTTGCTTATTTTTCTGCAAACGCCCGTGTGTATGAGGCCTGAAGATCATGTTTCATGCTACACCCATATTTGGGGGTAACATGAAGCTCAGTTTCTTACACCCCTAAAACTGCCACCCCCACCACCACTTACTTGAATTGTGGGTTGCTTCTCCCCAGATGCTTTTTTTTTATCATTTATATGGTTATTGCTGATTTTTAAACATATTTATTATTTGGTACTTTTAGGTACTTTTATTTATTGTTTTTTTCTTTTTGAATTCAGCACAACTGTGTAGGTCTGAACATGCACAGCTGTGCAATCCATTCACAGGGATCTGTGGATGGAAAGACGAGTCACAACTCCCACTGCGCCAGAGGGACTGGCAGATCTCAATGTAACAATTACATCACTGTACTTGTAGCCTATTGTATAGTTACTCCAGCCCCATAATGGAAGGCACATACTTCTGTATAGATCTGGGACTGGGAGAAGAGCTTGCAGGAGTTTATGTATTGCACTGACTGTGGTTGCAATGCTATGCAGGCTTCAATGCAAACAATTTAACAAATTTAACAAATGCACATGTTTTATTTCAATAATGTAGTAAATAAAAAACGGTAGTGAATTGAAAGGCATCAAATGAAAAAAACTAAATAACAATGCCCCAGGACATACCTAGCCACTGAGGAAATATTATACATAATGAGGTAATAAGGGACAGGACTATGTGATGACATCATCATACACCAGCATATGTAGCAGCATAAATGTGCGCAATGAACTTATTGTTATTCACTGATGAGCCAGATACCCGAGGCTTAATAAGTTTAACATTTTCACACATTGGTGAACATCTCTAAATCAATTTGTGCGTGTACAGCACTTGAGCACGAAACACTGATGAGCACCTTTTTAAAACCTTACAAAGCCACAAAAGCAGTTAGAACAGGAAGAAATTATAGTTTAAAAAGAATACCTAAGGGGAAAGGAAAATAGGAAGAAAGGAGTGCCTGGTGTCCAAAAGAATACAAGCATGATGGTAGATTAAAAGGTATTTATTGACAGTAATGACAAGTACATCAAGCCAACGTGTGATGTACTAGTGGTTACTGTCAATAAACACCTTTTAATCTACCATCAAGCATGTATTCCTTTGGACACTGGGCTCAGGCAAAGGGAATACATCCTTGATGCTTGAAGTTCAACAATTGGAAACTATTTTGTTAATCTAGGCCCAGATACAGAAAATAGATGTTACAATGCCCAACAATTGTACAAATTACTATCCTTTACTAAGGCCCAACATAAGCCATTCTTCTCACAACAATATTTTGAAGAAGGGGAGAGCACAGGCAAGCTCCTAGCCATGACTGCAAAAATCACAGGGTGGATCCCTCTTACATTACTGACATAAATACTGCACAAGGTGCACTGATTCATACTCATTCTGAAAATGTTATGGGCCTTTCAGCAGTTTTGTGAGGATCTCTATTCCTCTAAGGTAAATTTTAATCCAGCTGATGTATTCATTTTTTGTCAGATTGCTTCCTCTCTAGTTTGGATAAGGCGGATCAGGATTTTTTTTTAAATGCCCCTAACTCTATTGCAGAGTTATCTACAGCAGTTTCAAAAGGGCACCCAATATTAAAGTCCACAGGCATTAACAGGTTGCTCTTAGAAATATATAAGCACTATGGTTCAGCCCTCTTGCCCCAACTTCTAAAGGTTTTTAACAAGCCAGCAGATCTAGGGATTTTACTCTTAATGATGAATGAGGCCCTGATTATAGTATTTCTTATGTCAGGGAATGACGCTTATTACTTAGGATCCCATTGCCATATATCCATGTTAACAACTGACTTAAATCCTTCGGCAAGGATTTACGGTATCTCACAAAAGTGAGTACACCCCTCACATTTTTGTAAATATTTTCATATATATATATATATATATATATATATATATATATAATTAGGCCCAATTAGCCATATTCCCTCCCCGGTGTCATGTGACTCATTAGTGTTACAAGATCTCAGGTGTGAATGGGGAGTAGGTGTGTTAAATTTGGTGTTATCACTCTCACTCTCTCATACTGGTCACTGGAACATTGCACCTCATGGTAAAGAACTGATACTGAGCTTCAGCACGGTGGCCAAGACCATACAGCAGTTTAACAGGACAGGTTCCACTCAGAACAGGCCTCGCCATGGTTGACCAAAGAAGTTGAGTGCACGTGCTCAGCGTCATATCCAGAGGTTGTCTTTGGGAAATGGACGTATGAGTGCTGCCAGCAGTGGAGGTTGAAGGGTAGGGGGTCAGCCTGTCAGTGCTCAGACCATATGCCACTGCATCAAATTGGTTTGCATGGCTGTTGTCCCAGAAGGAAGCCTCTTCTAAAGATGATGCACAAGAAAGCCCGCAAACAGTTTGCTGAAGACAAGCAGACTAAGGACATGGATTACTGGAACCATGTCCTGTGGTCTGGTGAGACCAAGATAAACTTATTTGGTTCAGATGGCGTCAAGTGTGTGTGGCGGCAACCAGGTGAGGAGTACAAAGACAAGTGTGTCTTGCCTACAATCAAGCATGGTGGTGGAAGCGTCATGGTCTGGGGCTGCATGAGTGCTGCCGGCACTGGAGTGCTACAGTTAATTGAGGGAACCACAATGCCAACATGTATTGTGACATACTAAAGCAGAGCATGATCCCCTCTGTGATGTCATCATGGAGGAGTGAGGGCTCCAGAGGCAACATGTGAAGCTCTGGTGAACTCCATGCCCTAGAGGGTTAAGGCAGTGCTGGAAAATAATGGTGTTCACACAAAACATTGACACTTTGGGCCCAATTTGCACATTTTCACATAGGGGTGTACTCACTTTTGTTGCCAGTGGTTTAACCATTAATGGCTGTGTGTTGAGTTATTTTGAGGGGACAGCAAATTTACACTGTTATACAAGCTGTACACTCACTACTTTACATCGAGCAAAGTGTAAATTTTTCAGTGTTGTCACATGAAAAGGTATAATAAAATATTTACAAAAATGTGAGGGATGTACTCACTTTTGTGAGATACTGTATATGCATCATTTGGATAGCTGCTGATTCCGGCTTTTATAAGGAAATCAAGTGACTGTGACACAGTTCCAATATTCACTTTAAAACATAAAATACAATGTGACACAGAGTAAATAGAAACCTAACATGTCATAGTTTAAAATTGCGTATGCCCTTGGTATGGTAACAAACTACGGTAATTAAAAATCTCCATAGGCAATGCTTTAAAAGCCTTTACAGGTTACCAGTTTAAAGTTACATAGGAGGTCTGGTGCAAGAATTATTGATCTTGCTATGATGTTTGTGGGGATACCTTACATGTGTGGTGCTAAAATTCACATATGCGTACAGGACTGATGTATGCATTCGCCTTTGCTCGTGAGCAGATGGGGTGGGGCGCTTTAATTATTTACATTTTTATTTTAAAAATTAGATTTACACTTTCCCTTTATTTTTTTTTATCAACTTTATTGCTATCTCAAGAGAAGTACAACATTCCTTGTGATAACATGGGCAGTAACAGGTATTGTCCTTATTCTCATCACACACGTTCCTGGACATAGGCTCATCAGTAGGAGGTGCTGTCGCAACTACCTGCAGGAAACTGGGCTTGTCATTTAACAAACAGAAAATGGACATTCCCCTTTAGTGGGACTTTGTAGGCACTTAAATCATACAACAATTGAATTGATAAAAATAGTTTTTATTTATGTTCATTGATAAAAATCAATAACACAGAATGTAAAAGGCCTAAGCGACTAAAAGTACACCAACTGAAGTGTGAGCGATGATACAGTATGATATCCTCCACCCTAAAGTTTATGCACCTCCTTCTTCAGGGGTATAGGAGATATCAATTATCTATAATGCAAATACATAGATCAGTAACAGTATATATATTTACATTATATGCTTGTAATGAATGGTAGATCTCAGACTTACAATCGCTCTAATGGTGTACACATGAAAACTCCATGTTAGGTTTAAAAGAAGCAAAGTCTCAGAAGTTCCTGCTTTACTGCCCCAACCTTGGGCAAAATGTGTGCTGTATTTAGTAAGAAAGCCAATATTGTAGGGGAGCATTGCCAATTGCTCCCCTCAACATGGAAAACCAGAAGACACTGAGGCCTAACAGTCCTAGAATTAAAAACATAATGTTGAATAGTATTCATACTCAGAGGGTTAAAAAAAAAAAGTGTATGATGTATTATGTACTCAAAGGTTAATGAAACAAAGCACATATTTGCCAGCACACTGTAGATCATCAGATATCGTCCAAAACTTTTATTGTAGAAAGATCACATTACAACGGACCAAGTGCAATGTTTCGGAGAAGCGCAGGATCCCTTTGTCAGGAATGTGATCTTTCTGCAATAAAAGTTTAGGACGATATCTGATGATCCACTGTGTGCTGGCAAATATGTGTGTAGGTCCTCTTTATTGAGACATCTGGGGTCTATTATACCCCATATCTCTCCTTCTGCCCTCAAAAGCATCTGATTAAACCAAGATTGGTTTGATCAGATGCTTTCACAAGCCATTAACGGCTTGTGTACACAAACCAAAAACCAGAAGTGACAAAATCCTTGACGCTTCTGGTTTGAAAGACCATAAAGATGATCATGGAACTTCTATTCCTCCCTCTTCTCTATGATTAGCTGGCAGGGCCACAGGCTTCAGTCCTGGGCTCCTTGGTGGAACGGGAGAGCAAGAGAAGGTGGTGGAAGTAGGGCCATCACGGGCCCCGGGCAAAGTAAAGCACTATGGCCCTTACCAGGAAGATGGTGACCTATGCGCACGGTGGCAAGGAGTGGGTGTGCCTAATGCTACATATTGGGCATGGCTTTTTAGTCTGATTAGAAACAACAAATACAGACAGCTAAGGACTTATCTCAAATTAAATTCACCCCCTATACACACTGTAATGCCTTCTCTACACACTGCCCCCCCCCCCCATATACACTGACTCTTTTGTCGAGTACACACTGCTCCTAACTCCTTTTTGAAACTATCCCCCTCTCTGTGCACACTGCCCCCTTGTCATAAATGCCTCTCCCAGCCTATCAGCTGCCTGTATTTAAGTATGACTGTACACAGTATGGGGGGTGGGGGCAGGAGGGAACAGTACAGGGGGTATAGAGGAGGACACAGTAGAGGGGAGGTCAGGAGTGTACAGAATAGGATGTAGTAATGTATAGTGCCAGGTTTGGATAGTATAGGGCGGTATAGTGTCAGGTTTGGGTAGTATAGGGTGGTCTTGTGGCAGCTTTGGGAAGTATAGAACGGTATAGTGACAAGCATAGGTAGTATAGGGAGGTATAGTGACAGAATTGGATAGTATAGGAAGGTATAGTAACAGGATTGGATAGTATAGGGAGGTATAGTGAAAGGATTGGATAGTATAGGGAGGTACAGGGAGAGGATTGGTTAGCATAGGGAGGTATAGTGGCAGAATTGGATAGTATATGGAGGGATAGTGAAACGATTGGTTAGCATAGGGAGGTATAGTGGCAGAATTGGAAGGTATATGGAGGAATAGTGACAGGTTTGGAGAGTATAGGGAGGTACAGTGAGAAGTATAAGTAGTATAGGGAGGTATAGTGGGAAGTATAAGTAGTATAGGGAGGTATAGTGGGAAGTATGAATAGTATAGGAAGGTATAGTGGGAAGTATGGGTAGTATAGGGAGGTATAGTGGGAAGTATGGGTAGTATAGGGAGGTATAGTGGGAAGTATGAACAGAATAGGGAGGTATAGTGGGAAGTATGGGTAGTGTAGGGAGGTACAGTGGGAAGTATAAATAGTATAGGGAGTTATAGTGACAAAATTGGATAGTATAGGGTGGTATAGAGGGAAGTATGGGTAGTATAGAGAGGTATAGTGGGAAGTATGAATAGTATAGGCATGTATAGTGGGAAGTATAAATAGTATAGGGAGGTATAGTGGGAACTATGGGTAGTATGATATCTATAGAAGAAAATATATGTAGTATAGGGTGGTATAGTGGGAGGTATGGGTAGTATAGGAAGGTATAGTGGGAAGTATGGGTAGTATAGGGAGGTATAGTGGGAACTATGGGTAGTATAGGGAGGTATAGTGGGAAATATGGGTAGTATAGTGAGGTATAGTGGGAAGTATGAATAGTATAGGGAGGTATAGTGGGAAGTATGGATAGTATAGCGAGGTATAGTGGGAAATATAAGTAGTATAGGGAGGTATAGTGGGAAGTATGAATAGTATAGGGAGGTATAGTGGGAAGTATTAATAGTGTAGGGAGGTATAGTGGGAGGTATGAATAGTATAGAGAGGTATAGTGGGAAGAATGAATAGTATAATGAGGTATAGTGGGAAGTATGAATTGTAAAGGGAGGTATAGTGGAAAGTATAAGTAGTATAGGGAGGTATAGGGGGAAGTATGGGTAGTATAGGGAGGTATAGTGGGAAGTATAAGTAGTATAAGGAGGTATAGTGGGAAGTATGGATGAGTATAGGGAGGTATATTGAGAAGTATGGGTAGTATAGGGAGATATAGTGGGAAGTATGGGTAGTATAGGGAGGTATAGTGGGAAGTATGGGTAGTATAGGGAGGTATAGTGGGAAGAATGGGTAGTATAGGGAGGTATAGTGGGAAGTATGAACAGAATAGGGAGGTATAGTGGGAAGTATGGGTAGCGTAGGGAGGTACAGTGGGAAGTATGAATAATGTAGGGAGTTATAGTGACAGAATTGGATAGTACAGGGTGGTATAGAGGAAAGTATGGGTAGTATAGAGAGGTATATTGGGAAGTATGAATTGTATAGGGAGGTATAGTGGGAAGTATGGGTAGTATAGTGAGGTATAGTGGGAAGTACGGGTAGCATAGGGAGGTATAGTGGGAAGTATGAACAGAATAGGGGGGTATAGTGGGAAGTATGGGTAGCGTAGGGAGGTATAGTGGGAAGTATGAATAGTATAGGGAGGTATAGTGACAAAATTAGATAGTATAAGGAGGTTTAGTGGGAAGTATGGGTAGTATAGGGAGGTATAGTGGGAAGTAACGGTAGTATAGAGATGTATAAAGGGAAGTATGGGTAGTATAGGGAGGTATAGTAGGAAGTAGGGGTAGTATAGGGAGGTATAGGGGGAAGTATGAAAAGTATAGGGAGGTATAGTGGGAAGTATTAATAATATAGGCAGGTATAGTGGGAAGTATGAATAGTATAGAGAGGTATAGTGGGAAGTATGGGTAGTAAAGGGAGCTATACTGGGAAGTATAGGTAGTATAGGGGGGTATAGTGGGAAGTATGGGTAGTATAGGAAGGTATAGTAGGAAGTATGGGTAGTGTAGGGAGGTATAGTCAGAAGTATGAATTGTATAGGGAGGTATAGTGGGAAGTATGGGTAGTGTAGGGAGGTATAGTGGGAAGTATGGGTAGTATAGGGAGGTATAGTGGGAAGTAACGGTAGTATAGGGAGGTATAAAGGGAAGTATGGGTAGTATAGGTAGGTATAGTGGGACGTATGAAAAGTATAGGGAGGTATAGTGGGAAGTATTAATACTATAGGCAGGTATAGTGGGAAGTATGAATAGTATAGAGAGGTATAGTGGGAAGTATTGGTAGTACAGGGAGCTATACTGGGAAGTATAGGTAGTATAGGGTGGTATAGTGGGAAGTATGGGTAGTATAGGAAGGTATAGTAGGAAGTATGGGTAGTATAGGGAGGTATAATCGGAAGTATGAATAGTATAGAGAGGTATAGTGGGAAGTATAAGTAGTATAGGGAGGTATGGTGGGAAGTATGAATAGTATAGGTAGGTATAGTGGGAAGTATGGGTAGTATAGTGAGGTATAGTGGGAAGTACGGGTAGCATAGGGAGGTATAGTGGGAAGTATGAACAGAATAGGGAGGTATAGTGGGAAGTATGGGTAGCGTAGGGAGGTATAGTGGGAAGAATGGGTAGTATAGGAAGGTATAGTGGGAAGTAACGGTAGTATAGAGATGCATAAAGGGAAATATGGGTAGTATAGGGAGGTATAGTGGGAAGTAGGGGTAGTATAGGGAGGTATAGGGGGCAGTATGAAAAGTATAGGGAGGTATAGTGGAAAGTATTAATAGTATAGGCAGGTAGAGTGGGAAGTATGAATAGTATAGAGAGGTATAGTGGGAAGTATGGGTAGTAAAGGGAGCTATACTGGGAAGTATAGGTAGTATAGGGGGGTATAGTGGGAAGTATGGGTAGTATAGGAAGGTATAGTAGGAAGTATGGGTAGTGTAGGGAGGTATAGTCAGAAGTATGAATTGTATAGGGAGGTATAGTGGGAAGTATGGGTAGTGTAGGGAGGTATAGTGGGAAGTATGGGTAGTATAGGGAGGTATAGTGGGAAGTAACGGTAGTATAGGGAGGTATAAAGGGAAGTATGGGTAGTATAGGTAGGTATAGTGGGACGTATGAAAAGTATAGGGAGGTATAGTGGGAAGTATTAATACTATAGGCAGGTATAGTGGGAAGTATGAATAGTATAGAGAGGTATAGTGGGAAGTATTGGTAGTACAGGGAGCTATACTGGGAAGTATAGGTAGTATAGGGTGGTATAGTGGGAAGTATGGGTAGTATAGGAAGGTATAGTAGGAAGTATGGGTAGTATAGGGAGGTATAATCGGAAGTATGAATAGTATAGAGAGGTATAGTGGGAAGTATAAGTAGTATAGGGAGGTATGGTGGGAAGTATGAATAGTATAGGTAGGTATAGTGGGAAGTATGGGTAGTATAGTGAGGTATAGTGGGAAGTACGGGTAGCATAGGGAGGTATAGTGGGAAGTATGAACAGAATAGGGAGGTATAGTGGGAAGTATGGGTAGCGTAGGGAGGTATAGTGGGAAGAATGGGTAGTATAGGAAGGTATAGTGGGAAGTAACGGTAGTATAGAGATGCATAAAGGGAAATATGGGTAGTATAGGGAGGTATAGTGGGAAGTAGGGGTAGTATAGGGAGGTATAGGGGGCAGTATGAAAAGTATAGGGAGGTATAGTGGAAAGTATTAATAGTATAGGCAGGTAGAGTGGGAAGTATGAATAGTATAGAGAGGTATAGTGGGAAGTATGGGTAGTAAAGGGAGCTATACTGGGAAGTATAGGTAGTATAGGGGGGTATAGTGGGAAGTATGGGTAGTATAGGAAGGTATGGTAGGAAGTATGGGTAGTGTAGGGAGGTATAGTCGGAAGTATGAATTGTATAGGGAGGTATAGTGGGAAGTATGGGTAGTGTAGGGAGGTATAGTGGGAAGTATGTGTAGTATAGGGAGGTATAGTGGGAAGTAACGGTAGTATAGGGAGGTATAAAGGGAAATATGGGTAATATAGGTAGGTATAGTGGGAAGTACGGGTAGCATTGGGAGTTATAGTGGGAAGTATGAAAAGAATAGGGAGGTATAGTGGAAAGTATGGGTAGCGTAGGGAGGTATATTGGGAAGTATGAATAGTATAGGGAGGTATAGTGACAAAATTGAATAGTATAGGGAAGTTTAGTGGGAAGTATGGGTAGTATAGGGAGGTTAAGTGGGAAGTATGGGTAGTATAGGGAGGTATAGTGGGAAGTAACGGTAGTATAGAGAGGTATAAAGGGAAGTATGGGTAGTATAGGGAGGTATAGTGGGGAGTAGGGGTAGTATAGGGAGGTATAGTGGGAAGTATGAAAAGTATAGGGAGGTATAGTGGGAAGTATGAATTGTATAGAGAGGTATAGTGGGAAGTATGGGTAGTATAGGGAGCTATACTGGGAAGTATAGGTAGTATAGGGTGGTATAGTGGGAAGTATGGGTAGTATAGGAAGGTATAGTAGGAAGTATGGGTATTATAGGGAGGTATAGTCGGAAGTATGATTAGTATAGGGAGGTATAGTGGGAAGTATAAGTAGTATAGGGAGGCATAGTGGGAAGTATGAATAGTATAGGTAGGTATAGTTGGAAGTATGGGTAGTATAGGGAGGTATAGAGGGAAGTACGGGTAGCATAGGGAGGTATAGTGGGAAGTTTGAACAGAATAGGGAGGTATAGTGGGAAGTATGGGTAGCTTAGGGAGGTATTTTGGGAAGTATGAATAGTATCGGAAGGTATAGTGACAAAATTGGATAGTATAGGGAGGTTTAGTGGCATGTATGGGTAGTATAGGGAGGTATAGTGGGAAGTATAAATTGTATAGGGAGGTATAGTGGGATGTACGGGTAGTATAGGGAGGTATAGTGGGAAGTATGGGTAGCATAGGGAGGTATAGTGATAAGTAATGGTAAAAAAAGGAGGTATAAAGGGAAGTATGGGTAGTATAGGGAGGTATAGTGGGAAGTATGAATAGTATAGGGAGGTATAGTGGGAAGTATGGGTAGTATAGGAAGGTATAGTGGAAAGTATGGGTAGTATAGGGAGGTATAGTGGAAAGTATAAGTAGTATAGGGAGGTATAGTGGGAAGTATGGGTAGTATAGGGAGGTATAGGGGGAAGTATGGGTAGTATAAGGAGGTATAGTGGGAAGTATGGGTAGAATAGGGAGATGTAGTGGGAAGTATAGGGAGGTATAGTGGGAAGTAAGGGTAGTATAGTGGGAAGAATGGGTAGTATGGGGAGGTATAGTGGGAAGTATGGGTAGTATAGGGAGGTATAGTGGTACGTATGGGGAGTATAGGGAGGTATAGTGGGAAGTATGGGAAGTATAGGGAGGTATAGTGGGAAGTATGGGTAGCATAGGGAGGTATAGTGGGAAGTATGGGTAGTATAGGGAGGTATAGTGGGAAGTATGGGTAGTATAGGGAGGTATATTGGGAAGTATGGTTAGTATAGAGAGGTATAGTAGGAAGTATGGGTAGTATAGGGAGGTATAGTGGAAAGTATAGGGAGATGTAGTGGGAAGTATGGGTAGTATAGGGAGGTATAGTACGAAGTATGAATAGTATAGGGTGGTATAGTGGGAAGTATGAATAGTATAGGGAGGTATAGTGGGAAGTATAGGGAGGTATAGTGGGAAGTATAGGCAGTATAGAGAGGTATAGTGGGAAGTAAGGGTAGTATAGGGAGGTATAGTGGCAAATATGGGTAGTATAGGGAGGTATAGTGGGAAGTATAAATAGTATAGGGAGGTATAGTGGAAAGTATAGGGAGGTATAGGGGGAAGTATGGGAAGTATAAGAAGGTATAATGGGAAGCATGGGTAGTATAGGGGGATATAGTGGAAAGTATGGGTAGTATAGGGAGGTATAGTGGGAAGTATGGGTAGTATAGAGAGGTATATTGGGAAGTATGGTTAGTATAGAGAGGTATAGTGGGAAGTGTGGGTAGTATAGGGAGGTATAGTGGGAAGTATGGGTAGTATAGGGAGGTATAGTGGAAAGTATAGGGAGGTATAGTGGGAAGTATGGGTAGTATAGGGAGGTATAGTACGAAGTATGAATAGTATAGGGAGGTATAGTGGGAAGTATGAATAGTATAGGGAGGTATAGTGGAAAGTATAGTGAGGTATAGGGGGAAGTATGGGTAGTATAAGGAGGTATAGTGGGAAATATGATTAGTACAGGGAGGTATAGTGGGAAGTATGAATAGTATAGGGAGGTATAGTTGGAAGTATGGGTAGTATAGGGAGGTGTACTGGGAAGTGTGGACAGTATAGGGAGGTATAGTGGGAAGTATGAATAGTATACGGAGGCATAATGTGATGTATAAGGAAGTAGATTGGGAAGTATGGGTAGTATAGCGAGGTATATTGGAAAGTATGGGTAGTACAGGGAGGTATAGTGGGAAGTATAGGGAGGTTAGTGTGGGAAGTATGGGTAGTATAGGGAGGTATAGTGGAAAGTATAAGTAGTATAGGGAGGTATAGTGGGAAGTATGGGTAGTATAAGAAGGTATAGTGGGAAGTATGGGTAGTATAGGGGGAAGTATGGGTAGTATAAGGAGGTATAGTGGGAAGTATGGGTAGAATAGGGAGATATAGTGGGAAGTATAGGGAGGTATAGTGGGAAGTAAGGGTAGTATAGTGGGAAGAATGGGTAGTATGGGGAGGTATAGTGGGAAGTATGGGTAGTATAGGGACGTATAGTGGGAAGTATGGGTAGTATAGGGAGGTATAGTGGGAAGTATGGGAAGAATAGGGAGGTATAGTGGGAAGTATGGGTAGCATAGGGAGGTATAGTGGGAAGTATGGGTAGTATAGGGAGGTATAGTGGAAAGTATAGGGAGATATAGTGGGAAGTATGGGTAGTATAGGGAGGTATAGTACAAAGTATGAATAGTATAGGGAGGTATAGTGGGAAGTATGAATAGTATAGGGAGGTATAGTGGGAAGTATAGGGAGGTATAGGGGGAAGTATGGGTAGTATAAGGAGGTATAGTGGGAAATATGATTAGTACAGGGAGGTATAGTGGGAAGTATGAATAGTATAGTCAGGTATAGTGGGAAGTATAGGGAGGTATAGTGGGAAGTATAGGCAGTATAGAGAGGTATAGTGGGAAGTAAGGGTAGTATAGGGAGGTATAGTGGCAAATATGGGTAGTATAGGGAGGTATAGTGGGAAGTATAAATAGTATAGGGAGGTATAGTGGAAAGTATAGGGAGGTATAGGGGGAAGTATGGGAAGTATAAGAAGGTATAATGGGAAGCATGGGTAGTATAGGGGGATATAGTGGAAAGTATGGGTAGTATAGGGAGGTATAGTGGGAAGTATGGGTAGTATAGAGAGGTATATTGGGAAGTATGGTTAGTATAGAGAGGTATAGTGGGAAGTGTGGGTAGTATAGGGAGGTATAGTGGGAAGTATGGGTAGTATAGGGAGGTATAGTGGAAAGTATAGGGAGGTATAGTGGGAAGTATGGGTAGTATAGGGAGGTATAGTACGAAGTATGAATAGTATAGGGAGGTATAGTGGGAAGTATGAATAGTATAGGGAGGTATAGTGGAAAGTATAGTGAGGTATAGGGGGAAGTATGGGTAGTATAAGGAGGTATAGTGGGAAATATGATTAGTACAGGGAGGTATAGTGGGAAGTATGAATAGTATAGGGAGGTATAGTTGGAAGTATGGGTAGTATAGGGAGGTGTACTGGGAAGTGTGGACAGTATAGGGAGGTATAGTGGGAAGTATGAATAGTATACGGAGGCATAATGTGATGTATAAGGAAGTAGATTGGGAAGTATGGGTAGTATAGCGAGGTATATTGGAAAGTATGGGTAGTACAGGGAGGTATAGTGGGAAGTATAGGGAGGTTAGTGTGGGAAGTATGGGTAGTATAGGGAGGTATAGTGGAAAGTATAAGTAGTATAGGGAGGTATAGTGGGAAGTATGGGTAGTATAAGAAGGTATAGTGGGAAGTATGGGTAGTATAGGGGGAAGTATGGGTAGTATAAGGAGGTATAGTGGGAAGTATGGGTAGAATAGGGAGATATAGTGGGAAGTATAGGGAGGTATAGTGGGAAGTAAGGGTAGTATAGTGGGAAGAATGGGTAGTATGGGGAGGTATAGTGGGAAGTATGGGTAGTATAGGGACGTATAGTGGGAAGTATGGGTAGTATAGGGAGGTATAGTGGGAAGTATGGGAAGAATAGGGAGGTATAGTGGGAAGTATGGGTAGCATAGGGAGGTATAGTGGGAAGTATGGGTAGTATAGGGAGGTATAGTGGAAAGTATAGGGAGATATAGTGGGAAGTATGGGTAGTATAGGGAGGTATAGTACAAAGTATGAATAGTATAGGGAGGTATAGTGGGAAGTATGAATAGTATAGGGAGGTATAGTGGGAAGTATAGGGAGGTATAGGGGGAAGTATGGGTAGTATAAGGAGGTATAGTGGGAAATATGATTAGTACAGGGAGGTATAGTGGGAAGTATGAATAGTATAGTCAGGTATAGTGGGAAGTATAGGGAGGTATAGTGGGAAGTATAGGCAGTATAGAGAGGTATAGTGGGAAGTAAGGGTAGTATAGGGAGGTATAGTGGCAAATATGGGTAGTATAAGGAAGTATAGTGGGAAGTATGAATAGTATAGGGAGCTATAGTGGAAAGTATAGGGAGGTATAGGGGGAAGTATGGGTAGTATAAGGAGGTATAGTGGGAAATATGATTAGTACAGGGAGGTATAGTGGGAAGTATGAATAGTATAGGGAGGTATAGTGGGAAGTATAGGGAGGTATAATGGAAAGTATGGGTAGTATAGGGAGGTATAGTGGGAAGTATGGGTTGTATAGGGAGGTATAGTGGGAAGTATGGGTAGCATAGGGAGGTATAGTGGGAAGTATGGGTAGTGTAGGGAGCAGTGGCGGCTAGTGAAATTTTAGGATGGGGTGCCCAACCCCCCCTTCCTTTTTGACACCTCCCACTTATCCTAAGCCCCACCCCTGATAGTTTCCACCCCTTGTGTCAGGAGTATACAGCCCAGCATCACCAGATAGGGTATACAACATCCCAGATAGGGTATACAGCATCACCAGATAGGGGTATACAGAGTCACCAGATAGCAGTATACACTTACAGAGCACCAGATAGCAGTATACAGAGTCACCATATAGCAGTATACAGAGCCCCAGATAGCAGTATACAGAGTCACCATATCGCAGTATACAGAGCCCCAGATAGCAGTATACAGAGCCCCCATATAGCAGTATACAGAGTCACCATATCACAGTATACAGAGCCCCAGATAGCAGTGTACAGAGTCACCATATCGCAGTAAATCGAGCCCCAGATAGCAGTGTACAGAGTCACCATATCGCAGTATACAGAGCCCCAGATAGCAGTATACAGAGCCCCAGATAGGAGTATACAGAGTCACTATATAGCAGTATACAGAGCCCCAGATAGCAGTATACAGAGCCCCAGAAAGCAGTATACAGAGCCCCAGATAGGGTATACAGTCACCAGATAGGGTATACAGAGCCACCATAT
>BLSH010505879.1:293227-331185 GCA_018402905.1 Glandirana rugosa
AAAACCATAATAAAAGACCCTGAAAAAACAGAAAATATAAGAAAAAATTAACTAAAATCCAATTAACAGTGAAAATCGACTATAAGACAGGTATCGTTTGTGCAAAAAAAAAATAAATTTTTTTCTTTCAAAGACGTTCAAAAGGAAATTTTTGAACAACGGAAATCCTACATGGATATGTAGGAACCCAAAGTAACCAATATGACCCCAGTACCGACGTTGACGTCAGTACTGAGACCATAGAAAAAATTGGGGAAGGAATGGCCCGTGAATTTGGGGGGAGGACGGGTCTGGTTAAAAACCGAAAGTCGCGACAGCGTAAAACTTACTATTAACGCGCCGTGTTTATAGCGGCGATCAGAAATTACGCAGAGGGGATCAAATACCACCAAAAGAAAGCTCTATTTGTGGGAAAAAAAGGACGCAAATTTTATTTGGGTACAACGTCGCATGGCCGCGCAATTATCATTCAAAATGCGACAGCGCTGAAAGCCAAAAATTGGTCTGGGCAGGAGGGGGGTTTAAGTGCCCGGTAAGGAAGGGGTTAAAAAAGATACCAGAGTCATGACTGCAGTTGCAGCCATGACCCCAGTATAACCAATGAAACCCAAGGATGTATAGGTACATCCTAAAGGCAACAAGTTTTTAAAGGAAAACTTGCAGAAACTTTCTTTTTTTAAATAAAAAAAAAACGTGTTTGCTATGGACAGAATATCAGCTAAAAGTGACAATTAACCTAAAATCAATTAAAAAAGAATATAAAAGACAAAAAAGTCCCAGAAAATAATACCAAAAAATAAAGCAGGTGGTATCCCATAGAGCTAGCAATTAAAGTACATTTTTTGTAACTGACCATAATCTCTTCCTGTGCATTCCCTATCCTTTTCCTGCAAGTTGCAACAGCTTTCAATTCACTGCCATTTTGGCTCCTCTGTCCCCACCCTGTTATAGTGAGGGACTGGATTAACAAAAAGTCCCCTTATTGACCTTCTAAGCCTACTGACCACAACTCAAAGGCCATGCAGTGTACAATGGTTTTGAATTGTTTTTTCAAATTTGCACAAAAATTCACCAGAATCACAAATCTCAAACCTGTAGGATTTGCCTCAGACCCATGGTAGCAGTGAGCCCAAACCTCACCCCTATCCTTTATATATGCAAATAAAAAAAAACCGAAAGGAATTTTGGGAATTATTACATTTGAGTAATGCAAGTCACTGAGAAGTGTGTCAAAAGCGGTTCTGCTTATATTTTTTTACTAAAACAAAAAAATCGAATATTGATTCTATGCATTGATACTATGGATTGTCAACTCACTGCTACGGCCAAAGTTGTGTTGGCTAAAACTAACCAAGCTTTATACATCAGTTGCATAGAAAAGCTATCTTGGACACTTGGCAATTTAGAGTGACATTTACACATTTCATGTCTGATTATCATGTGATAATGTGAACTTTTCAACTTCTCTGAGATTTATGCTGTTTTTCATATTCTACTCTAATTTTGTACCCATATTATACAGTATGTGCACTACACATTTTGACTGAGAAAATGATTTGTTGTGGTTTTTGAATTCTATCCCTGTATTACACTGTGAATGACCTTTTATCAGATACGTTTCATTATGTCCATGTTATGCAACACTACACAAATCAACTGGATACTTACTGACCAGTTGCACAGACATACAACTCTATTTTAAAGTGGTTCTAAAATTCGAACTAGATGGACTTGAGTCTTTTTTCAACCTGACTAACCACTGTAACTATGTCACTGACAGCTATACTGTACTATCATGTTTGGTTTTTCTCCTTTTCCTTCCCTCCTTGTGCTGTTAGGTTGGATCTCCCTGGACTCCCAATCAGGCCTGTTTTAACCAGCATATGCCAGCACTGCGCCAATGCTTTGCCTACCTGCTGCTGCCCTCCTGTCGGATCAATTGAACTGCACCTGCGCCTAAAAGATTGCTTCTCTTCTCCCTGAAATCCCATTCTCCCAGTCATGCAACTTCTGACCAGTCTCAGCCTGTTCAACCACTACTGCCAATGCCTTTGCCTGGCCTGCTGTCTGCTGCCCTCCTTGGATCAGATGAATTGCACTGCCCCAAACACAAGGTTGGCTGTCGGCATACTTTATATCCCCCTGAAGCATTCCCATTGGCCTCATATCATGGTAAGCAAATACACAATTTGCAGTGGTGTGCTTTGTCAAGGAATGATCTGCTCTAGGGAGTCTCACGTTTGGCTTTCTCCTTCTCCCTCTTTGTGCCGTAGCTTGGTTCTCCTCTCCCTGGACTCCCAGTTACACCACTTTGGCCAGCCTAAGTCTATTCCACTACTGCCACCAACACCTTGCCTTGTCTGCTGCCCTCAGCCCTTGGATCAAATGAACTGCACCAAACACAATGTCCGCTGTTATTTTACAAGCACAAGCACTGCCTGCTGCAACTCCTCCTGAAGCATTGCCTTTGGCTTTACATAACGGTAAGCACATACACAATTTGTTGTGGCATGCTTTGTGAAAAATGTTATGGCACTAGGTACATATGGTGCAAGTATAATGGTTCAAGAAACGCTATACTATCCTGCTTCAAAGCAGAGCAGCCTTTCATCTTTAACATTCATACATTGTACCTGCCATATTGCTACCTTGTGTGCTGCAGATGCCTGTAAAGCCATACCTAAAACTGTTGAGCAACATTGCAGAGACATACATAACCACTTTGCACATTAGCAGTAAAATATATCCCCTGTAGCCAGCAACAATAGATGCCCCCAGCAATAATAGATCCCCCAGCAATAATAGACCACCTGCAACATAAGATCCATCCCAAGCAACAATATACCCACCTGCAAAAAATAGATCACCTCCAGCAACAATAGATCCTCCAGCAGCCAGCATCATGTGCCTGCAGTAGATTATTTGTCAGCTGTTCAACAGTTCATGGTCAAAGAAACATTTTGCACTAGTAACTGCCATTAACCCCTTTCCACCTGTGGTATACCCGAATGACGGTTACAGCACTGGCTTCCAGTGCTGGGAGGGCATCAATAGACGTCCTCCTGTGATCGGGATAGCACTGATAGGCGGCACAGATCGGGACCGATGTCACTGTAACAGAAGCCGGTTATCGTTTTTTTTTTTTCTGCTCACGATCAGCGTGAGGAGAAAAGAATAAAGCTGGTAACAGGCTTCTGTTACAGGGACATTGGTCCCGATCTGTGCCACCTATCAGTGCCTACAAGTTCTGCTACTCAATCCCCACGAGTGCCATCCTTTAGTGCCCACCAGTGCCACTATCAGTGCCAATCAGTGCTGCCAATCAGTGCCACCTATCAGTGCCCATCAGTGCCACATCAATGTCACCTACCAGTGCTGCCTACCAGTGCCCATCAGTGCCACCTAATAGTGCCACCTATCAATGCTCATCAGTGCCACCTCTCAGTGCCCTTCAGTACTGCCTACTAGTGCCCATCAGTGCCATCTACTAGTGCCTCCTCATCAGTGCCCACCAGTGATGCCTCATCAATGCCCATCACTGCAGCCTCATCAGTGCCCATCAGTGCAGCCTCATCAGTGCTCATCATTGCCACCTCATCAGTGGCAATCAGTGCAGCCTATCATCAGTGCCCATCAGTGTAGCCTCATCAGCGCACATCAGTGGAGAAAAATTACCTGTTTGCAAAATTTTATAACAGACTATAACATTTTTTTTTCAAAATTTTCAATATTTTTGTGTTTCTTTAGCAAAAAATGAAAAACCAAGTGGTGATTAAATACCACCAAAAGAGAGCTCTATTTGTGTGAAAAAAATGATAAAAATTTTGTTTGAGTACAGTGTTGCATGACCACGCAATTATCATTCAAAGTGCAACAGCGCTGAAAATTGGCCTGGGCAGGAAGGGGGTGTAAGTGCCCAGTAGGCAAGTGGTTAAAAATGGATGAATCATTCAGCTATTGGCTTTACTAAAACCTTCAGACGGGTCTACTTCTAATTCTGAGGACAATCCTAAACTAGCAAAGCATTTTCCACAAATTATTCCCCCATTTGATTTTGACACACTGCATACTGAATATATTGAATACCAAGTGAAATACTGTATTTCACTGATGTTGCTGAGACTGACACAAATGATTCTTATAGGTGCATGGTAGGACAAAGCTGTTTTATTCTTCAGGGCAATCTGAAAGTACCTACATTTCTATATCTGGTAAAATTTGCAAAAACTATGCTTTCCCTTAGCCATGGGACAGCTGAAGTTGAAAACTGATCTTAGAAATGAGCTTTCCACTCCAATGTTGGAAGGACTGCTGTCAGCAAAGAGTGGTCCAGGAAGAATTACTCAGCAAATGCTTAAAAATGTTGACGCATCCAAGCTTAAACGTAAACCACTGGGTGTATCTTCTGCTACTGCTGGTAATGTGTAATGTAAAGGACAATGATGATGTGGTGGTGCAGGACTAATACAGTGACAGTCACAAGTTCACAACATGAGGTTTTTCATACAATTTTTAGAAAATGAATGGTATGTTTGTATTTTTAGAAAACGAATGGTATGTTTGTACTGTAATAGCATTAGAAATACTTGTAAACACATAACATTACAGCTTGAGTTATGAAAATATTGGTTATAGCCTAAGGTGACCAGATTTTTAAAATGAAATACGGGACATATTTTTTTTTTTTTTGGCAAATAGTAAACTATTTTATAAGCATATTTTCCTCAAATGATGTAAGCAGTGAATGTGGTATGTATTTATGTAATTATTGTACGATATATATGTTATATTTGGAAATCATTTCATACCAGCGCCATGGCATTATACCAGCCCAACAACATAACATCATTATTTTCTTGTTCATAAAAGGGAAAACCATGCATTTTAAAGCACATTTCAAGAGTGTATTATACTCACCAGTGCTCATCAGCGCAGCCTCATCAGTGCCCATCAGCGCAGCCTCGTCAGTGCCCATCAGCGCAGCCTCGTCAGTGCCCATCAGTGCAGCCTCACCAGCGCCAATCAATGCAGCCTCACCAGTGCCCATAAATGCAGCCTGATCAGTGCCCATCAATGCAGCCTCACCAGTGCCCATCAATGCAGCCTCATCCGTGCCCAGCAGCACAGCCTCACCAGTGCCCATCAGCTCAGCTTCATTAGTGAATATCAATGCAGCCTCATCAGTGCCCATCAGCTCAGCCTCATCAGTGCCCATCAGTGCAGCCTCAGCAGTGCCCATCAATGCAGTCTCACCGGTGTCCAACAATGCAGCCTCACCAGTGCCCACCAATGCAGCCTGTTCAGTGCCGATCAATGCAGCCTGTTCAGTGCCCATAAATGCAGCCTGTTCAGTGTTCATCAGCTCACCCTGTTTAGTGTTCATCGGCTCAGCCTCATCAGTACCCATCAATGCAGCCTCTTCAGTGCCCATAAATGCAGTCTGTTCAGTGCCCATCATCTCAGCCTGTTCGGTGCCCATCAATGCAGCCTATTCAGTGCCCATCAATGCAATCTGTTCAGTGCCCATCAGCTCAGCCTGTCCAGTGCCCATCAATGCAGCCTGTCCAGTGCCCATCAATGCAGCTTACTCAGTGCCCATAAATGCAGTCTGCTCAGTGCCCATCAATGCAGCTTGTTCAGTGCCCATCAATGCAGTATGTTCAGTGCCCATCAGCTCAGCCTGTTCACGCCCATCAATGCAGCCTATTCAGTGCACATCAACTCAGCCTGTTCAGTGCCCATCAGCTCAGCATGTTCAGTGCCAATCAATGCAGCCTGTTCAGTGCCCATACATGCAGACTGTTTAGTGCCCAGTGCCCATCAGCTCAGCCTCACCAGTGTCCATCAATGCTGTCTCACCAGTGTCCATCAACGCAGCCTCACCAGTGCCCAACAATGCAACCTGTTCAGTGCCCATCAATGCAACCTGTTTAGTGCCCATCAGCTCAACCTGTTCAGTGCCCATCAATGGAGCCTGTTCAGTGCCCATCAATGCAGCCTGTTCACTGCCCAACAGCTCAGCCTGTTCAGTGCCCATCAATGCAGCCTGTTCAGCGCCCATCAATGCAGCCTGTTTAGTGCCCATCAGCTCAACCTGTTCAGTGCCCATCAAGGCAACCTGTTCAGTGCTCATAAATGCAGTCTGTTCAGTGCCCATCACCTCAGCCTGTTAAGTGCCCATCAATGCAGCCTGTTCAGTGCCCATCAATGTAGTCTGTTCAGTGCCCATCAGCTCAGCCTGTTTAGTGTCCATAAAGCCTGTTCAGTGCATATCAATGCAGACTGTTCAGTGCCCATCAATGCAGCCTGTTCAGTGACTATCAGCTCAGCCTGTTCAGTGGCCATAAATGCAGCCTGTTCAGTGCCCATCAGCTCAGCCTGTTCAGTGCCCATCAGCACAGCCTGTTCTGTGCCCATAAATGCAGCCTGTTTAGTGCCCAGCAGCTCAGCCTGTTCAATGCCCAGCAGCTCAGCCTCATCAGTGCAGCCTCACCAGTACCCATTAATGCAGTCTCACCAGTGTCTGTCAATGCAGCCTCACCAGTGCCCACCAATGCAGCCTGTTCAGTGCCCATTGATGCAGCCTGTTCAGTGCCCATCAGCTCAGCCTGTTCAGTGCCCATAAATGCAGCCTGTTCAGTGACCATAAATGCAGCCTGTTCAGTGTTCATCAGCTCAGCCTGTTCAGTGCCCAGCAGCTCAGCCTGTTCAGTGCCCATCAATGCAGCCTATTAAGTGCCCATCAGCGCAACCTGTTCAGTGCCCATCTATGCAGCCTGCTCAGTGCCCATCAATGCAGTCTGTTCAGTGCCCACCAGCTCAGTCTGTTCAGTGCCTATCAATGCAGCCTGTTCAGTGCCCATGAATGCAGCCTGTTCAGTGCCCATAAATGCAGCCTGTTCATTGTCTATCAGGTCAGCCTGTTCTGTGCCCATCAATGCAACCTGTTCAGTGCCCAGCAGCTCAGCCTGTTCAGTGCTCATCAATGCAGCCTGTTCAGTGCCCATAAATGCAGCCTGTTCATTGCCCATCAGATCAGCCTGTTCAGTGCCCATCAATGCAGCCTGTTCAGTGCCCATAAATGCAGCCTGTTCATTGCCCATCAGATCAGCCTGTTCAGTGCCCATTAGTTCATCCTATTCAATACCCATCAACTCAGCCTGTTCAGTGCCCACCAGCTCAGCCTGTTCAGTGCCCATCAATGCAGTCTGTTCAGTGCCCACCAATGCAGCCTGTTCAGTGTCCATCAGCTCAGCCTGTTCAGTGCCCATCAATGCAACCTGATCAGTGCCCATCAATGCAGCCTCACCAGTGCACATCACTCACCCTCATCAGTGCCCATCAGTGCACTCACCAGTGTCCATCAATGCAGTCTCACCAGTGTCCATCAACGCAGCCTCACCAGTGGCCATCATTGCAACCTGTTCAGTGCCCATCAATGAAGCCTGTTCAGTGCCCATCAGCTTAACCTGTTCAGTGCCCATGAATGCAGCCTGTTCAGTACCCATCAATGCAGCCTGTTCAGTGTCCAACAGCTCAGCCTGTTCAGTGCCAATCAATGCAGTCTGATCGGTGCCCATCAATGCAGTCTGTTCAGTGCCCATCAATGCAGCCTCTTCAGTGCTCATAAATGCAGTCTGTTCAGTGCCCATCAGCTCAGCCTGTTCAGTGCCCATTAATGCAGGCTGTTCAGTGCCTATCAATGTAGTCTGTTCAGTGCCCACCAGCGCAGCTGTTCAGTGTCCATAAAGCCTGTTCAGTGCTCATAAATGCAGCTTGTCTAGTGCCCATCAGCTCAACCTGTTCAGTGCCCATGAATGCAGTCTGTTCAGTGCCCATCAATGCAGCCTGTTCAGTGTCCAACAGCTCAGCCTGTTCAGTGCCCATCAATGCAGCCTGTTTAGTGTCCAACAGCTCAGCCTGTTCAGTGCCAATCAATGCAGCCTTTTCAGTGCTCAACAGCTTAGCCTGGTTAGTGCCCATAAATGCAGTCTGATCGGTGCCCATCAATGCAGCCTGTTCAGTGCCCATCAATGCAGCCTCTTCAGTGCTCATAAATGCAGTCTGTTCAGTGCCCATCAGCTCAGCCTGTTCAGTGCCCATCAATGCAGGCTGTTCAGTGCCTATCAATGTAGTCTGTTCAGTGCCCACCAGCTCAGCTGTTCAGTGTCCATAAAGCCTGTTTAGTGCCCATCAGCTCAACCTGTTCAGTGCCCATGAATGCAGCCTGTTCAGTGCCCATCAATGCAGCCTGTTCAGTGTCCAACAGCTCAGCCTGTTCAGTGCCCATCAATGCAGCCTGTTCAGTGCTCAACAGCTCAGCCTGTTCAGTGCCCATCAATGCAGCCTGTTCAGTGCCCATCAATGCAGCCTGTTCAGTGCTCATAAATGCAGTCTGTTCAGTGCCCATCAGCTCAGCCTGTTCATTGCCCATCAATGCAGCCTGTTCAGTGCCCACCAATTTAGTCTGTTCAGTGCTCACCAGCTCAGCCAGTTCAGTGTTCATAAAGCCTGTTCAGTGCACATCAATGCAGACTTTTCAGTGCCCATCAATGCAGCCTGTTCAGTGACCATGAGCTCAGTCTGTTCAGTGCCCATAAATGCAGCCTGTTCAGTGCCCATCAGCTCAACCTGTTCAGTGCCCATAAATGCAGCCTTTTTAGTGCCCAGCAGCTCAGCCTGTTCAGTGCCCAGCAGCTCAGCCTGTTCGGTGCCCATCAACTCAGCCTGTTCAGTGCCCTTCAGCTCAGCCTGTTCAGTGCCAATCAATGCAGCCTGTTCGGAGCCCATAAATGCAGACTGTTTAGTGCCCAGCAGCTCAGCCTGTTTAGTGCCCAGCAGCTCAGCCTGTTTAGCGTGCAGCAGCTAAGCCTGATCAGTGCCAAGCAGCTCAGCCTGTTCAGTGCCCAGCAGCTCAGCCTGTTCAGTGCCCATCAACTCAGCCTGTTCAGTGGCCATCAATGCAGCCTATTCAGTTCCCATCAGTACAGCCTGTTCAGTACCCATTAACTCAGCCCGTTCAGTGCCCATAAATGCAGTCTGTTCAGTGCCCATGAATAAAAGAAAAAAAAAAGAAAAGGGGATGGCTGTCGCTTTAACCACCACAAGCTAAACAAGTTTTTTAGAAGTACTCCTATTGCTCTAAGTGTGGGACCCCCCACAATAGTGTCCTCTGCCCCCCCCCCACACAGTAGTTTTCCTTCCTCCTGCCGCAGTAGGGACCACTGCCCCATACAATAGTGTCGTCTGCCTCCCCATAGCAGTGTCCTGCCCCCTTTCACATTACACCCCCCCCCCACTAAAGTATCCTTTGCCCCCTCCACCCTGCAGTAGGGTCCCCTGTCCCCTTCACACACCCACACTGTAATGTTCTCTGCCCCCCAAAGTAATGTCCCCCGTCTCTCCCCCACTGTAGTGACCTCTGCAACCCCTCAATGCAGTGTCCTCTGTCCCCTTCACCTCCTCCCCACTGTAGTGCCCCCTGCCCCCTCAAAGCAATGTCCTTCACCTCCCACACTATAGTGACCTCTGTGCCCCCCCAATGCAATGTCCTTTGACCTTTTCACACCCTCCCCCCACTATACTGTCCTCTGTCCCCTTCACCCCCCCTCCCACTGTAGTGTCCTCTGTGCCCCCCCATGCAGTGTCCTCTGTCCCCTTCACCCCCAAAATGTTATGTCCCCTGTACCCTTTACCCCCCCACTGTAGTGTCCTCTCCCCCCTCATGCTATGTCCCCTGTCCCCTACACACCCCTCCCCCCCACTGTAGTGTCCTCTGTGACCCCAATGCAGTTCCCTCTGTCCCCTTTACCCGCCCTCCCCATTGTAATGTGCTCTGCCCTCCTAGTGCAACATCCTCTGTCCTCTTCGCAACCCCCCTTTTAGTGTCCTCTGTGCCCTTCATCCCTTCCTCCCCTCAACTGTAGTGTCCTCTGTGTTACCTCTCACACCAGTGTATAGATAGTACTTTCCTACCTTACACCGGTGTATAGTAGAGCAGATAGCTGGAGCACTCACAGTACTGGATAGAGGGCGGGGGCGGGATCTGACAGAGTCAACTTTTTACATTAACAATCTGGTGATTGGTTGCTAGAACTGCCCGGCAACCAATCACCTACTAGCTAATGTAAAAAGGTAATTCCAGCAGCTCCAGCCCTCGCCCTCTACCCAGTACTGTGCTTTCTCCTGATCTCCACGGAGAGAGGCGGCAGCTGGGGGAAAGTCTGTGTGTGGGGCTGTGTTCCCGATTGACCCGTCGGCTAACTGTGGTCAATGCGTCAATCGTGATTGAAGGCTTGCCGAGCTCCGGAGTAGGGTGACCAGACGCCTCCGGCCCTGCAAAGCGGGGACAAGACTGGGGACAGATTTCCTCCCGGGACAGTGTCCTCAGTCCGAGGAACTGTCCCCGGGAATGTCTGGTCACCCTATTATGTTTTTCTATGCATCTTTTGTAGCGGTTCTCAGTAAAAAAAGGTGGTGAGGAAAAACCTTCACATGGGGACACCTGTTCCACTGAACACTGCTGCAAGGTCCTTTATCAAATTTTTGTTTTATCAGTGCATTACTGTCTCATAGGTAACTGCAATGTCAGTTGTTTATTGAAGTTTCTGTACTCCAGCTGGGGAGATTCACCATCTATATGGACTGTTTACCATTATCACCAAAAGTATGGTCAAATCTAGAACAGGAATAAAAGGGACCACTTTTCTATTGATCCTGGTGGCTACCTGGGATTTCTCCTCACATTCTGTGGTGGCTATGGAACTGAAATTTAAGGGACATCTCTTCAGTTGGACACAGATGACAAAACAGCTGGGTTTATTAACCTGACCTTCATGTAAATGGAGAAATATGTTTTTGCCTTTTGTTATACCTTAAACCAGGGACCAGCCCGCGGGCCGTGGCCACTAAATTCCTGGCCCACCAGTACCCGTGATTAATTCATGGGCACCTGGCTCGCGGACAAGTGGCTCGGCAAAAACAGCTGTGCTGTATACAATTGCAGCTATTTGCTTAATTAAGAGCACCGCTCGGTGTTCTGATGACTCACTCGCCGTGTGTCTCCTCCTCCCCTCCTCCTGACCTGACTTATGTCATTCTCGGGCCCACCCGCTGCAGTTGTCAGATGAAGAGAAGAGAGAGGCGACGAGGAACGACGTCAGTCAGTCGGGAGGAGGAGAGACGCGGCCAGTAAGTCATCAGAGCGCCAAGTGGCGCTCTTAATCAAATAGCTTCAATTGTATTTTATAACACAGACACTTTTGTGGACATGGGGGCTGCAGAGGTGGCTGTGGAGGGCCACCTCTGCACCCCCCATATCCACAGCCACCTTTGCAGCCTCCCCCTGTCCACATCCACCTCTGCAGCCCCCTGTCCACCTCTGCAGCCCCACCTGTCCACAGCCACCTCTGCAGTCCCCCCATGTCCAGAGCCACCTCTGCAGCCCCCCCATGTCCACAGCCCCCCCATGTCCACAGCCACCTCTGCAGCCCCCCGTCCACAGCCAACTCTGTAGTCCCCTGTAGACAGCCACCTCTGTAGCCCCCCTGTCCACAGCCACCTATGCAGCCCCCCGTCCACAGCCACCTCTGTAGCCCCCCGTCCACAGTCACCTCTGCAGCCCCCCCCCTGTACACAGCCACCTCTGTAGCCCCCCTGTCCACAGCCACCTCTGTAGCCCCCCTGTCCACAGCCACCTATGTAGCCCCCTTGTCCACAGCCACCTCTGTAGCCCCCCTGTCCTCAGCCACCTCTGTAGCCCCACTTGTCCACAGCCACCTCTGTAGCTCCCCCTGTCATCAGCCACCTCTGTAGCTCCCCCTGTCCACAGCCACCTCTGTAGCCCCTCCTGTCCACAGCCACCTCTGTAGCCCCCCCACCACTTAAATATTAATATTTGCACTGAAAGCAGTCATTTTATGTACTTTTTGAAGTAAAACATTTGACTGTCAGTAAATTCCATGTGTTGTGTCAGTAAAGAAAATGGTGTTGTCAGTAAATTTTTAGCATCTTGTCAGTAAATTTCACTTTGGGAGGTTGTCAACACTAGCAGGTAAGCATTTAAAATTTTTCTGTTTTACCTGCAATTCTTTAGGTTGGGGCAGATCATAAGTTGGCAACCTCCCCTTTCTGTATCCAGGCTCATTTCAATATTTCAACAGTATAAGCAGCATAAGCAATACGTAAACATTAACAGTACTCATAAGGGTAATCTGCCTGGCTTTATAGCTAAAAAGTTAAAGCAATATGGCAAAATATGAGCATAACTAGGATCATAAAACACCTGGGGCACCCTGGGATAGAATGTATAAACAAGCTCTGCAGCTGTGGTGAATGGTGGGTATGGCAAGCTTTCACGTAACAGTGGGAGTGACTTATAGGAGCATGATTAAACAGAAAAAACTCCCTAGTATCAGTGTTAGGAAAAAATGTTCCTGCGTTGGTGGTGCATTAGAAGGAAATCATATCCCTTTGTTGGTGGTATCACTGGAAGGAAAAAATAAACATGATTAGAGCCAGAGACTCTAATAGGCTTCAAAAAGGGGTGGGCTCAGGGCGCACACAGTTGTGTGACAATAATGAATAAATATTCGCTATTGTCACACTGATCCTCCTCCAGGGCCAATCATGAAGCGAGTTCTGAGACCCATCACCCAATTGGCTGAAAGGACAGGTGATCCTATTGGATGCCTAGGAGGAGGAGGAGGGAGGAGATGCATGGCAGAAGCTGCCGTGATGCAGAGGAGGAGACACAATGGAAGCCGCCACCTGTAGGAGCACTTCCTGCCCGCGACCTAGATGGGGTACATACGGGGTTGGATGACCGACCGACCATCAGACTGCGGTCGGTCGGTCGCCACTGTACAAAACATAAACAAGCTGACAGGGCTGGAGTAGAGTATTGTGCACATGAAGATAGATAAGGGATGCATTGCTAATGACAAAAGACTGGGAGAGGGAGGGACTGCAGAAATGTCTAATGATAGCTGCAATTAGGGAGAAAATGTGGATTTAGATTGATGGCATATTCTCACCAGGTACTGTGGGACTGTGTTGAGCACATGACAAGTCAAAATGTTTTGTCTCCTGTGTGCCTGGCTCACACCACTGTGCTGCGGTGGTGGGCAGGTGGTATGCATTGAAATAAAGAACTGTGTGCAGTACTTTTTTCCACTACTTCGCACCGTGCGGCTGGCAGTTAAACTACCTCTCTGTGACATTTCAGTAAAGTTTGTTCGCAAAAAGTGAACAGTATAATACACCGCGATCGGCACATCTGCATTGCAGTGAACCCATCAGACTACACCAGTGGCTGGTGTGAATTAGCCCTGAAAGGATATGCTGGGGGAATGTAAGAATGGGAAAGAAATAATGTGTAACTTTGTGAAGCAGAGTTTGTGCAACAGAAGCAATATTGACAGGAGAGAGGAGAGACAAGGGAGAGATACTATGTAACAAAAAGAATAAACGCAATGTATAGCAAGAGGGAGACGTTGGCAGCATGTCATGAAGTGAGGCTTTAAAACTTAGGCTCCCTGCAAGAGCAGCATGGCACATTCATGGTGGTAGGTTTGTTCTGTTTTCATCATATTAAAATAAAAGCCAGATGGCAAAGTTCTGTGTTTATCTGACTTGGTAAAATTGGCCTTTCCGCTTATAACTATAGGGCCATGTATGAGCATCCTTTGCCACAAATAAAAAACTAATTGCTGATGTTTTGATGGGTATTTAATTCAAATGTATTGATGAATTCATTCTGTTGCTTGAGATATGCTTTTAATTCTGTATGAAACAAGAGTTGGTTTATTTTTGTGTTTTACATTGGAATGGGCCAATACAAATCCAGCTATAAACCAAACATGATAATTACAAAGATGCCAGGCCAATTTTTTTTTTACTTTTTTATCTCCGGAGACCAATGATGTAAAAATATGTCGGTTATCCAAAATAAAAAAGTAAAGGTTTGTTTCGCCAACGCAGGCTCAGAACAAGCTGTCACCAACGTATGTTCCCCCCAGCAAACCCAGGAGAGCAAAGGGAGGAAAACAAAATTAACTCCTTAGTCTTTTGTGAGCTCTTTTTGACACGGTCTTAATAATTAGTTTAGTGGTTGATTTAATTTTTTTTTACACATTAAATTAATCTGCCAATTCTCTCTGTCTAACCACAAAATTATTTCTTAACCTGCACAGACTATTCTTGGTTCAAGGAATGTCCCTATGCAGTATATATAGATTATTTCCCTAGATGACTGTATATACCACAGGTTAAGAAAGACTTTGATAGTTAATAATTCATTTACTAACTGGACTAACTGCATGTATTTACATTTATTAGGATTTTTTACTTAATAAATTGCATGCAATGTCTCATTAAATTCTCAGGGGAGAAAATGAAGATAATTGTTTAAATGATTAATCCTATCCAATACATGCATCTAATGACAATGATTTTTTTTTATGATAAGAGGCATACCTATAATGTTGTTTGCCAGACCTTAGCAGGACATTCACCATACACGTTTGCCCATTGGGACATTTACCCCAGATATAAAATATGTTCATCAATGACATGTGTCTACTTTTGATATGTGAAATGTCTACAGTGGTGGCAAACATTGTGGACACATTTGGAAATTGTAATGTTTTGCAAATTTGCAGGCTTAAAGCAAATGATATTTCACGCCAAATGCAAATGTTTATGTGTCATTTTAAAGAAAATTTAATGTTAATGTCAATACAAAAAACAGAATTCAAATATATGCAGTACAAACAAATATAGTCTAAAAAAAGAGACACAAGTGTGAAGGCCAGGCTGTTTCTTACACTTTTTGTTTACATGTAAAAATCTTTTTTTTTTATAGAAAAATACTTAAAATTTACAAACATGATATTTTTTTTTAGCAGAAACCCTAGAGAATAAAATAATGGGTTTTGCATTTTTTTATGTTACACGGTATTTACGCAGTTGTTTTTTGAGAATTTTTTTTTAAAATACGCTTTATTGAAATTTAATGCACACAAACACAATATTATGCCCAATTTTGGAGTTATGCTAAGTAAATAGATACCTAACATGTCATGCTTTAAAATTGCACATGGTGGCTGAATGTCACCAACTACGGTATTTAAAAATCTCCATAGACGAAACTTTAAAAGCTTTTACAGGTTACCAGTTTAGCGTTACCGAGGAGGTCTGGTTCTAGAATTATTTCTCTCGCTCTGACAATCGCGGCAATACGCACCAACGCATGTGTTTGCCATTGTGCGCAAGCATAAGGGGATGGGTGCTTTAAAAAAAATGTTATTGATTCATTTTATTTATTTTGTACACTGTTTTTTAAAAAAAATCTATCAGTTTTATTTGCTGTCACAAGGAATGTAAACAAGGAATGTGACAGCAATAGGCAGTGACAGGTACTCTTAGATTCCAGATGTCTCCTCTGTCCTTAAAAGCATTTGATCACACCAAGATCGGTGTGTTTGCATGCTTTCAAGATTTAAAAATGGCTGTGTTTACATTTGGGGAAACCAGAAGTGTCTTGTCGCTTCTGATTTCCTATAGCAGAGAGCTCATCAGAGACCTTTCGGTCCTCCAATGGCTCTATGATAAACCGTGGCTCCTCTCACCACTTTTAAAAGCAATCCATCATCCCGTATAAATATTGCGGTCATCAAGTGATTACGTTCAAACCCTACTGGCCAATCACAGTCCTTGTTCTGGGGACCAATTCAATGGTAGTGACTGCAATACATCTTGTGAGAAGCTAAGAAAAGTTAGTTTTGCTGTTTGTTCTTTAGTAGAAAGACTGGTTCACAGCAAAGTCCATTCCATTGTTGACCTGGCCAGAAAACAGCCCTGACCTGAACCAGATGGAAAATTTGTGGCACCATTTGAAAAGCCTTGTACGAATGAGGCGTCCATCAAATAAAACGCAATTAATTGAGTCTGCTTCCTGGCACCAAAAAATAACGAAGGCAGAGCTTCAAACACTTGTTGGCTCCATGAGATGTCACTGTGATGCGGTTTTAAAGAATAAAGGTTACCTTAATAAATACTGATAGTAGATTGAAACTATAAGTGCATTACATATATTTAGCATGCTTGCAGTATTCCCTGCATAACTTTTTTTGTACTGCATATAATTTGCATTCTGTTGTTTGTATAACATTTGGTGCAAAATAGCATTTCCTATAAGCCTGCAAAGTTGCAAAACATTAAAATTTCAAAAAGTGTCCCACTGTGTTACCCACTAATACTTCAGTGCCACATTGTGCACTTCACTATCCTCACCGTGGCTTTAACCACCTCAGACCCACACTATAGCCGAAAGACGGCTAGATTGCGGCTCTCTCGTTCTGGGAGGAAATCCATAGATGTCAACCCAGAACCACGCCCCCCGCATGCCCCCTGGGGAGTGCATTTGGTGTGCTTTATGATTGTGCTAAAGGACCAATCACAGTGGTCCTTTACCATGTGATCATGCCCATCAGTGTCACCTATCAGTGCCCATCAGTGCCACCTATCAGTGCAATATAGCAGTGCAGCCTCATCAGTGCCCATCAGTGCCACCTCATTAGTGGAGCCTCATCAGTGCCCATCAGTGCAGCCTATCAGTGCCCATCAGTGCAGCCTCATCAGCGCACATCAGTGAAGCAAACAAATTATTTATGTGCAAAATGTTATTACAGAAACTAAGAAAACATTTTTTTTTCTGTCTTTTTTCATTTGTTTATCAAAAAATAAAAAACCCAAAGGTGATTAAATACCCCCAAAAGAAAGCTCTATCTGTCTCAAAAAATATGATATAAATGTAATTTGGGTGTTGCATGACTGCACAATTGCCTTTCAAAGTGTGACAACACTGAAAGCTGAAAATTGGCATGGGCCAGAAGGGGTAAAAGTGCCCAGTATTGAAGTGGTTGAAGAAATCTTTGTTGGTCACAAATATGTGTATCTAGAAGACTGTCGTACAGTATTTCCTTCAGAAAGCATTAAGGGCATGAAGACACAGAATCCCTTCCAATGTCATACTGCCATCACAATCCTCTTCATACTATATCTGTTTCCTGGTGTTGGCCAGTGTCCCCACTTATTCCCATGCTGGCTAACTGAAATTTTGGTCTTTACTTGCCCTCTATGCCAGGTAGGCCAACCTGACTTGAACTGGAACCAAAATTGTCACCACATAATCCTTTGTTGTATAGGCAACCCCACCCACACCCATGCTAGTTTCATATCCTTCCACTGCAGTTCATGTCCATTGCTGGATCCTTTGAGGAGATCTTTTCCAGCACTGGCCCTGCTTATAGGAATACTGAAAAAAACATCAAATTGCAGAGGCACATGAATCAATGGTAAAGATCAGTTCAGAAGACAGTGCTTTCTCTGGATTGATCATAGACATTGATTCAGGTGCCCCTGCTGCTTGACAGGGTTTTTTGATATTCCTATCCTTAGTTAGAGACAGCATGCCTGGAAGAAAACAACTTCTGTTTTGCTCTCTCATTAGAAAACCTTGGCATTCTAGGTCTCTTTAGTTATGTATTACATACTGTATTACTGTATACTGTGGCGTTACATAATTCAAATTTTCTTAGATTAAATTAAAAACACCAAGCCCTTTATTTTGAGAGGGAGATTTGCAAGAAAATACTTTTTAAATATCTGTGTGTACCTAAGGGTCAGGATGTCCTGGATGGTCTTGAAGTTGTGTATAATAGGTTGCAATCCACAATGCACCCAATCCTTTATGCATAGTTGATTTATATATATTGCCACCAGAGGCATAACTAGAACCTTCAGGGCCCCGGTGCAAGAAATTATGAAGGGTCCCCTGACCCCTGGCCAGGGCCCTTCCCTCTTCCCACTGATCCTGGGGCCCTTACTCCTATCGCGGGTCCCTTTATTACGGTACTGCAGCAGGGCCCCATTCACAAGTTCTGCAGCGGGCCTCCTTTCTGCCATCTTTGGACCTCCACTTGGTGATGAAATGCCAAGGCCCGGTCACAATTGCGACTTTTGCAATCCCGATAGTTCCCTCACTGGTGTCAGTAGTTTTTAATTTTTATTTTCATTTTATTATTTTTTTACAATTTCATTTTACATTTTTTTTAGGAGCCCTGTTGGGGGGCTTTGATGAGATATCAGGGGTCTAAACAAACCTTAGCCCTCAATCTCCATCTGTGTAGCTTCAGCTGCACAGAATGAATGGACAGAAATAGCTGTGCACTGAGCCTCCCATTCATTCAGAAACAGAAGTATAGTAAAAACAGTTTACTATGCTTCAGTTATGAATGAACCAATTGGTACCAATCACTGACTCTGTTCATTCAGTAAAAGGAAGGAGCCAGTAAATGACAAATTTACCGACCCATTTTCATCTCTCCATCATGACACATCTTCTACAGCAGCTGGCAGGAGGGAGAAGGGGGAAAGACAGCAGCTCTGTGGGGGGGGGGGGGGGACCAGGGAAGCACACAGGGACCCTGGGAACAGCAGAAGACAAGTAAACTGGATAGGAGGGGCGGCGGGGGCAGCATATAGAGGAACCAATCTCCTCCATTAGGAGGAAAATGGAGGGGATTGGTTCCTCTAAATGCCGTCCCCTCCATCCCTCCTATTCAGGTGTACAAGGGAGGCACACGGGCCCCCTAGAGCATAGGACACTGTCGCAATTGCAACCCCTGCAACCCCTGTAGTTATGCCCCTGATTGCCACCAAAATGAGGAAACCACCATCTTTTTGTCAAGTCACTCAGGGCTTAAATAGGTTTATGGCTCAAATTAACATTTTTTTTAAAAAATTACATTATTGCAAAGACATTTTTTTTCAGTTAACTGCCTCTAAGATCATTCCCAATTGGAGTATTGTATTTTCAGCCTTTTGTTGTATGCATTTATTGAAAAAGAGTGAATGTTCATGTACATTGATTCTGGACAAATGGAGTAAATAAAGAAAGTTATTGGACTGCGACCTTTGAACATGTGTAGTGCCACTCCAAGCAAGAATGAGATACGCTTCCCCACTGGGGCTCAGGTAAAGGGGTGCTTTCATCTCTCATCCAGAGGTGCTGGCAAATAAAGTTTGTAACGCTGCTCGCCCAACCCAATCCATGTAAGTATATGTGTAACCGCCTCAGCCAGCGTCATTCCACTAACCACCACGCTCTATCACTGGGGCTTAGTCATTGAGGTGGGACTAAGCCCTGGAGGCTATGGCTAAGCCCTGGTAGGCAGGGCAAAACACATCAAAGGGCATGGTTAGTGGAGCGACGCTGGCTGAGGCCATTACACATACACTTATTTGGATCGGGTTGGGTGAATGGTGTCTTAAACTTTCTTTGCAGGCAACCCTGGAAAAGTTATTTTACTATTTTCTGTGCTGGATGAATGTTTTTCATTTATTAAAAAAAAAAAAACACTAGATGATACCATCTAGTGGCCAAATGCAGTATTTTTTGTTTTATATCTAGTGACAAAACCATCTAGTGGCCATATGTGGTATTTTTTGTTTTAAATCGGAAAGCGTTAGTCCAGCACAGGAAATATGGCCTAATAACATTCTTTTTGCCCCATTTGCACACAAAAAAACATTTAAAGAGCACGCACATTTACTGGCTGAATTGCTATGCACCTTTTTTTACTAACTACAGTCTAAAGTGTAGAAAAAAATCTTTATGAATCACATTAAATAAAATCTTTGATCATTTTCATTTTACAACATCAGCATTGTAACAGCAATACAAACAATAGTTATATTTGACATCCCAATATAAGATTACCTGAAACATTTCCTTTCATGTTAGTGTAGCGCAGTCCACGCTAGGTAGGTGTAGTGAGAGCTTTTGGTAGGTGAGATAAAACTTATTCAGGCCTGACTGAGTTCAGGCCTGATTGTTTTGATTCTGGGCTGGGAGTGGCTCAGGTAGGATTGAGTGATTCACAGAATGGTGTCATCGGGACCTCCCACTTCTTTCCAGAAGGCTCTGGTATTTTCTGGACAGAGAGCTGGGAGAGGAGGTGTAGCCATCGGGGGTGTTCTTAGGAGCCCTGACCAATCCCCAATCTGGGTTGTCAGGGGGCAGACCTCCTTAAATACCCGGGGTCAGCCCAATCTGGCAGGAGAAGTTTGGGTGGAAGTCTGGAGATGGAGTAGTGTGGGCTGTCGTGGCCAAGGGAAGCTCCCAGTCTGGTGGGGGGGGGGGGGAGATCTTGGTGGCAGGCACAAGGCAGAGTGGGAAGGACAGCAGGGGAGAGCACTATCTGGGAGAGATCTCCAGTGCGGAACTACAAGTGTCAGGATTCTTTAGATGCACATAAAGCATTTGATTCTATTGAATGGCCCTATCTGGTGGCGGTCCTTGTGAGGATGGGATTCGGTCCAAGATTTGTCTCCTGGGTGAAACTGCTATACCCACAACCAAGGGCCCGCTTACAGGTCAATCATATAATTACAGAGGCTTTTGAGATAGGGAGGGGCACGTGGCAGGGGTGCTCTTTGTCCCCCCTGCTGTTTGCCCTGGCGGTTGAGCCATTGGCAGCAGCACTTAGAGTGGAGGGAGAGGTCAGGGAGTGCCACATTAATACACTGGAGGAGAAAACGGCACTTTATGACATGCTTTTATACCTAGCGGACGCGAACCAATCCTTAGTAAAGGCAATGTCCATTGTTTCCCAATTTGGCGTGTACTCTGGGTTTAAGGTTAATTGGGATAAATCTACTGTGTTCCCCTTTGCTCCTGAGTATATACCCAGGCTGCCCCCTGATATCCCCTTGAAGGTGGTATCGAAATTTAAATATTTAGGTATCGAGATCCAGTTGCCATTAAGCACATATATTTTGAATAATCTCTCCCCCCTGATGACCCATATAAAGCAGAGCCTGCAAACCTGGGCTAGGCTGCCACTTAATCTTATAGGCCGCATAAATATATTTAAAGTGATATACCTCCCTAGATATCTATATGTATTCTGCACGGCCGCTGTTAGAAATCATGGGGCCCCGCACAGCCTACCTGATGGGGCCCCCTTTGACCACACCCTTGACCCCACCCCTGACCCCGCCTCAAAACTAAATGCAGGTTTGTTGCCATTCAAACATGTGTGCGTTCGCAATTGATAGCATGAAGTAGTGGGGGCAGTTTAAATTTATTTTACATTTTATTAAAAATAAAAAAAAATTACACTATCTTTAATTTTTTTTTGCTTTCACAAAGAATAAACAACATCCTTTGTGATAGCATGGGCCACGACAGGTCCTCTTTATGGAGAGATCTGGTGTCTGTTAGAGCCCATATCTGTCCTCTGGCCTCCAAAGCATCTGATCAAACCAAGATCGGTTTGATCAGATGCTTATTCAAGCCAGTAATGGCTTGTTTAAATGAGACTGAAAATGGAAGTGCCAAGTTACTCATTGCTTCCAGTTTCTGATGTCACACAGTGGGAGGAATGACATCCATCCCTCTCACTGTGTCCCAGGAACCAGAAGTAAAGGTGGTGGTGGGACCCCCTTCCACTGCCTGTAAAAGTAATCCAGTGGCTTCTTAGTCACTGGATTACTTATATTTTGTGCACAATCGCTAGGGCTAAAAAAAAGGATACCTTGATCATTGCTGCAGTGATGATCGCGATATCAACCTTCAAATCCAGCGACGTACTGGTACGTTGCTGGACAGGAAGCAGTTAAAGGGGATTGGTTTGGAGAGTGGTAAAAATGCAGCTCCACTACACGTTTGCTGCTCCCCCAGCTAAAGTTTAAAGTAGCATCTCTTATGATCATCAGCATTACAATAACACAGGCAGCACAGTAAACAGGTGCTCTATCATGGCTCTGTTGGCTCACCTGGCTGTTGTTTGCTGACTTTGATAGCTAATGGCTGTGCTGTATGTAACAGACTGTAACACAGCACAGCCATAACAGTCAGCACCCAATGGCCAAGTGACACAGAGAAATGATAAAGCACCTGTTTACTGTGCTGCCTGTGTTATTGTAATGCTAATTACAATGATGATAAGCTGCTATAATAGGACACAGTGAGGATTCCATAGTCTATTCTCCACTCACTGTGTCCATTGTAGCCACGCGCTCCTCCTGCTGTTCCCTGTCAGCCGCTTACTTCTCACTCAGCAGCTGAGGAATAGAGTCGGGAGCCTGACAGAGATTCACAGTATCACTCGGCCGGCTGGGACTACATTAATTGAGTAGCCATGCGCCCCGAAAATGAAGAAATAGTCCCTCATCTGCGCTCACCTCCTGGGCCTTATGTTAATCGGATGGGGCCCAGGAAAATTATATAACCCCCTCCATAATCAAGTAAGAGTGGGGAAGAAGCGAGGGAGAAGTTTAGCAAGTGTTTTTTTTTTTTTTTAAAGGCAGTAAACTATAATGATGGCCGGGCCCCTCTGTGCAGCTGATGAGGGCGGGCCCGGTACAACAGGGCTGGCTGTACTGCCCTATCAGCGGCCCTGGTATTCTGGAACGCCCCTGTATATCTCCCTAAAAAAATATTTGCCAAAATTGATACGGAGGTTTTGACCTTCCTGTGGGGCACTAAGCCCCCAGGATTTCTTTAGAGACGCTGGGGCTACCAGCTCGGGCAGGTGGCCTGGCTCTCCCGAACCTACAGGGCTATTATTTGGCGTCGCAGGTGACCCATGTCCACTGGTGGTTTTTCCCCATAGTGGGAATGGCCTCAGTTGCCACGCAGGCAGCACTAATGCAGTCTTATGAGGCCCTAATTAATGTTTTGTATAGGAATGGTCCTTATCCGGAGGTGGGAGCGGACCTACTCAAGCTCTCTTATAAAATATTTCACCTATTCAACAAGAGGATGGGTGGTTCTTCTTTGAACCGGTCTCCTAACGCTCCCCTCTGGCATAACCCTCAGCTTCTTGAATTGTATAAATTACAGGATGGACAGCGTTGGGCGGACTATGGTTTGAGATATGCCCATCAGCTGTTCACGGCCGGGACTTTTAAAACATTCAAAGATTTCCAACTGGAATATAGGATCCCCACGAAGTGGTTCTATGGGTATTTACAGTTGAGGCACGCAGTAGCGGCACAATACGGCCTGTCTCAGGTAATACTCACTCCCTCGGAACTAGAAAAGTTAATGTTTAAGGAAGACCATGCTAAGCTGGTCTCTAGATATTACCTCCCTTTGGTAGCCCCCTCCTCAGCTGGTATGGAGAGGGTTATCAATCACTGGAGGACAGATATCCCATCCCTGGAGGAGGACTCCTGGACGGAGATAACGGACACAATTCTGTCATCGGTCATTTCCTCCAGGGACAAACTGACACAATTTAATTACTTACATAGAATTTACTATACCCCCTCATGTCTGCATCAAATGGGTAGAAGAGACACGCCTGCTTGTCAGAGATGCCAGCATGAAAAGGGGGATTTCTTTCACATGGTATGGCAGTGTCCTGTGGTAGGAAAATTCTGGAAAGAGGCACTGCGCTTCATTGAAAATAAATTAGCCCTGCCCAACATACATTCCCCAGCTAGATGTCTTCTGGGGGAGTTTGGGGAAGAAGAGATCACTAACTCTAAAAAAGCCCTATTGAGAATCCTATTTCTGTACGCAAAAAAGGCTATAGTGCTTAAATGGAAGGAACAGACAGCTCCCACTGTTGGATTCTGGGTGGAACTGGTCAATAAAGAGCTTCCTAAATATAAACTTACATATCTCTCCAGAGGGTGCCCTAAAAAATTTCAGAAAATATGGGCGGGATGCGTTGCTTCAGTGTCCGGGGATGTGGAGGATTAAAACGTGGAATGTGGGAGTGGCCTGAGGGACTAGAGGGCAAGTCAATAGCTAGTCAATAGCTAGATGGCTTTCTAATTTGAACTGGTTCATCAAGCAGCATAAGCAACAGAGGACGAGCAGAATTCTGACTTTGTCAGTGTGTGATTGCTGCACTTACCGAATTAACGTTGAATTCTATGCTATAAATGTATACGGTCTATCTGCACCGGAGGAAGATGAGAGATTTATATATTGGCGAGTGTATATAGTCAGTCCCATGTACAGAACTGTTCAATTTCTGGGCATCCCATAATCATCCCTACCCCCATCCAAGTTCAATTCCCCTAACAAACAAAAACAAAATGAAGTACCAGCCTGTTCTGTGTCTCCGGATGTGCGGAAAAGTGTGATTGAGGGCAGTGTGATCAGGTGAATCACAACACTCAGCCTCCCCTAAGGGGGCCATTGGCTACATTTGGGGGCTCGTCTGGGATTCACTTGTTTCACATAATTCTGTCAGTTGTTACCCCTAGCAACGCAAGTGAACTGAGCCAAGGAAATGAGACTGCTTTTGCCATTAGCAAATATTGAACCGGGAAAAGGACTATGTGATTTGTTCATTGAACTGTGCTTAATGTGAGTGCCGTTGCCCATAGCAACGCAGCGGAGCGGTCGCAAATTGCTGTTCTTGCTTGCTCCGTCATGCTGGCTGGCGCTGAGGTGGACACTTACACCATCCTGCTAATTCAGTGGCTTTGTACCATGTGCTGTTAACCGTGGTGACACAAGACAGACTACTAGGACCCATGTCCCAACTACGCTCGCTATGGCACAAACTCTCACGAGACCTTGCACTACAATCAGAGGGGTCTCAATTGACCTCCTTTTTATATAACACCCGGTTGCCTGCAGGCCTTACACATCAGATGTCATCGTCCTGGGCCACGCACAACCTGTTCCACCTTGGCCACCTAGTGGACCCCAGATCCCGTAGGCTACTACCATTCTTTAACATACAGGAAAAATATGACATTCCTCACCGGGAGTTTTATGGCTACCTGCAAATTCAACACTTTGCCCAGTCTATTACCTCCAATCTGCAGTTCTCGCCCATTCGAACAGATAGTCCTGGAGGGAAGAGGGCAGATATCCGATATCTATTGAATACTGAATGCATTCCCCCTATCTGAGCAAACCAAACATTTATGATCAGATGGGAAAAGATGCTGGGAGAAACTCTCCCCATAGAAATGTGGAAAGTAATCTGGTCTCAAGCTGCCAAAAGTTCACACTGCACTCTCTACAAGGAAAATGCTTACAAAATGAAGTACTCTTGGTACATGACACCAGACAAACTCCACGTTATATATCCCTCTAGCTCTGATCGCTGCTGGCAGTATGGGCTCGAAAAGGGTACCCTCATCCATATATATTGGAGCTGCCCTCTTATTGCTCCATACTGGCGCTCTGTGCAACAACTATTATCGCACCTCTTTTGAGGTGACTATACCTTACACACCAAAGTTCTTCTTGCTGGGCCTGTCTCGCTGCACTTACCCAAAAAACATAAAAAACTCCCCAGACACATCCTCACAGCAGCCCGTTGTCTGGTGGCTCTCAACTGGAAAAGACGAGCCCCACCCACCTCTGAAGCCCTCTATGCGAGGGTGAAGGACATTGAGCTAATGGGGAGGATGACCACGAGAATGCAGATTGGAGGAGCCTGATGGGATCTGGGAGCTGTGGCATCTCCTGGAGGACACGCCATGACCGCTTGGCAGCTACTGGTGAGTCACATTACTACTTTTCCTCTCTTTTTCTATCCCTTATCTCTTCATCTTTTAATTATTCTTCTTATCAAGGAACAAACAAAAAGTTTATGGCATAGCCTTCTATGGATTCTGTACTAAGATTTATCCCGCGTACTGTACCCCAACTTAAGGACGATTCATTCCATGAACGACATAACCGCACGGTCTCCGAGGAGACGTGCTGCTGGGAGAGCTCGGAAACTATAGCCAAATATACCGCCTGAAGTGCAATACCTTTGTTTATATTCCTTGTGTATCAACAACCAATGCAACTGTAATGATTGTATAACATCTTCTTTTTTTAAATAAAAAATTGTTAATTGAAAAAAAAAGTATGCCTGGAAATGTTTTCTGTTAATGGAGGGAGAGACTGTGTTAGAGGAGTACTTTCCAGCAAAACAGTGGCTACTACAATTACTGTTGCTACCGGCAAACAGCAGCAAGGTCTGCATGTTTGGACAAGTTCTGCTAGCGTCAGCATGTCTTCAAGTTCTCATACTTCACACAAGGGGTTACAACAGCGTGACATGCAACAAGCCTGCTTGTCAGAACTTTTGGTTCCAATTCGTCTGGTTACGCGGGGGTGGCACCACACTCTGGAAGAGTCTCAGTGCTTACAGCTAGCCTCAGACACCTCGAGGCCTTGGAAGATGGCAGAAGCTGGTCGACTTGTGCCAGCGCTAACCTGGCTGCCGGATAAGTCGGAACGGACCCTTATAGACACTGGGGTTTGATTGGAGCCTCACGGGGGACTCGCCCTGGGGGTGATAGAAGGGACTGAATGGTTGTGCCTGCTATGTCCAGAGTGGCAAATGCCTACCGTGGGAGTTACCGCATGGGCACGGTGTGGACATTGCGGTGAGTCACTGACCCAGATGACATCAACTCAGCAGGAGCCATCATACTTCACGGTGGACCTGTGCACGGGATTTTGTCATCCGCAGCCGCGGAAGTCTCGGAAGGCTGGAGTGGGCCTGGTGTCACCACCCAAAGTTGGGGTAGAGTTGCAGCCTGGCGACTCCCCCATGAATGCAGAGGACAGAGGAAGAAAGGAGGCTGTCGTGGCCTCTAACCTGGCCGGGGACCTGGGTACTGTAAGTACTACCATGCGGGAATCCGGGGTCCCTGAAATGCTGGCTGAGTCCCATCCCATCCCAATCCTAGTGGGGCCGGAGCTAGTTGTGGAGGGGGATGAGGATCCTGTTGAGCCTAGCGGGGATACAGAGGACAGGGCCATAGACTGGGGGTCACCTAGACTGTTGGCAGAACTTGGTTCCATGAAGCACCTGACAGAGTGGTCGTCTCCAAGAGAAGGCTCAGATGAAGAGTGGGTGATGGGAGGTTCACAAACCTTGGATGCCCTCTCGGAGGAGGATGAATCAGGGCTGAAACAGGACTCAAGTAATGCAGCAGGCATCTCCAGAATCAGCAGCTAACTTTTCTTAAACAGGCCCTCCACCACCCAGACCAGGGCAACAACCTACCGTCAAGAGGTAGTTAGATCGCCTGACACCCAAATCTTTCCAGGGAGAGGGAAGGTCAAGAGCCTACCTAGGCTCTCCCGGTATCAAAGGGAAGTACAGCTATGAGTTGCCCTGGAGTGGGGCCTGGATTATCCGTACATCCCACCCCATGTCATGGACATTGTTGAGAACTCCAGGGAGGAGTGGGAAGATGATATGACATGGGAGTATCTGCATGTACCAAAGCCTTTGTGGGGACCGGATAGCAGTAGTTAGGAGAGATTCAAGGATTGAAGAAAAAATTGAATCTTGGTCATGCTATTCGGAAGGATTGTGTGATAGTGGTCAAAGCAGGTTAACCTGCAAAGAGTTTTTCTATTTCCATTCAGGAGGGCGGGGAAGGCTGGGGGAGGCCGGAAGAAGTTGCCCGTTACTACATTTGGACTGTTGGAGCTACATGTAGAGCTACACTCCAGAGACTGCTGGTGAAGTAGCCGAGTGTACAAATCCTCTTGAATTTCCGGGCAAGTCAGCCTGCCACCCTGTGCCCAGTGGAAGAGACTTGATCATTGGAAGGACACTGGGGTGAGACTTGTCCAGTTTATTTTCCCTTTTTGAAGCCTGTTGCCCGGGAAGGGGCTCCTTCCATCAGGAACTTTAAAGAGGAACTATTTTACTTTCTAATGCCTTTTCCCCTTTTTCTGCCTCTGCAGTGGGATGCTAACCCCCCACAGGGCAGGCAGGAAAGAGAAAAAAGAGACTGTTGATATATGCTTTGTGTTTGTTCTGCTGGGATGCTTATAACCCCCTCCCAGACAACCTAGTTAGTTGTAGTTTAGTTGTTTTTATCTTCTCTTAGGATCCCTGGGATGGAGCGGCTGCTCATCCCCATTCGGCGAGAGGCAAGAGGAAACTTTCTCCTACAACTGTCTGAGCGGAGTGCTTTCTCTCGGGAGAAGTGCTCCGGCTCAGGGAATATATATTGATGTATTTACATGCTGTTAGTAGTAGGGACAGTAGTTAGGATTGTGAATTACTGTGTACAGATGTAAATAGCCAAAGAGATCCAATCTATATTTTTGTACCTATTTATTTGTACGGTCCCCATCCAAGTTTGTTCCCTTTTTCCCCTTCCCATTTTTAGATCATGGGGTGCCCTGCTCCTGGGCCCAGGAGCCTTTTTAAAATTTTCTCAGCAGAGGCTTGGGGGAGGGGGGGGGGGGTGAGTGTCGCGCCTTCCACGCTAGGTAGGTGTAGTGAGAGCTTTTTGGTAGGTGAGATAAAAATTAGTCAGGCCTGACTGAGTTCAGGCCTGATTGTTTTGATTCTGGGCTGGGAGTAGCTTAGGTAGGATTGAGTGATTCACATAATGGTGTCATCAGGACCTCCCACTTCTTTCCAGAAGGTTCTGGTATTTTCTGGACAGAGAGCTGGGAGGGGAAGTGTAGTCATCTGGGGTGTTCTTAGGAGCCCTGACCAATCCCCAATCTGGGTTGGCAGGGGGCAGGCCTCCTTAAATACCCGGGGTCAGCCCAATCTGGGAGGAGAAGTCTGGAGATGGAGTAGTATGGGCTGTTGCGGCCAAGGGAAGCTCCCGGTCTGGTGGGGGAGGGTGCCCCCAGGCCTGGAGTGCTCGGGTGCAGCCAGAAGGAGATTGAACTTGGTGGCAGGCACAAGGCAGTGTGGAAAGGACATCAGGAGAGAGCACTACCCAGGAGAGATCTCCAGTGTGGAACTACAAGTGTCAAGATGTCAGTGAGCAACATACCCTGGGAAACTGTTAGAGGCATGTCAGAGCGGACTGGAGTGAGAGAAAGTCTGGGAAGGATGCAGAAGCCAGTATGGGAACCCTATGTTGCTGTGGTAGTAGAGAAAGCCAACACAGCTGGAGTGGCTGACAGGGCCTGGAGCAAGAGTATGGACTGGGAGTAGTAGTCTAGCACATCAGTGTACCTATACACTAAGGGACCAACTGTCCCTACCTGTAATGGGTGGTTCTGAGGCCCTGCGCACAGCATGGCAGGCCTCACCATGTGCAAGACAGGCTGGAGGAAGGGAGAAGGCCTAGTAAATTTCCTTCTGGGCCTGGAACAAGTAATGTGCACAGTGCAAGAGAGAAGTACAAGGAGTGTAATGGTCAGCAAGTGATTTGCTGGAGGAAGATGGAGAGTTGTATATATTGGCTAGTGTATATAGTCAGTCCCATGTACAGAACTGTTCAATTTCTGGGCATCCCATAATCATCCCTACCCCATCCAAGTTCAATTCCCCTAATAAACAAAAACAAAACAAAGTACCAGCCTGTTTTGTGTCTCTGGATGTGTGGAAAAGTGTGATTGAGGGCAGTGTGATCAGGTGAACCACAACACCCAGCCACCCCTAAGGGGGCCATTGGCTACATTCGTTTTTTTACAACTTATAAGGAACCACTAGGCGGTGATGTGGCAACTAATTTTTTAATCTGGCACAGTATCCCTTTTCACGTGGTGAGTGCTACCTGTCAGCTGGCTATCTTTATCCACAACTTCTTGAATTCCCTGCATGCTTTGCAACTTCTCCTTTTCTGTTTACTTTCAATTTCTAAGGACTACAAATCCTATGGTACTTTGCTGCTTGCAAGCAGTGTTTTTACTGTACTGACACCTCCTAAAACTCCTCTCAGTACCTCTGTAGCTCAGAAGACAGGCTCTGTGAATTCTGTGACATCTCAGTGCCTATCAACAGGTAATAGTGAATACGTGTCACAGAAGAAATACATGTGTGGGAATCTTCACAAATTAAAGTGGTTCTGAAGGTAGAAGGTTTTTTTACCTTAATGCATTTTATGCATTAAGGTAAAATCCTTCTGGGTAAAATCCTTCCCCAGCCCTCCTTATACTTACCTGAACCCAATCTCGAACCAGCGATTCGTCCAAGAGCAGCAGCTATCCCAGGTCTCTCTCTCCTCATTGGCTTCTGCTGCTGTCAATCAAAGCCAGTGAGCCAATGAGGAGATAACAGGGGACGGGCCCGAGCTCGGTGTGTGAATGAACAAAGTCCAATCACGGGAGCGAGGTTGCTCAAGTTCTCCCATTGCAAGATGCTTGCTACTGGGGGCACTTGTGGGGGGAGGTGCTAGGGCCGCCGGTGGGGACCCAAAAAGAAGAGGATCGGGCCTGCTCTATGTAGAACCATTGCACAGAGCAGTACGTATAACATGTTTGTTTTCTTTTTTCTTTTTTTTTATTACAAGCTTTACAATCACTTTAAATTTACAAACTTCAAGATCATTCATATCAATAGCAGTAAGCTAGAAATAATCAAAATACAATGTGGAAATGAATATGTTATTTTAAATTTCAACCTAGATATGCTTTAACTTTTCTTTGCTGGTTTTCCTTTAGTTGTAGTTTTTCCCATCTCTGCATTCCAAAAAAACTCTGCATCCCAAAAACATTGCTGCCATCACCTTTCCATAAAACTTGGCTGACTCCACCTCCTTTGCTTGCTTCCATTATAACGAATGTAGTTTTAACTATGGGTATGTCCATTTTTCTTTGACTCATTGCAGTTATAAATGAATGCAGACATCTTTCAGGATTGCCTTGAAACAGTGCAGGTGACATGCTTTGCCTGATCATATTTTGTTACTGGTCAGGAGTTTTAGAACTGGGACTGTATTTATTGGGACTGTTTTTACACCTGTTGTCCAGGGTTCACTAATCTTCTGCCTAATAAATGCCTATCTTGCAACCCCTTGGCCATGTTTTCTTGAGAGATGGTTTGCAGGACCAAGGGTCATCTTCAAAACTTGTTCCAACATAGTTAAAACGGTATTAAACCCAAAGCCAAATTGTAATATATTGCAGCTTACCACTCATTAGATGTGGTGGCTGTATTAGTTTTCTTTTTTTTTTCTTTTTCGTTTTTTCCCCTCTGTTTTAACCTGATGATCTGGCCTAGAGAGCCCCGACTCTGGATGAAGGAGCACAGGGAGCACAGCAGATAGCAGCATTGTCAGTCTTGGGGGATGGGAGTGTTAAATATACTAGCAGATTTAGATACATTAACAAACGGAAACTCCAGCTCACATTTTATAATCAATTACAGTAAACAGCTTTTTCCTTTTCGGCTGAAGAGTTTACAAGAGTAAATAAAATCTGACCACTGTAAGCACCCTGTCAGTGTTAAAGAAAGCGAGGAGGGCTGGCGCCAACAGTCCAAAAGCATAGAAGACTTGGCTGGGAGCTGTAGTCCGTCACTAGTGTGTGAATGGAAGTTTGCACTAGGTCCTGGCTCTTGTATGGTGTGAAGTCAGCTGCAATAGTCCATAAAAAAGAGAAGGAGAAGAGCGCCTTTGAGTGCAAATATTTATTGATGCAGTAAAATGAACATAAAAGACTTACATATAAGATAATGCAGGTGCGTCCCTTCAGGGGGGGAAGGGAGAGGTAGAGGGATGAAGGCAAATCTCCCCTGCCCACTGCAGTCTCTCCAAAGGCAGTCAATCCATGATGTAACTGCCGAGGACGCCGGCTGTCCTAGCAGGGATTTCCAGGCGGATGGAAACAAAATAAAAACAAAATGGAAAGGAGTCTTGGAACGCAGCGTGAGCTGCGTCAGGCATCTACGGAGCAGAAGGAGAGCCAAAAGACCACAATGCGTTTCAGAACGTGCGCAAGGGCATGCATGCTCCTTTCTCAAGTGTACAGAGGAAGGGAAAGTGACAGGTTCCAAGACTCCTTTCCATTTTGTTTTCATCCACCCGGAAATCCCTGCTAGGACAGCCAGCGTCCTCGGCAGTTACATCATGAATTGACCGTCTTTGGAGAGACTGCAGTAGGCACGGGAGATTTGCCTTCATCCCTCTACCTCTTCCTTCCCCCCCTGAAGGGACGCACCTGCATTATCTTATATGTAAGTCTTTTATGTTTGTTTTACTGCAACAATAAATATTTGCACTCAGAGGCGCTTTTCTCCTTCTCTTTTTTATGTCAGTATTAAAGGGGTTGTAAAGGCAGAAGGTTTTATCTCAATGTATTCTATACATTAAGATAAAAAGCCTTCTGTTTGTAGCAGCCCCCCTCAGCCCCCCTAATACTTACTTGAGCTCCCTCTCTATGCAGCGATATCCAAGAATCCCTCGGCCGTCCGGGACTCTCCCTCCTGATTGGCTGAGACACAGCAACGGCACCAATGGATCCCACTACTGTCAATCAAAGTCAGTTAGCCAATCAGGAATGAGAGGGGGCGGGGCCAAACCACAGTGGGAGCCCTCGGTTCCAGCAAGAAGCTCTGAAGTTCTGGCACGATACGCTAGACCTTCAGAGCGCATGCGCTGCTGACACCAGCAGCTGCATACAGGGTGAATATCTCCTAAACAGTGCACGTTTGGGAGATATTCATTTTACCTACGGGTAAGCCTTATTATAGGCTTACCTGTAGGTAAAAATGACAAAGCGGGGTATACAACCACTTTAAACTGATACATCTGGAAGAGAGCAATCATCATTTAAATGTTACAAAGAATATAACAGAATATGTAAAAAGGAAATCAAGGACGCAAAAATTAAAAATTAACAACAGATTGCAAAAGATAGTAGGACAAACCCCAAAAATTCTTCAAATATATTAATAGTAAAAAGGTCAGGTCTGAGCATGTAGGCCCTTTACAAAATAATCTAGAGTGGGTGACTGGGGACAAAGAGAAGGCATATTTATTCATTTAAATACATTCTTCAGCTCTGTGTATACAAAGGAGCATGGGGGAACTCATGTCCATATTAGGAGTACTAGTGACTAAGCCCCAAATGATCCACAATGGCTCAAAAGTGATATGGTCCAGAAATATTTAGACAGAATAAAGGTGGAAAAAGCACCTGGACCTGATGGCATCCACCCATGGATCCTAAAACAATTGAGCTCTGTCATTTCAAAGCCATTGTATCTCATTTTTATGGACTTGTTAATGACTGGAGTGGTACCACGGATTGGCGTAGGGCCAATGTGGTGCCCATATTTAAAAAGGGATCAAAGTCTTCACCAAGTAACTATAGACCTGTTAGTTTACTTCTATAGTCGGGAAGATACTGGAGAGTTTAATAAAAGACCACATAGATAAGTTCTTGCTGGAAAAAAATTTTTAAGCAAAAGACAGCATGGATTCATGAAAGACAGAAGTTGTCAGGCAAACCTGATTTCTTTTTATGAGGAGGTAAGTAAAACCTTGGACAGAGGGATGGCTGTGGATGTAGTATACTTAGATTTTGCAATAGCATTTGACACCGTTCCCCACACACGGCTAATGTGTAAGGTAAAGTCTACAGGCTTGGAGAGATCAGTTTATAGATAGATAGAAAACTGGCTAAAAGACCAAATTTAGAGAGTATTAATGATTCATACTATGAATGGTGAGGTTATCAGTGGTGTACCCCAAGGTTCAGTGTTGGGGTCCTTACTTTTTAATATCTTTATAAATGATATAGGGTGTGCGATTAAAAGTACCATTTCAGTCTTTGCAGATGACACCAAGCTATGCAGTGGAATAACGTCCTTACAGTATGTCTCCAACATACAAGCCAACCTCAATGCACTGTTTAATTGGGCGACTATGTGGCAGATGAGATTTAATGTAGATAAATGTAAAGTTATGCACTTGGGGGCTAAGAATATGCATGTATCATACATACTAGGGGGAGTACAACTGGGGCAATCCATAGTGGAGAAGGATCTGGGGGTTTTGGTAGACCATAAGCTTAATAATAGCATGCAATGCCAAGCTGCGGTTTCCAAAGTGATGAAAAATCCTTTCTTGTATTAAGAGAGGCATGGACTCCAGAGAGAGATATATCATTTTGCCAATGTACAAATCATTAGTAATACCTCATCTGGAATATGCAGTTCAGTTTTGGGCACCAGTACACAAAAAGGATATTGGGGAACTGGAGAAAGTGCAGAGAAGGGTAACCAAATTGATAAGAGGCATGGAGGAGCTCAGCCATGAGGCTAGATTAGAGGAAGTGAATTTATTATCTCTTGAGAAGAGAAGATTAAGGGGGGTTATGATCAACATGTACAAATATAGTTAACTTGGTGTAGAGTTATTCACTTTAACCACTTCAGCCCCGGAAGGATTTCCCACTTTAGGACCAGAGCACTTCTTGCGATTTGGCACTGCTTCGCTTTAACTGACAATTGCGTGGGCGTGCGACGTTGTACCCAAACTAAATGTGCATCCTTTTTTCCCACAAATAGAGCTTTCTTTTGGTGGTATTTGATCACCTCTGCGTCATTTCTGATCACCGCTATAAACAAAAGAAGAGCAACAATTTTGCAAAAAAAAAACCCAATTTTCTTACTTTTTGCTAAAATACAAATCCAAAAAAAAAAATATTGCGCAAAAGTTGCCACGTTTACGGATGATGAGAATTCATTTCTGGGTTTTTTTTGTTTTTTTTTACTAGTAATGGTGGCGATCTGCGATTTTTAGTGGTACTGCTATTTTGCAGCGTACATGTTGGACCATTTTGACACTTTTTTGGGACCATTGGCATTTATACAGCGATCAGTGCTATAAAAATGCACTGATTACTGTGTAAATGCCATTGGCAGTGAAGGGGTTAACCTGGAAGGGGTGCTCTAAGGGTTAACTGTGTTCCCTGGGCGTGTTCTAACTGTGTGTGGGCTGGGCTGGCAGGGGAGTGATCATGGCTTCCATATACAGGAAGCCTGTGATCACAGCCCTTCCCCCTCTAACAGAACGGAGATCCATGTTTACTTACACGGACCTCAGTTCTTTCACTGCGGGGGGCCCTACCCGCTCCCTGGCCCCCCCAAACATGGCCGCACACGCGTTCACAGGATATCGCAGCCGCCGTCTTATGACGGTGGTTTGCGATGTCGAGCTACTTTATCGCCGTCAGGCGCTGGTCGGCAAGTGTTTAAAGCGGAGTTCCGCCTGGGTTAAAGAAAAAAAATTAAAGTCAGCAGCTACAAATACTGCTGCTGCTGACTTTTAATACAAGGACACTTACCTGTCCAGGAAGCCCGCGATGTCGGCACCCGAAGCCGATCCATCCCTCGGCTCCAGGGGCAGGCGCCGGCATCCTTACTAAGGGAAACAGGAAGTGAAGCCTTGTGGCTTCACGGCCCGTTTCGTACTGCGCATGCGCAAGTCGCGCTGCGCTTGCTGAATGGTCCCTGCTGTCTTTTGGGACCTGTGTGTCTCCCAGAAGACAGCAGGGGGAATGAGGAGGGGCCAGACAAGAAGGTAAGACAGGTATCTGCTCACCCCTCCCTCTTGAAAGGTGCCAAATGTGGTACCGGGGGGGGGGGGAAATCCAATCAGCGGAAGTTCCATACATGGGTGGAACTCCGCTTTAAGGTCAAAACAGAGGGCAAGGGGGCATTCTTTATGCCTAGAGGAAAAGATATTTCATCCCCAAATATGGAAAGGTTTCTTCACAGTAAGAGCTGTGAAAATGTGGAATAGACTCCCTCCAGAGGTGATTCTGTCCAGCTCAGTAGATTGCTTTCCTAAATGTAAATAATATAACTGGGTACTAACATTTATAGGTAAAGTTGATCCAGGGAATATGCAATCACCTCTCAGGGGATCAGGAAGGAATTTTTCCCCCTGCTGTAGCAAATTGGATCATGCTTTGCTGGGGGGTTTCGCCTTCCTCTGGATCAACTGTGGGTATAGTGGATTGCATGATATATATATATATATATATATATATATATATATATATTTCTCTTTTTTTTTTTTTGAACTGGATGGACTTGTGTCTTTTTTTAAACTTGACTAACTATGTAACTATGAGAGCTTCTTCTTTTGAAAAACAAACAGACTTACTGAAGCATCTAAGAATTGATGAGTTGTAATATAATAAATGTTTGCTTTTTGGTTTAATACCTCTTTAAATTTTGATGCCTACTTGTATAGAATACATGGAGCTTTTTCTCCTATATCTCCATTAATGTCTTGAGCATCAAACCTTTTTCATGCATCTTTGCAGCTCTAAAGTCTTGCATCTCAATTTTAACTTCTTTGTCTCACCCAGTCACCTTCTAGAACCTCTAAAAATACTAATTAATATAATTAGGATGTTGAAAACTAGTCTGTAGGCATTTAAAGACATGGCGTTTATTATTATGTACCAAAAAGTCACAAACCTACAATTATTTCTTCTAAGTTGGGCTGAAATCCTATTGTGGGGCAACCCTTGTGTTTTGCTTTCACTTGAATGTTATTTTTTAAAAATAATTAAAGCTTAAATTATTGATCAATATCCACATTTTATTATGTATAGATATTAAAAACAAATAAAAGATGGCTACTGCGTCATTGTAGCATTTGGGCTGCGCCCCCTTCCCCAACACATTGCCCCTCCAGGTGGGCGCATTAGTGCTGCATGGGTCCCTGGGCATTTCCCCTCCGCTGTGGGTTCCTCCATTATTGGCATGCTAGTGTCCTTTGTATATGTATCAGCAGTAAGTAGCAATGAATATTTATGTGTGTATGTTTGTTGTATTTATGTTTGTATCAAAATATGTATATGTAACACCCTCTTTAACACCCTCTGTGCTAGAAGTAGAATAGGTTTTGCTAGGTAAATTGTCAGGTTTGGCTGGCAGGGAGGGCTGGATTACTGACAGGCAGCATCTCTGAGACCTCCCCCTACTTCTAGAAACTTGGAGTAGATTCTAGAAGGATGGGAGTGGTGGCGAGGAGGAGCTGTCTGGAGTATTCTTGAGGGCCCTGACCAATCCCCAACAAATGGGTTGGCAGGAAGCAGGCCCCCTCAAATACTCAGGGTCAGCCCAGCTGGGGCAGTGGAGTTTGGGTGGAAACAGGAGATGGAATGTTAGGCTATCGGTGGCCCTTGAGGGTGTCCCCTAGTCTGGAGGGGTGACCTCGGGCCTGGGCTCGGGTGCAGAAGGGACCCTCTTCACGACACACAGAGGTGTCCTGACCAGGAGGCATGGGAACAAAGTGGAGAACACTGCTGGGCAAATCTCCAGGGAGGAAGACAGCCAGGAGGGCTGGTGAGTGCACAGTCAGAGGACTGAGAGGCATGCCTGAGAGGACTAGGTGCAAATGCTCTGGGATGGATGCAGAGTCAGTCTGGAAAGACTATGGAGTCTTAGCCAGGAGGACTAGTGAAAAGGGCAGCTGCAGCCAAGTGGGCTGGCAGTGACTGTAGAAGTGGTGTTGGGATCAGTAGCCACAGGAGTAGGACAGCTGAACACCAGGGACTTTTTGCTACCCGCGGTCCCGCTGTCCCTGCCTGTAAAGGGCATTTGCTACCAGTCTAACGGAGCTTTTGTTAGACCATCCAAACAGTGCCAGTTGGTCCTGGGAGATGTAGTTATACAAGCAATTTTGTGCTGGAGGTAGAAGGGGAAGTGTATATACTGACTGTATATATTTTGTTGTGCCTGGCTATGCTGGGTGGGGGATCCCTTTCTACTTGAGGCTCATTAACCACTTCAGATCCTAGGACGTCCATGGACGTCCTGGGGTTTCAGTGGTGATATCTCAATGATGCCGGCACCTGCAGGCATCATTGAGGTATCATTTTTTAGAGCAGGCGATTCCCATCACCGTAAGAACGATCATAGCGGCAGGTCAGCCGCTTGATCGTTCTTACAGGCGGCGGGAGGGGACGCCCCCCCCCTCCCGCCGCCCTCCGGTGCTTCTCCCGGCTCACCTGAGCGATCGGTGACCGGGAGAAGGAATCGCCTGCCGCCGGATGCTGGTGCCAGAGATTTCCGAGGGACAGATGTCCCTCGGTCATCTCTATGGCTCTCGGAGGCCCGGGCGCACGTCGTGACGTCACTTCCGGGTCTCCAAAGTAAACAAGAGCCGTTAAAGGGGAAGGAAAGGCTGAAATCGTCAGTTTTTTTTTTCTGATCTCAGCCTTTCCAGCCTGTAGGATAGAT
>BLSH010505879.1:344117-388069 GCA_018402905.1 Glandirana rugosa
GGGGGGGGGGGGGGGGTTGAACACCCCAAACCCCCCCCCCCTTATCTACAGCCCTGTAGCTTATTAGTGAACAGGATTTGAAGTCCCCGCCAGCTCTGCCTCTCCCCCCACCTTGGTAAGCCACTGCCAGTCTTGCGTGACATGGCTGCAAACGGGAACGGAGTTCCTGCTGTGGAAAAAGTGCAGGAACTCCGTTCCCATGCGTTCCCACAGGAGTCGAGCCCTGGTTGTGTGTTACATTCGTTGTTGGAAGTGTCAGTTGGCACAGCAGCAGACGGCTGTCCTTGGGGTCCTGAAGTGATCATAGGCACATGGGCAGCGGCAGTACAGTATGATTCAGGTACCTGTAGGAGGTGACGGGAGTTCCTTACATAGGTCCTAACATCAGAATGGACAGCATAGCTGTTTGGCTGGCAGGCCTTTTCATGAACCATGGCCAGTTTGTCAAACCCATGGGTTGTCTCCATCCTTACCACCTGCCCAGGCTCCAGAGGGGAAAGGTGTCTAGCCAATTTGTCATGGCTTATCTTTCCTTTTTGCCTGAATTTATATAACGCAGCCTGAACATCAGTCTCAATTCTTGGCAGGAGCTGGGATGGGACCATGGGAATCAGAGTTCTGGTTCATCGTGATAGTAAACATTGTGCCTGAGAAGGCACGCTATCCCTAGGTGTGTTGCGGAGGTTGAGTAGGGCTGCATAAACATCAGAACCATCACGTGCACATTTCTCTACGAAATGTTTGGCCGATCTTACACTGCGCTCTGCAAGACCATTGGATCTAGGGTAATTGGGACTGCTAGTGATGTGCTGAAAATCCCATTGGTGAGCAAAGTTCTTGAATTCTCTACTTGAAAATGATGTTGCATTGTCAGTCATCAATTGATAAGGAATTCCATGTGTGGAGAATATCCGCTTTAATGTCCTGATCACTGTGTCACTGCAAATGTTTGAGAGGACATCAAAATTCCACCAGCCAGAGTACGAATCTACCAAGACCAGGTAATCCTTGTTTGATCACTCAAATATATCAGCTGCTGTGATAGACCATGGTCTGTCAGGTATTTGGTGAAGAGTTAAAGGTTCTCTCATCTGGTGCTGTCATAGAGCATTGCAGGGGGCACATCTGGAAACTTCTCTTTCAATGTCATGGTTTCACATGCCCTTCGCCTAGTGGAATGAATGCCAGGATGACCTTGATGGAGCTGTGTCAAGTAGTATTTTTGAAGAGAGTGAGGAATTACATATCTCTGACCAAGCAGGATTAATCCATCATCCACTGTCAATTCGTCCCTCATAGAGTAGAATGGTCGGATATCATGTGGGATTAGCTTAAAGGAGCCAGGCCACCCATTGAGAATGATGTCCCTGAGGCACTGACAGGTGGCATCTGCCTGTGTTTCTTGCTTTAGTTCCTGAATCCTTCTGGATGACAACACCCCATCCATAGCCAATGTATCATAATCCTCAATAGCTCCAAAGTTATCAGAAGCTGGGAGGTGTGCACGTGAAATAGCATCCGCAAAAAACAGTTCACGGCCTCGTTCATAGATTACATTCAGGTGGTAGCGTTGAAGCTTTAGCATCATTCGCTAGATGTGCGCAGATGCTGTGTGCAGGGGTTTTCTCAGTATGGTTATGAGTGGCTGATGATCTGTCTCCACAGTCACAGGGCAGCTATAGATATAACCATGGAATTTTACACAGGCAAATATTAGTCCCAATAATTCAATTTGTGCATAGCATGCTTCAGTCTCAGTGAGGGCTCTTGATGCAAACACCACAGGCCTCCCCTCTTGCAGGGCCGTCTTTAATATTGATTGGACCCTGGGCAAATATTTTCTTGGCCCCCTCCCATGTAATTTCACTCTCCACCTGCTCTGAAACATACAATAAATAGCAACTAGACTCAAAATCAGTTTACTGAATCAGATCAGCAGTGATTTTGATTGGTTGCCAGAGGTTACAGCATATCATTACCAGTTACTGACTGGTTGCTAGAGGTTACAGCACACATTACGGCTCACTGATTAGTTGCTAGAGGTTACAGCACATGCTTTCTGCTTGATTGGTTGCTAGAGATTACTGTACATCAATACTGCTCACTGATTGGTTGCTGCACATCATTACTGCCCACAGATTGGTTGCTAGAGGTTACAGAACATCATCTCCTCACTGCCTGCACACCATGGACTGGGGAGTGCAAAGTCGCTTTCCTGACACCACAGAAATGTGCTGCCCTTTAGTAGATACACAGCAGTGCCATCAGTTATTAATGACACCCTCGCGCATCTGCTGACATGCTGTGGAACTTCAAGCATGCCTTTGTCTCCCCAGTGGGCAGCATCCAGTATAGGTGATGGTGAATATGACCTCAGGGGGGGCATGATATACATATGAATGCCACCTTTTTTACATATCAGCGCAGCTGGCTGCCCCTATTTACATATGAATGCTGCCGCTATTTACATATCAATGCCCGTTATTTACATGTAAACATAGGGTCTGCAGGTGAGTCTGTACACAACAATAGGGCAGAGTTGGGCAGCTTTAGTAGCAGCACTTAGATATCGGGGACACAGCACAGGTCTAAAACTTCAAGGGACAAGAGAATTTACACCAGGAGAGTTGGCAAGTATGAGGCAGCTGTTTTGGGCCCCACAACAATGACAGGGCCCAGGGCAGCTGCCCCTTTTGCCCTGCCTTAAAGACGGCCCTGCCCTCTTGAAGACAGACTGTGCCAAGACCATGCTGGGAAGCATAAACATACAATGTAGGACAGGTGGACTAGTTAATTGTGCTTTCAATGTATCTACAGCAACAGCATGTTGTTCAGTCCAACACACCAGTCGGCATCTTGGCGCATGTGGAGATGTTATCTCACTGCAGTGATGAATGAACTTCGAGAGATAATTGGTCATGCCAAGAAACCTTTGCAATCCATGTTTGTCCTCTGGAGCAGGCATTTGATGAATGGGTTTGTTTTTTTTCTGGGTCAGCCTTGACACCTTTATCTGTGAGAAGGTGTCCAACATATGGCACCTCTGAGACCCTGAAGCGACATTTGGTAGGGTTGAGTTGCAAAGTGATGTCTCTTACACGGCCTAGTACACATATAAGTCATTTATCATGTTCTTCAATGAAGGATTCCCCAAATGAGAATATCATCCATGACTATGTCACATGGCTGTCCAGCAAGGAGCTGTTCCATACATCTCTGAAAGACTTTGCCTCCATATGGCATCCGCAAGCATTTGTATCTACCTTATGGGGTCATAAATGTTGTAATGATGATTCCTCATCCAGAGGAATTTGCCAGAATCCACATTTTGAATCTAGAATGCTGAAGATCTTTGCCTGTGGCATGTCAGTGATCACTTGCTCTACAGTTTTTAATGGGTGATAAGGCCTCAGGAGAGCCTTATTGAGGTGCACAGGATCAATGCATATGTGGACAGTGCCATCTTTCTTGACTACTGCTGCCATGGCAGACATCCAGGGGGTAGCCTCCTGCACTGGTGCAATGATGCCCAGTCTAGTCATCCTTTCCAACTCTTGCAAGACCTTGTCTTTTATAGCCAGTGGGATCCTTCGAGGGGCACACACTGTAGACTGTACCGTTTCATCTAAGTGCAAGTGATACAGTATCTCACAAAAGTGAGTACACCTCTCACATTTTTGTAAATATTTTATTACATCTTTTCATGTGACAACATTGAAGAAATTACACTTTGCTACAATGTAAAGTATTTAGGGTACAGCTTGTATAACAGTGTAAATTTGCTGTCCCCTCAAAATAACTCAACACACTGCCATTAATGTCTAAACCGCTGGTAACAAAAGTGAGTACGCCCCTAAGAGAAAATGTTCAAATTGGGCCCAACTAGCCATTTTCCCTCCCCGTTGTCATGTAACTCATTAGTATTACAAGGTCTCAGGTGTGAATGGGGAGCAAGTGTGTAAAATTTGGGGTTATCGCGCTCACACTCCTACTGGTCACTGGAAGTTCAACATTGCACCTCATGGCAAAGAACTCTCTGAGGATCTGAAATAAGAAATGGACTAGGCTATAAGAAGATTGCCAAGACACTAAAACTGAGCTGCAGCACGGTGACCAAGACCATACAGTGGTTTAACAGGACAGATTCCGAACAGGCTTCACCATGGTCGACCAAACAAGTTGAGTGCACATGCTCAGCGTCATATCCAGAAGTTGACTTTAGGAAATAGATGTATGAGTGCTGCCAGCATTGCTGCAGAGGTTGAAGGGGTGGGGGTCAGCCTGCCAATGCTCAGACCACACACCGCACACTGCATCAAATTGGTCTGCATGGCTGTCCTCCCAGAAGGAAGCCTCTTCCAAAGATGATGCACAAGAGAGCCTGCAAACAGTTTGCTGAAGACAAGCAGACTAAGGACATGGATTACTGGTACCATCCCCTGAGGTCTGATGAGACCAAGATAAACTTATTTGGTTCAGATGGTGTCAAGCATGTGTGGCAGCAATCAGGTGAGGAGTACAAAGACAATTGTGTCTTGCCTACGGTCAAGCATGGTGGTGGGAGTGTCATGGTCTGGGGCTGCATGAGTGCTTCCAGCACTGGGGAGCTACAGTTCATTGAGGGAACCATGAATGCCAACATGTACTGTGACACATTGAAGCAGAGCATGATCCCCTCCCTTCGGAGACTGGGCCGTAGGGCACTATTCGAACATGATAATGACCCCAAACACACCTCCAAGACGACCACTGCCTTGCTAAAGAAGCTGAGGGTAAAAGTGATGGACTGGCCAAGCATGTCTGCAGACCTAAACCCTATTGAGCATCTGTGGGGCATCCTCAAATGGAAGGTGGAGGAGCACGAGGTCTCTGACATTCACCAGCTCTGTGATGTTATCTTGGAGGAGTGGAAGAGGACTCCAGTGCCAATCTATGAAGCTCTGGTGAACTCCATATCCAAGAGGTTTAAGGCAGTGCTGGAAAATAATGGTGGCCACATAAATTATTAACACCTTGGGCCCAATTTGGACATTTTCACTTAGGGGTGTACTCACTTTTGTTGCCAGCGGTTTAGACATTAATGGCTGTGCGTTGAGTTATTTTGGTGGGACAGAAATTTACACTGTTATACAAGCTATACACTCACTATTTTACATTGTAGCAAAGTGTCATTTCTTCAGTGTTGTCACATGAAAAGATATAATAAAATATTTACAAAAATATGAGGGGTGTACTCACTTTTGTGAGATACTGTACATGACTGGAAGCTTACCAACAGTGTCAGTTTGAAATAAGTCCTCAAGGCAGTCATCTCAGGAGTCTGTTGTTGTGCTGCATGTACTTCTGGATTGAGTTGGATTAGATTTAAGCGCATGCTGTCTGGCAAGCCTAGCAAGTTTTTAACATTCCTATCCACAATGTGGACTAGCAGCTTGTAACCTGATAGATCCAAGATAGAAGTGCCCAGTGTCTGAATTGTTTGACCGCCATAAGCTATCAGGGTTACTTTATTTGACTGATAAATTTCAGCTTTGGGGTCAATGCTGTGCAATGTAGATAAGGACATGACATTGCATTTGGCACCAGTGTCAATTTTCAACTTGACATGTTTGTTGCATGCAGTTGAGAGGGTGGTGAATATTTCTCCCTTCTTTGCAATTAGGTCCACACTTTTACAATGAAAACAGTTTTGGTGATCATCACTTTCCACTTCATTAATTCTGTGCAGATTTTGTTGTTTAATGTCACTAGATGGTGTCATCCATGCACCTCTATTTTGAGGCTTGGACCTATGACATTTTGCAAAATGATTCCATTTGTTGCATGAGTTACACCTTTTGTTAAAAGGTGGACACTTGTTGTGCTCAGTAGGGTGTTCATTACCACAGTTGCTGCATTGCCTTTTGTGCTGTTGCACCACAAACACGTCTGCCTCTCTTTTTAGTTCCTTAGTGGCCTTTTCAGAATGTTCAAATAACATACATATACTGGTGGTTGTGTCCAGTGTTAAATCTTTCTCCCTGAACAACTGAACACTAACTGCATTATTGTAGTTCCCATATAAAATCCTGTCACGTATCAGTTCATCTGTTAATGCACCAAAATCACATTTTTTAGTCAGCAGTCTCAGTGTGGCTGCAAAGGATTGTATTCCTTCATCGGGTTTCTGAGCCATCATGTTAAATGCATGTCTGTCTATTATCACATTACGCTGTGGTAAGCATATCTCATCATTTCTTTATTAAAACATCAGGATCCTCTCTGTCCTCATTGTCTTGAAAATTAAATGAACCAGCAAAATTGAGTAGCGTGTAAGCTTGTACCTTTTTTGACTTGTCTGAGAGTCCTGCTTTGCTGTACATGTCCCATTCTCTTTTGAATTTCAGCCAGTTGTTAGCAATGTCATTATCAAGGATTAGGGGTTGAATGCCACGTAGATTTTGAGCCATGATGTTTCAGCGATTCCACTTCTGTCACCATGTAGATTTTGTAGAAGCGATAATGAATAGTCAGATAAACCTTGTGAGGAGCTTGTTTATTCCAGCCAGCAGACAACACAAGCCACAAGTAAAACGTATTTCCTTTAGTTTCACTTCATAGCTTCCTACCTCCTGTTCCCACCACCAGGTCCTCACACAGTAAATACAATATATACAGATTCTACATGGAATATTGCTACAATTGCCTGTTTGTTGTCTTAATATTATCACTATTACACATTTGTTGCCACTTATTCTAACATTTGCTCATTTGTAGTGGGGTATTGTCAGGATCTAGTAATGGAGGTCAGTAGGTGAGTGAGTGCTGCAGGTGTCATACCTGAAAGTGTCAGTTTCCCAGTGGACTTCAGGAGTTGATTTCTACTGAAAGTGGTTGTCGACTGTAGGTCTGTGCATTGTTCAGACTTTTTATTTATGTGATAACGTCTCTTAAAGCAGGGTTATAAACCCTGACAATTTTTTTTCTGTCTGTGTCCAATTGGAGAGATTGGACCTAATGCCCCATAGCAGGAAGTGAGAGGAAATCCCTCTAAAGCAAGGGAATCCCAGATTGTCACCTGCATCACCAGAACCATTATTCCCAATGGAAACCCCCCCCCCTTCTCCTGTTGTGGTGACAACCTAAAATTTTCACTTTCATTCTTTCTAATTATGATAACCAGGGAAAATAGAGAGCACAAATCTTCCTAACGGGGGGCACAACCAGCAATGAAAACCTGACATGTGTTCTTCAAATCCCTCTCCACTCTATTCAAAAGTAAAAAAAAAAGTTCTTGCCTTTAGTTGTAATTTAAAATATAGTACACTCAGAAGGCAGAAAGGGAACAGGGCCAGCCTGCTGTCAAACTTTATGTTGTAAATCACCTTTGTCTCAGCCATTGATCGTACTGCCATGCAAAAGAAAAGTTGTATTGGACAAGAACCAATCAATTAAAGCAAATTTCCATCCGTGACCATTGTTCAGCCTCCTGGGTTCATGATAACACCAAGTTACTGGCCCGCACCTTAAAACATAATTATTTAAAACTCTCAGCTTTCTGATACTGGAAAAAATACACAATTTTAGTGTTAATGTTTTCTGGCATATAACTTGCCCTGGCTACACATGAATGAACAAGGCTTTATAAATACTTGAGAAAAATACACCGTGTACAATATATAACATGATGGAATGTATTTAGCCCAAGAAAACAGCAATGTAAAAAAGAAATTATATGCAGTGTGTCATAGCAACCAAACAGATTTTAGGTTCCATCAGAAGATTTCTGATTATGTAATATGTGTTGCTGCTCTTTGTTGATTTGTTGATTGCTTTGTTAATTGCCTTATGAAAAAGACCAGTATGATAAATTGTATATCCTTACTCTAACTAGTGCACTTCTGCTGTATTCCCCTAGTCGTTCCATCTTTCCATTACAAAGACATTACAGAACATGTGAAATCATGTCATAAATAAGTAAAAATAGCAATTATAACTATAAATATAAGGATCCTTCACAACAGTAACTACGCTGTGTTGGGAGAGTTGAATATTTCATGAGTCCTGTATGCTGTTCTACAGAACAGAAATCAGAAAACAAATAGATAAATGGGCAGTCATTCTATAGTGTGATAACAGACAACAGGAAATCTGATTGAAAACTTTTCATGGTTTCAAAATTCTACAAGTTTCTTGAGTGCCATTGTGCACAAACCAAGTCTGTGGTCCCTGGAAGCTTGTAACTGATCAGTGTGGCTCCAAAATTACTCTGCAGGTCACAAGAAAAAAAATATATAGATGTAATTATAACCTTTTAATACATGCGGTTACTTTAACCCTAGTAAACTGCACTTGGATATCATAAAGGTGCCCGCTCAAAATTTCTTCCTGAGTGCACAGGGAGCCCCAAACCCCAAGGCAGACAATCTTACAAATACCGAACAGAGCTTGGAAAATTGAGTTCTGGTCTGCCTCACCAATCTCAAGGTCACTGAGGATGCGTTATTATGAAGGGTACAGGTGAGCATATCATTAACCATTATCCAGTTAAGCTTGCATTTGACATATTCAACTGGTACCACATGCTGCGTCCAACGTTTCTTTACCTGGGCTGCTAAAGTCATATAGTGTATGGTTTTAAAGCAAACCCGTGCAAACCATTTCGATTCAAGCAACAGCTTTGCTTTAATCCCTCCATCCTCAGCAGGATATTCAGTACATACTTTATGTCCATGCTGCTCTGTTTAGCCCTGGGAGCAAAACAAAAAAAGTACTTTTGGATATGTTGGAGGCATGAGGCAGCACTGGTCCAATCAATGCTGTCACACAGTCCATAGTTCATGTCAACCATGAATTGCAGCATAATCAGTGCTTTTATGGGTTACCATATCAAGTATTGATTGTCATATGTAGTATCTGATTTAAACTGTGAACATCTTGTACTACATGCTGATTTGGCATACCGAGAACCTGCCAGCATCATCTGTCCTTTTAGTTTTCTAAAGACCTGGAAATTACCATAGACATGGGTGTAATTATTCTGGAAGAACATTTAAGGAACATTGGTGTGCAGTAACCCTTGCCAACCAAGACAAATGAGCTTTCAGAAAACTAGAAGTGTTGAAGTATGGTGGTTTCTTTCTTTTTACCATGGGATAATGCATACCACACTAGAGCTTCTGTATCAAACTGTCAGCAATAAAAACTGTTGTTAATTTTCCATAACTGACAGTCAGCTAGCAGTATATTCTGCTATTTTTAGTACAAGTCTGAATCTGCTTAATATGGTTGTGAGCAATAATATTTGGCACTAATAGTCTACCGTTTCCAAATATTCTGGAATGTGCAGGAAAATCTATTGTCCCGAGGTGTCCACATCATTCAGGCTGTCCCACATGATCCAGGACAACTGGTTCTTTGCAAAGTGGCAAAAGGGTGGCAAGTGCTGAAACACCCTGTGTGAGAGTGATCTCCTGCCCAACAATCACAGTATAGTCCCAGCAACAATAGAGGCAATGCAGCAGCACAGGAGACTATGTTCAGGTAAGTAACCAGTGAACAATTCTTGCTCTAACTTACACCAAATTTGGGCTAATTTTCCTCCCACTGACACAAATGATTTAAGGCTTATTTTACCCCAAGTGACAGCAAACATTGATCTTATTTTATCCAACTGACATCAATTATGAGACTTATTTTACTCCCTCTTTCTCTGCATTGTATACTTAGGCCCTATTTTGCAAAAACATAGTGAAGCATAATAAGTGGAAAGGTGGGACACTACAAGCCACACACTGTGAAGCTAAATTCACTTAAGACCACAATCCATATGTCAGGAATGTAGCACACTTTGCATGTCTCTTTTTTTCTTGAACCCTCCTAATTATATTTAAAAGTTGGCAACTATTAATCTTTTGCATGAGACCCCCATACACAAGCACAAATGTGGAAGTTTTAAAGGAAGACTAAATCACACAACCAGCATATTCTCTAAAAGAGAACATTTTTGGTTGGCATCTGGGTATGTGGTTGCACTGGTTGCAATCTATCTACTACTGTTGGTTGGCCAGCACGTGGACAAAAGTGTTCTATTATTGTTAAAGTGTCAAATGTATTATTACATTAAAGTACAGTGCCTTGAAAATGTATTCATACCCCTTGAAATTTTCCACATTTTGTCACGTTACTAACAAAAACGGAAATGTATTTTATTGGGATTTTATGTGATAGACCAACACAAAGTTGCACATAATTGTGAAGTGGAAGGAAAATGATAAATGGGTTTACATTTTTTTTCAAATAAATATCTGAAAAGTGTGGTGAGCATTTGTATTCAGCCCTCTTTACTATGCCCCTAACTAAAATCTAATGGAACCAATTGCCTTCAGAAGTCACCTAATTAGTAAGTCCACCTGTGTGTAATTTAATCTCAGTATAAATACAGCTGTTCTATGAAGCCCTCTTCACCTTATTGAACAAGCAGCATAATGAAGACCAAGGAACACACCAGGCAGGTCAGGGGTAACGTTGTGGAGAAGTTTAAAGCAGAGTAAGGTTATAAAAAAATATCCCTCAAGGAACACACCAAGGAAGAGTGGCAAGCTTCAGCAGAGATAGGGAAGCTGGTTTAGAGTTGATGGGAAGATGGATGGAGAAAAATACAGGGAAATCATAGAAGAAAACCTGTTAGAGTCTGCAAAAGACTTGAGATTGGGGCAGAGGTTCACCTTCCAGCAGGACAACGACCCTAAACATACAGCCAGAGCTACAATAGAATGGTTTAGATCAAAGCATATTCATGTGTTAGAATGGCCCAGTTAAAGTCCAGACCTAAATCCAATTGAGAATATGTGGCAAGACTTGAAAATTGCTCTCCATCCAATCTGACAGAGCTTGAGTTATTTTGCATAAGAAGAATGGGCAAAATTTCACTCTCTAGATGTGCAAAGCTGGTAGAGACATCCCCAAAAAGATTTGCAGCTGTAATTGAAATGAAAGCTGGTTCTACAAAGTATTGACTCAGGAGGGCTGAATACAAATGCATGCCACACCTTTCAGATATTTATTTGCAAAAAATGTTGAAAACCATTTATCCTTTTCCTTTCACTTCACAATTTTGTGCCACTTTGTGTCGGTCTATCACATAAAATCCCAATAAAATAAATTTTTGATTGTAATATGACAAAATGTGGAAAATTTCAAGGGCTATGAATACATTTTCAAGGCACTGTATACAAGTCAAATATTCCTCTCAGAAAAGAAAAAAATCAAAATAAGACTCCTAAAAAACTTCTCTGTCAGGCAGGCATTCCTAACTTTGCAACTTTGCCGTGCTGAAGATTTCTGAAGATTACACATATACTTGGCTTTTGGTTGCCTAGTCCCCTGCTGACTCAATCTGCCCTGTCCCTTAGTGATGTCACTCCTATATTCTTTGGTGGATGAAATTGCAGAGAACAGTGGAGGACCACGCATACATAAAGGTGTATCAGATGCTGAAGGTTCTTTATCTGTCATAGATATTCCACACAGTGAAGTTAGAAATAGCCACAGGCCAGTGAGGCAAGCATTACACCTCTTATTTGTAGAGGATATTGCTTTGTTATTCCAAAAGCAGCTAAAACTAAAAAATTCCCCCACGGGTTAGTAAGAGATGTATTATCTTGTTGAAAGAGCAATGCATGCTCATCAGGAAAAACTAATTCCCGACACCACAGTCAAACCTGGGTCTATCGACATGTAATACTACTGTGGTAAATGATGGCATGGCGTAAGTGATCCTATGTAAGTATATGTGAGAAATATAAATTTGGAATGCTAGCCATGATCAGTTTTGATAATATGGGATATGCTAAATATTTTAGGACCCAACACGAATCACTGACTTACAGCGTTGATTGTATACTTTTTAGCCACAGGAATTTAACGCCCTTTTTGCCATAGCAAGTACCAGATTTTTAGTTTGGAGTGTCACGTCATCATGTCAGATCATGGCGATACACATACTTTAAAGTTGTCAGGCTGCAACAGCATTACAGTGAGACATGTCTGGCAGTAAATTGGAGTTTGGCAGTGCTGGCAAAAAGAGAGTTAATCTTCTGTTTAAAGCTGCAGCCGGCGCAGCCTGACTCAGAGATATTCATAGCTCCTACAACCAGCTGTGTCGTCAACTCAGGGGTTCAGGCATATTATTATATCAATTAGCATCTTAATGAAGTGTGCAGCATCATTTTAGATCTGTGCTGGAGAGAAAGACTATGCTTCTAGGCTTCAACAACATGATACCACTTAATGCTAATCAGCTTTGGGTAGCCTTTTGAGGCAAGATACTGAGCTTATCTTTGCATGTCTTGCTTAAGTTGCCAACTCTTAAATGCATTACAATACTAAGAAATATTTGAAGTGATAACTGAAAGCTTAAGAATCGCTTAGAATTTATCTGTACTGCAATATAAAGATAAGGTATCTGATCTGATATATGAAATGCAGATCTTCTCTCAAATTACAGTTTTCACGTATTTATTGAACACGTATGCCCATATCTATATTAAGGTTTCAGTTTCTGAAAAAGGAACATTTTTTTGTAAGTTGCCTAGTTACCAGGGAAGCTCCATGCTTGGAAACTGCAGCAGTTACCAAGAACAAGGCTTTATGGTCCAACTTCAGCTTCAACAACCACCAGTTCTCTAATTTGCCCCTATGCAACTTACCGCTGCTTAAATTACCAAAAAAAACACATTTTTAAGTTAGGAATCAGGAACTTTTAGCCATAATGTGTTAGTGTGCACAGTATGTTAGCACATTATGGCAGACTTACTTTGCTAGTGAACATCGGCAGCGCTGCACTAACAGTGTTCCCATTAGTCAGTGACACTGCCATCTTCTCCTGGATTTCCTTTTGCGTTCCTAGGCCTTTGGTTGGCTCGGAAATAATGATGTCACTTCTTTGCTTACGCACGGGAGTCACATCATTATGGCACAAAGCCGTGACATAAGTCTATGCTGAGCTGTGCACAGCTCAGTGTTTACAAACACTGACAGACATGGAGTGGGATTTATAAAAGAAGAGGCCAATAGGGTCTCTTCTGTCATAAAAACACATCCTGACAGTTTTTTTGTTAGGTTTAATGCCACTTTCCGGTTCAATGATTTTTATTGCAAATACAGTATTAAGACATACAGTAATGTCAAAGGCACCTAGACTGCCCACGCGGGGGCTAGGACTGGCACATTAAAAACCTAAAGTGTACAACATAAACAAAGGAGAGAAGCCTCCTGTCTAAACTATCACAGAAAACCCGAGTGCAACATATGTATTTTGAGGTAAAATCCATAGACTGCAAAAGTAACCAGGTCAAATGTGTAGTAACTCAGCATTGAAATGGTCCTGGGCAACCATCATTAGCTAAAGAGGGCTAAGGGCCCTGGAAAGAGGGAAGAGAGAAAGGAGGAAAAAAAAGGAAAGTAGAGATAGGGCGAAGGGAAGGAAGGAGGAGAAGAGGAAGAGGGGACCCAGGATCACCTAGGATACCAGTCAGAGCCATCCTACACTAGTCAGAGGGAGTTCAGGGAAGACATATATCAACAATGGCTCCCCAGACTTTAAGGCACTTAGCATGTGTGTCTTTAAGAACACTAGACATTTGTTCATTGGCCATCATGGCTGTCAGGTGGTCTTTCATCTCCTGAAAAGGAACTATGGGTTTCTTAGACGCCCAAGCGATCGCCCTTTTAGCCGCTATAAACAGATAGGTTGTCAATTTTTGCTAACGAGCAAATAAACCCGGGATAGGGCAATGCGACAGAGCAAATGTAGCTTCTTTTCGGACATTCGGATGGAACAGAGAATACAAGCCAAACACTTGGGGCCAGGATCCCACCAATCACGGGCAGGTCCACCAAGTATGTAGAACATCCCCACAATGGCCACATCCTCGAAAACAGCGATCACTTGAGGTTGGGTTGGCATGGGCAATATGAGCTGGAACCCAGTACCACCGCAACAGCACTTTGTATGCTGCTTCTAAAATGGCAGTATTAAAGGGACATTTAGCTACAGAAGACCAGGCCCCTGCTCCAGTCCGCCGGGTCGATCTCAGTACCCAGATCTCGTTCCCCCTTGGACACATAGGAAAGCAAGGTGAAGTATTATTGGCCATTCAAGGATGCATAGAGAGTAGAGATAAGGCCGGGGAGCCCGGGGAATGTAGACAGATATATTCGAAAGTGGTTGTCTGCAACGGATAAGAAGAAGTATGCCACAAGGAAGCTAACCAGTGTTGGAGCTGGAGAAAACAACAGAATTCTGACTGGGAAAAGCCATAGGACTCACAAAAGGCAGACCACGTTGGTGGAGTACGCTTGGTCAATAAGTGGATAAAGCCTCGGGAAGTCCACCACACAAATGCCTGAGGCTGGTCGCAGCTGGGGGGGGCAATAGGTTATTAGTAAAGGGTAGCAGGGGCAGAAAGGGAGACATAAGGGAGCTTGAGTACCTCCCCTGGTCCCACAACTTTAAGCTATGTTGCATGAGAGGGCTTAGTGATGTCAGGTGTAGTTTCTGAAGAAGCCATAGAAGCGACTGGATAGAAAGAGAGGCACAATTAGGGAGCTCCAAGAGTAACCACAGGGTGACATCGGAGGAAGCGTGGAGTAGTGTCAATTGGGAGATCTGGGCCACTAGGTAACAGTTGGCCACGTGTTTAACTTTGATGCCATAAAATATAGCCATTGCTACACTTCTGGCACTGTGGGTATGGCAACTAGGATAGCTGTGACCCCTATATAGTGAAGGGGTCCTGTCATTTACCCTACTTTCCTCTCCCCTTGTCCATTCACAAAATGCCTTGTATTCTGTTCACAGAATACAAGGCATTCTGTGAATGGATAAGGGGAGATCATGTCATGTACCCGCCCCTCTTCTCTCTTTGTCGTTTCACAGAATGCCTTGTATTATGTGAACAGAATAAGGACATTTTGAGAATGGAGAAGGGAAAAAGAAAGGTAGGGGAAATGGCAAAATCCCTTCACTGCATGAGAGCTGCAGCTCGCATAGCTTTCATACTCACAGAGTGGGAAGTGCAGCACCGCAATTGGGATTTTTACCTTAAATTGGAGCGATCCAGACATAATCAGATAGTCAAACATATCAGTAATTAGAATGACCATCATCATCAATAATAGTCAACAATATTTATTAAAATATTAATACAATATAATAATGATAACAATCAATATTAGCAATAATCAGAGATAATCAGAATCATAGTCAGTATTAGAAAAAAGTTTTTTTCTCCTGCATTTCCACCTTAAAGATTTTGTAACCCTAAAAAAAAAACGTGAGAGATATTGTTACCTTATAGCAGGTTAAACAGCATAGTGCTTGTGCTGTCTAATCTGTCCCTATTTATGCTGTAAAAAACCTGGCTGATACTGCCTGTTTCTGTGCCCCCCTTAGTGTGCTCATCCATGATTACTGTGGTCAAGTTACATGCTCCTGTCATCCTGCTGCCCTCCTCACTCCCCCTCCCTCCCTGCCTGTCAGCTCCTGTGTGTGTGAGCCTTCTCCTCCTCCCAGACCCCCCCTTCCGCTATTAGTAGCTGCCAGTAAATTTAAATAAACATTACTGCCAGCCCCTCTGTTCTACTAAGCGATCCTACACTGTGTACATGTTTGTATAACATTCTCCCTGTAAATACCTGATTTCAGATCGTTTCTGGCCGGTCACGTGACCTCCAGCCGCTCTCCTACCCCGATCTAAGGAGTACAGTGTAAGGGGCAGAGCGGAGAGCACAGCGGTCATGTGACTTCCCGGATGATGTCAGAAGGGGATCTCGGCCCCTCCCGCTGTTGCCCTTAGATTGGGGGAGGAGGGCAGCCAGAGTTCCCGTTACCAGCCAGAAACTATCTGAAAAAAGGTATTTACAGGGAAAGTTTTATAAAAACATGTACACAGGGCCGGCTCTACCACTAGGCAGAGTAGGCGGCCGCCTAGGGCACACTGCTGCCTAGGGCGCCTGGCCGCTGTTGATCCATCACTGGCTGCACTGCATTGATTCATGTCATCAGAGAGGAGAGCCGTGGCTGGCAGCTGCCTTGATCATGTCATCGGTGCAGTCAAGAATTGGAGAGGAACAGCCACCCCCGGAGGCCGCTCTGCCTCAATCATGTCAATGAAGTGGAGAAGTGAAGAGGAGAGCCGCGGTTAGCAGCACCACCCCCTGGAGGCCGCTGTGCATCCTGGCATGTTATGCATGTCACTACAGTCACTGGCCAGCACCATAACCGCCCCCCACCCCCCACGTGGAGGGCGCTGTGCATCCTGGCATGTCATGGGACATGGAGATCAGAGGCTGGATGGCACATCCCCGCCCCCTCTGTGGAGGCCGCTCTGCATCCTCCTGACATATCAGCCGAGCGGGCTATAGCATGGCGCTTGGTGGCGGCCCTCCGGGCTTGGTGACAGGTGAAGCCCGGAGGAGTCACCGCACCAACCGAGGCATAGAACAGCAGCGGTTGTGAGGGACACCAACTAAGACTGTTACCTCAGCTGGTGTGGTGAGTAAAAACTGACACCGTCTGACTGAGATAATGAGATTGTATTATCACATGCCATTTGCTAATGTATATAGAAATAGTGACTGATCTGCCAAATGCCCCACCCCCCATGAGGCTGCATTTGATGGGCACAAGTGAAGCTATATTTGATGGGCACAGGTGGGGCTGTATTGATTGGCGCCGGTGAAGATGTATTTGATGGGCGCTGGTGAGGCTGCATTTGATTGGCGCTGGTGAGGCTGCATTTGATTGGTACTGATCAGGCTGCATTTGATTGGGGCTGATCAGGCTGGGCAGGGCAAATGGGGTTGAGTCAGGGGAGGAGTCAAGGGGGGGCGGCAAAATTAGGTTTCGCCTAGGGTGTCAAAAATCCTTGCACCAGCCCTGTAGGATCGCTTAGTTGAACAGAGGGGCTGGTGGTAACATTTATTTGACTTTACAACCACTTTAATTGTTTAGTATACTTAATATTTCCAGCTCTCTTTAGCCACCTCAAGACCGGACCCTTCCTGTCCAGTCCAGTTTTCAGCGCTGTCACATTTTCAGTTTCAATTATTCAGACATACAACACTGTACCCAAAATAATTCTTACATTTACTGGAGACAGATAAAGCTTTCTTTTAGTGGTATTGAATTATTACTGGGCTTTTTTGCTACATAAACAATAAATACCGAGAATATGTAGATAGTCCAAGGTATTTAGTAAGAGGCGTGATGGGTTTTTTAAAGTTGTGATTTTTTTTGGCACTTTTTGAAAAATTAAAAAATTAAACAAAATGTGGGTTTTTCTCACAAATTTGTCAATTTAATAAGTTATTTCTCACACACAGCATAGCAATACTTATAATTACACCCTAAAACACATTTTTTTGAAAGGCATTGTAAGTCTTTTGAAAATGTCATTATTTTGCCACAAGTTTTTTGGAATCTACAGGAAAAAATGAAATTACAGAAATGTATGTGTGTGGGAGACAACCCTGAAGAGAGGGTAAGTACGGAATAAGAGCTACTTCTTAATTTTAATACAATGTGAGTGATTTTATTTATTTTTTGTTCTGAAGCTGGAGTTTAATTCATTTTTCACTTATTCTATATACAGGCGGTCGCCTAGTTACAAACATCCGACTTACAAACGACTCCTACTTACAAACAGAGGGAGACAACAGGAAGTGAGAGGAAATCTCCCCCTAGGAAGGGAAATTCACTCCTGTAAGAGTTGTTATGGGGAAAAGGTGTCTCCACTGATACTTTATCACCAAGGTTTGTTTCCAAAACAACACAAATTTTTCAAAATCCATTATCATTGGGACAGGAAGTGAGGTGAAATCTTCTGAACAGAAACATAGACAGCAAAACAAACATTACAGGGGTGTTAACCCTTCCCTATGCTATCCAAAAAGCTTAAAAATAATTTTCTTGGCTGAAGCTACACTAAAAAATTGTACCTGTTCCGACTTACAAAGACATTCAACTTAAGAAGAAACCTACAGTCCCTATCTTGTTTGTAACCCGGGGACCGCCTGTACTGACTTGTCACAGTATACAGGAACAGTAGCTAGCAGCATTAGGATTAAAAATAATCAATGTTCAATGGGAGAGCGAAGATCCACTTTAACCAGTTAGCAACCGGCCCATAGACAAAAGATGTCTACAGGGCGGTTGCTTAAGTCTGGGAGGACGTCTATTGATGTCCTCCCAAAATCGCGCTTCCACGGGAACATCGTGACCGCCAGGTCCCCTGGCGCTGTGAGCGGCCTTTCACCACGTGATCGCTCCGTCAAATGACGGAGCGGTCACATGTAAACAAGCTGGCGCTTCCGCTGGCTTTTCTCTCTCCTCTCCGCACCGATCAGTGCAGTGTGAGAGGAGAGAGGGGGGAGAGTGGACATGTGCAGCGCTGTGGGCGATGTATAATGCCCACAGCGCTGCTAAGTGACAATGGGGGACAGGCTGCACCCCCTACCATCTATCCACACCCACCACCTACCCAGCCATCCTCACCCCATCCAGCCATCCTCACCCCATCCATCCACCACGCACCCAGCCATACTCATGCCATCCATGTTCACCCAGCCAGCCATCCTCACCCCATCCATGCTCAGCCACCCATGCATCCATCCATCCATGCTCACCCACCCAGCCATCCTCACCCCATCCATGCTCATCCACCCATGCTCAGCCACCCATCCATCCATCCATCTATCCATGCTCAGCCATCCTCACCCAGCCACGCTCACCCACCCAGCCGTGCTCAGTGTTCCCCATCCGTGCTCATCCATCCCCATCCGTGCTCATCCATCCTCATTCATGCTCAGTCACCCCATCCGTGCTCATCCATCCCCATCCATGCTCATCCATCCCCATCCGTGTTCATCCATCCCCATCCGTGCTTATCCATCCCCATCCGTGCTCATCCATCCTCATTCGTGCTCAGTCATCCCATCCGTGCTCATCCATCCCTATCCCTACTCATCCATCCCTATCCATGCTCATCCATCCCCATCCATGCTCATCCATCCCCATCCGTGCTCAGTCATCCCCATCCGTGCTCATCCATTCTCATTCGTGCTCAGTCATCCCATCCGTACTCATCCATCCCTATCTGTGCTCATCCATCCCCATCTGTGCTCAGTCATCCCCATCCGTGCTCAGTCATCCCCATCCATGTTCAGTCATCCCCATCCATGCTCAGTCATCCCCATCCGTGCTCATTCATCCCCATCCATGCTCAGTCATCCCCATCCGTGCTCAGTCATCCCCATCTGTGCTCATCTATCCCCATCCATGGCTCATTTGTGCCTCATTCATGCTCATCCATACCACATCAGTTCTCATCCGTGACACATCCGTGCCACTACAGTGCCCATCCATGCCACTACACTGCCCATCTGTGCTACTACACTGCCCATCTGTGCTACTTCACTGCCCATCTGTGCTACTACACTACCCATCGGTGCCCATCCATGCCACTACACTGCCCATCCGTGTCACTACACTGCCCATGAATGCCACTACACTGCTCATCCGTGCCACTACATTGCCTATCTGTGCCACTACAGTGCCTATTCATGCCACCACAATGCCTCACAATAGTGTAAAAGGTAGTCAAATTAGATTTGAAATGTATGCCCCTAGAACACCTGACGGTGCTCCCTGCATGTTGGGCCTCTGTATGTGGTCAGGCTATGTAAAAGTGTCACACATGTGGTATCGCCATACTCGGGAGGAGTAGCAGAATATTTGGTGGGGTGTCATTTTTGCTAGGTACATGCTGTGTGTTAGAAATATTGTATAAATGGACAACTTTGTGTAAAAAAAAAAAAGCGCTTTCATTTTCTTTCCACATTTTCCAAAAACTATTGGAAAAAAATGACATGTTCAAAAGACTCATTATGCCTCCTAGAATATATGTTGGGGTGTTTACTTTCCAAAATGGGGTCATTTTTTTGGGTGTTTCCATTGTCCTGGTGCTCCAGGACCTTCAAAAGTGCAAGAGGTAGTCAAGAAATTATGTGTATAATTTATGCTCTTAGATCGCCTGATGGTGCTCCCTGCATGTTGGGCCTCTGTATGTGGCCAGGCTGTGTAAAAGTCTCACACAGGTGGTATCTCCATACTCAGGAGGAGTAGTAGAATGTGTTTTGGGGTGTAATTTGTGGTATGCATGTGCTGAGTGTGAGAAATAACCTGTTAACATATGACAATTTTGTGAAAAAAAAAGAAAAAAAAAATCTTCATATTGCAAAGAATTGTGGGAAAAAAATTACAACTTCAAAAAATTTACCATGCCTCTTAATATATACCTTGGAATGTCTACTTTCCAAAAAGGGGTCTTTTGGGGGGGTATTTGTACTTTCCTGGCTTGTTAGGGTCTCAAGAAATGAGATAGGCCATCAGTACATCAGGTGTGATCATTATTCAGTGATTGGCACCATAGCTTGTAGACTCTATAACTTACAAAAGGACCAAATAATATACACTAATTTGTTTTTTTTTACCAAAGATATGTAGCAGTATAAATTTTGGCCAAAATTTATGAAGAAAAATTACTAATTTGCAAAATTTTATAACAGAAACTAAGAAAAATTATTTTTTTTACAATCTTTTCGGTCTTTTTTTAATTATAGCGCAAAAAATAAAAAAACCAGCGGTGAATAAATACCACCAAAAGAAAGCTCTATTTGTGTGAAAAAAAGGACGCAAATTTCATATGGGTACAGTGTAGCATGACTGAGTAATTGTCATTCAAAATGTGAGAGCACTGAAAGCTGAAAATTGGTCTGGTTGTTATGGGGTTTAAGTGCCCAGTGGTCAAGTGGTTAAGTACCAAGCTATACAATATATACCAGTTAGTTTGATTGTGGTCTAGTATTTATCCATGTTATCACAATCAAAGATATGTGTGAAGTATTTATTTATATTTCGCCATCCTTTTTCAACCTAATCTGATGTCATGATACGCATTAGAGATGAGAACATTTTGTGAACTGCCTTTGATTCATCTTATTGGATACCACAGTCAATTTTATAGGACAACATCAACAACAAAATGTGGCATTCTTCTCTTTGGACTCTGTATAGGATTAGTAGACATGTGCAGTTAGTTTCGTTCCGAACTAAAATTTTAATGAATTTTCGTTTTTCGGAAATTCGGATGTATCCAAATTTCCGAATTACAATAGTACCGAATTTAAATGAATCCGAATAACGAAAAAGAAAATTCGGATGAAATTCAAATTTGAACAATTTTCTAATCGTTTTCGAATACTTTTCGAATTCGAACACTTTTCAAATTCAATTTGAAAAGTCCTCGAATTTGAATAGTTTTCCAAAGACAGCAAAATAGAATAGAAAACAATGGATTAGAACAGAAAAAAAGCAATAGACTAGAAAAGAATATAACAGAAAACAAAATAATAGAATACAACAGAGTAAAACAGCTCTGTTCCACTTCATTATATTCTTTCATTTTCTATTATATTCCCCTCTATTGTATTCTATCTTTTTCCATTCTATTCCTCCACTATCCACTCCACCCCATTCTACTTGGATATTCGAAAATGGTTCGAAAACTATTTTAATTCGAAAATGTTTTGAATTTGAAAACGATTCGACTTCAAAAACTTTTCAAATTCGAAAACTTTTCGAATTCGAAAGCTATTCGAAATTGATTCAAAATTTTTTCTAATCTATTCGAAAACGAATAAACTAAATGTATTCCGAAAACAAATTAAACAAATGAAACAAATATAACTAAACAAACTTATGTAAATAACGAATTGGAACGAAACAAAACTAAACACATTTTTTTGCTCTGTACATGTCTAGGATTTAGTAGAATTCCCAACATTTTTGCTACCTTGCTGTCTCCCCCTTTTTAAATTGAGCAAGAAGGAGGCTGTGGGAAGCTCTTTTTTTAGTGACACTTCTACCGCTACCCTTTTTTCCAGATGGGGATGCTGACATTATAATATACAATGATTATTTCTATTTTACTGTATGTTATAAGCAGACCACATCCAATGTTGGCTATGCAGAAGCCTGGTCCTGAATATAATGCATTGTATGTAGAAATGTTTTATGTTGACACAGCAGAAAAACAGAACAGAGAGCACACGCACCTTGTACAGTTAACCCTTTCTTGAACTATGAAAATAAAAGTAATGCACTCACAATGACAGTCCATATACGCATACAGTCAGGTCCACAAATATTGGGACATTGACACAATTCTAATCTTTTTGGCTCTATACACCACCATAATGTATTTGAAATGAAACAAACAAGATGTGCTTTAACTGCAGACTTTCAGCTTTAATTTGAGGGTATTTACATCCAAATCAGGTGAACGGTGTAGGAGTTACAACAGTTTGTATATGTGCCTCACACTTTTTAAGGGACCAAAAGTAATGGGATAATTGGCTGCTCAGCTGTTCCATGGCCAGGTGTGTGTTATTCCCTCATTATCCCATTTACAAGGAGCAGATAAAAGGTCCAGAGTTCATTTCAAGTGTTCTATTTGCATTTGGAATCTGTTGCTGTCAACTCTCAATATGAGATCCAAAGAGCTGTCGCTATCAGTGAGGCAAGCCATGATTAGGCTGAAAAAAACAAAACAAACCCATCAGAGAGATAGCAAAAAGATTAGGTGTGGCCAAATCAACTGCTTGGAACATCCTTAAAAAGAAAGAATGCACCGGTGAGCTCAGCAACACCAAAAGACCACGGAAAACAACTGTGGTGGATGACTGAAGAATTCTTTCCCTGGTAAAGAAAACACCCTTCACAACAGTTGGCCAGATCAAGAACACTCTCCGGGAGGTAGGTGTATGTGTGTCAAAGTCAACAATCAAGAGAAGACTTCACCAGAGTGAATACAAAGGGTTCACCACAAGATGTAAACCATTGGTGAGCCTCAAAAACGGGAAGGCCAGATTAGAGTTTGCCAAACAACATCTAAAAAAGCCTTCACAGTTCTGAAACAACATCCTATGGACAGAAACAAACGAAAACACCGCTCAAGGGATAATCACCTCCAGACTGAACAGCCGTGTGTGCCGAAATATCCAGGTGCAAGCTCAATATGCAGGAAATTCAAATAAAGGTAGGCTGGAAAGCCGCACTCCGAAAGCCAAACTCCAATTTATTGATAATCGGTATCATACAGCTCATAGGTGAATTACAAATCCAAGCCGCTGACGCGTTTCACACCACTAACTCTGGTGCTTAGTCATAGCCTTGCTCAATAAGAGGAAATGTGTATATATATATACATACAAATGTGATTAATCAATTGGTTGAAACACCTGATACAATTAAACAATTTAGAACCATTCAATACATTATGGGTGGATTTTTATCCTGTCGGCTCCAGGGGGAAGGAGATGGACCTTTTTCAGTGCCTAATAGAAGGAGATTTGACTCGTCTCGCCCGGCGGTCATATAAAGCACTGGGATCTGCTAACCTAGATAAATCGGAGAGGGAGGCTCTTATCAAACTTAGTAAGGATCAAAGCATAGTGATCAAGAATTCGGACAAGGGGGGTACGGTGGTTGTGATGGATTCAAGGGTTTACAGGAATGAAGCCTTAAGACAGTTGCATGATACCAATACGTACTTAAAATTAAGAGGGGATCCTACTGTGGCTTTCAAGAAAGAATTGTCTAGCTTATTGGAGAGTGTAGAGTCTACTGGCTTCTTTAGTAAAACAGATTGTGATATGCTTATCCCTGAGTCACCTATTACTCCTGTTTTCCATCACTTACCCAAGGTCCACAAAGGGATTAACCCCCTCTTGGGTAGACCTATTGTGGTGGGGATTGGTTCACTCAATGAGCGCCTTGGCCAGTGGCTTGATCATCAACTTCAGCCTATGGTCAAGGCCTTACCTGGCTACCTTAGGGATACTAAACAATTGTTGGTTGATGTCCGAGACTTCCAATGGGAATCTGACTGTATGGATCACGTGTGATGTATCGAGTTTATACTCATCCATTCCACATACTTTGGCTATACAAGCTGTTTCTTACTTCTTACAATTTCATAGTGATTATTCTTTATATCCTATGGATTTTATATCCTATGGACAGATGAGACCAAGATCAACTTGTACCAGAGTGATGGGAAGAGAAGAGTATGGAGAAGGAAAGGAACTGCTCATGATCCAAAGCATACCACCTCATCAGTGAAGCATGGTGGTGTCATGGCGTGGTGGTGTCATGGCGTGGGCATGTATGGCTGCCAGTGGAACTAGTTCTCTTGTATTTATTGATGATGTGACTGCTGACAAAAGCAGCAGGATGAATTCTGAAGTGTTTCCGGCAATATTATCTGCTCATATTCAGCCAAATGCTTCAGAACTCATTGAACGGTGCTTCACAGTGCAGATGGACAATGACCCGAAGCATACTGCGAAAGCAACCAAAGAGTTTTTTAAGGGAAAGAAGTGGCATGTTATGCAATGGCCAAGTCAATCACCTGACATGAATCCGATTGAGCATGCATTTCACTTGCTGAAGACAAATCTGAAGGGAAAATGTCCCAAGAACAAGCAGGAACTGAAGACAATTGCATTAGAGGCCTGGCAGAGCATCACCAGGGATGAAACCCAGCGTCTGGTGATGTCTATGCGTTCCAGACTTCAGGCTGTAATTGACTGCAAAGGATTTGCAACCAAGTATTAAAAAGTGAAAGTTTGATTTATGATTGTTAATCTGTCCCATTACTTTTGGTCCCTTAAAAAGTGTGAGGCACATATACAAACTGTTGTAATTCCTACACCGTTCACCTGATTTGGATGTAAATACCCTCAAATTAAAGCTGAAAGTCTGCAGTTAAATCGCATCTTGTTCGTTTCATTTCAAATCCATTATGGTGGTGTATAGAGCCAAAAAGATTAGAATTGTGTTGATGTCCCAATATTTATGGACCTGACTGTATAAACATATGATCCAGCTCCCAGGAGCAAGCCTATCACAAGTAAGATTATATGCTTATATGGACTGCTTACAAGGGGTGTTATATAGACTGCTTACAAGAGATGTCATTGTTAGTGCAATACTCTTTTATTTTTCAGTAAAGGGTTAATTGTGCTCTATGTTCTGTTTTTCTGTCTTCATAGTGCCTGACCCTGTGGGCTGCAGCGCTTGTTCTTGGATTAACTCACCAGTGTACACTGGAATTTTACATTAACTGTTTGAGTGGGTATATGTGGGTCTAGTCAGGGTGTGAAGTAGCACTATCATATAGATATCATTTTTGATTAGTTGACACAGTGCCTTGTAAATGACTCACTGTCATTTGCCAGCCGAAAAAAGTTTTAGGTCAGTTCGTTTATATTTTTCAGCTTATCACAGCTCAGGACAACCATGAAATTTAAATATTTAAATTCAATTTCAAATATGCAAAATGAAATCATTTTATGATACTAAAAATAAAAAAGATACAAAAAAATAAAATAAATGATATTTGTTTTATCACTGTGACAAAAAGTATGTGCAAAACAGGAGCAGTGGGTTTACTGTGATGCATTGTGTCACGGTTCCGTGTATATTGATCTGGCGCCAGGCTTTATCTCCTGTCCAAGCTGCTTGGGTTCCTGCCAATACGCCCTGAGCCTAGGTATTATTAATTGTTTTCACCTGTGGGTTTGTGTTTGAGCAATGTCTCCACACTAAAGCTGGACCTCCCTGTTCCTCTGGTGTTTGCTGTACCTTCAGTACACTTGTATTCTGTGTGTTTGTTTGGTCTTGTCATTGTTCCCAGTGTTTTCTTTCTTGCTGTGCTCTTATTGCCTTAGGTGTCTGTCTATGAATCCTTTCATTTTCTGTTGCTAAGGTCCTCCACAGCATTGTTTCTTCGTTTTACCTCCTTCCCCTCATTCCCGCTTACTGTGTCCACCTCTCTCTGCACTTGCCCAGCTTCCCCAGCTCTCCTGTGCTTCTTTCTTATTCCCTGCGTCCTCCCCTAGTGTCTCTTCTTAGCTTGCTGCTGTAGTCTTTCCTTGGTATCTTGTATCCCATGCGTACCCTGAGTCCTTCCAGTGTGCTATTTTCTAGCACTGTGCCTGCACGGGTGTGTTGGGGATACTCAACCTGGGGGCTGCCTCGCAACAAAACATCCACACCCCCAGTGGCTCTGGTGAAGACTAGGTGGCTCCATAGCTCCTGCGACTCTGACTCAACCCTGTATTCGTGCAGTCACACTGCTCCTACATCTTCTAGGACCGATACCCTGGCACACCCGTTTAATCATTCCTACTGCCCCGCTAGACCCGGAATTTTACAGCCCCAGGTGTTCCAATCCCCAGATCGTGACAGTTTGCTCAAACCATGACAGACGAATCTCCATCACCTACAGACTTTAATAAACGACTTCTCTAAAGGCTCAGTGCTCAAGAATCTAGTTAAGTTCAAGTTAGTCGTCACGTCCAGACTCTAACCACTCATTTGGATCAACTCCAAGCTTTACTTTCAGCGTCTGCAGACTTACTTCAGCCTGCCCCTGTGCCACAAACCACTCCGGCGATGGTGTCCAAGCTTCATCTTCCGGCTATGCCACGATTCTCTGGAGGTCCTGAGGCCTGCCATGGGTTTGCTAACCAATGAAAAATTCACTTTGAGTTACAGCCTCTGAATTTTTCCTTCTGATCGGGGTCGCATATGTGATTTCCCTTCTTTCTGGAGAGGCTTTAGTATGGGAAAATGTTGATCTAGTAACCAGTACGCCAGTCAGTTCAGCACCCTAGCAGCTGAACTCTCCTGGAACAATGAAGCACCTTCTGGCAAGTGTTGGTGGAATGTTTTAATGATGAATTGGCTGGTTGGGAAATTCCTACCATTCTCCATAACCTTATTTCTTGGCAACCATATTGACACCCAGTTCCAGGAGCGCTTCCTATAAAGGGCTTGGCAGCGCAAATTCTTAGCTCCTCATCTGGCTCCAACTTTCCAGCACCCCTTAGTAGCTTCCAATGTCCCCTCTCCCTCTTCTCAAGAAGACCCTATGCAACTGGGCCATTTACACCTATTCATTGAGGAAATGAGCTGTCGCTGGACCCAATGACTGTGCATCTACTGTGGACAAAAGGGACATTTCCTGAAACAGTGGGTTAGTGTACCGAGAAGGGGGTATGCTAGACAGGAACTTTTGCCCCTCAAGTTTACGTCCTACTATTACTGTGCAGTTGCACTTTCCCACTTCCGATGTCACAATGGGAGCATTCATTGACTCTGGTGCAGCGGAGAATTTTGTCTAAAGAAATTCACCTGGACGACAGAACCACTACCTCAGACCCTTCAAGTTTTAGTCATTGATGGTACCATGTTGGCCTCTGGTCCTATCTGTTCCTGCACCATTCCCATCAAGACATCAGTAGGAGTGCTTCAGCATGAGTCCATCTCCTTTTTGGTGTTATTTGTAGGCCTCCTACCAGTTAGTCCTGGGTCCTTCTTGGCTCCAACAGCATTCCCCAGTGATCGACTGGTCTGGCTCTTATTTGTCATCCTGGGGCTCCACCAGTACACCAAATGCCCAACCAAAGTGGTTACAGTCAAGCCCCTTCTAGTGGCATCCACTGTGGTCTCTACCCTGGTACCAAAGCACTACTCAGACTTTTTGGATCCAAAGACCAAGTTCCTGCACACAGACATTATGACTGTGCCATAGACCTAATCCCAGGTTCCAGCACCCCTGGGGTAAATCCCCTCAGTCTCCCTGAGACCAAGGCCATGTCACATAGTTACATAGTTACATAGTTAGTCAGGTTGAAAAAAGCCACAAGTCCATCTAGTTCAACCAAAAAAAAAAAAAAAAATGTATATACATATATATAACCAAATAATCCCATATACAATCCTTCACCCACAGTTGGTCCAGAGGAAGGCAAAAAACCCCAGCAAAGCATGATCCAATTTGCTATAACGGGGGAAAAAATTCCTTCCCGATTCCCTAAAAATGTTAGTACCCAGTTATATTATTTACATTAAGGAAAGAATCCAGGCCTTTTTTAAAGCAATCAACCGTGCTGGCCAAAACCACCTCTGGAGGGAGTCTATTCCACATTTTCACAGCTCTTACTGTGAAGACACCTTTCTGTATTTGTAGACCAAATCTTTTTTTTCCTCTAGACGTAAAGAGTGCTATGTCCAAGTACATCGCAGAAAATCTCCAAAAGGGATTTACCTGGAAATCTTCTTCTCCCGCCAGAGCGGGGTTCTTCTTTGTCGAGAAGAAAGATGGTTCTCTTCGTCCTTGTATTGATTACCGGGAATTAAATGCCATTACAGTTAAAAAACGTTATCCGCTGCCACTTATTACTTATTGTTTGATCAACTTTATGGGGCACAAGTTTTCACAAAACTCAATTTAAGAAGAGCATGCAGTATAATCTGATCCATATCAAATACGGAGATGAGTGGAAGACTGCTTTCAACACCAGGGATGGCCATTACGAATATCTAGTGATGCCATTTGGCCTCTGTAATTCGGTTTTCCAGGACTTTGCCAACAAGATCTTCTGTGACCTCCTTTATGTTTGTGTCATAATCTATCTTGACAACATTCTTATTTTTTCTTCAGATCTTCCTAAACACAGACTTCCACACATATACAGTCCTCTAAAGCCTTCCTAAAAATAGGCTTTATGCTAAAGCAGAGAAATGCCTCTTTGAACAATCTCAAGTACCATTTCTGGGCTACATAGTCTCCAGTGACAGCCTTTCCATGGATCCTGAAAATGTTATCTCCAATTGGCCCTGGCCCAGCAGTCTTAAGACTATCCAGCACTTCCTGGGCTTCACAAACGACTCCCGGCAATTTATTCACAACTATTCTGTTTTGATTGCATCTATCAAAGCCCTTACCCAGAAGGATGCTGATCCTAAAAACTGGCCACCTGATGCAGTGGAGCCTTTTCCATTCCCTAAAGTAGGCTTTCCTCTCTGGCCATGCTCTCTTGAGGCTTGATGTCGCCAAGCCCTTCTCCATCGAGGTTGACGCCTCCTCTGTAGGAGATGGGGCCGTTCTTTTCCAGTCATCTAGTGGGGCTAAATGTCCTTGTGCTGTTTTTTCAAAGCAGTTCTCCCCAGCAGAGAGACATGACTCCATACGAGATTGTGAACTTCTTGCTGTAAAATTAGCCCTTGAAGAATGGCGGTACCTTCTGGAAGGCTCACCCCAACAGATCACTATCTACATGGATCATAAGAATTTGCAGTACCTCCATTCTGTGGGATTGAATTCTCAACAGGCTCACTGGTCGCTGTTCTTCTCATGTTTTGACTTTATCATCACCTTCAAACTGGGGAAGGCCAATTCTAGGGTGGATACCCTTTAACACTCATTTTATTGACAGGATTCTGAAACCTTGTGGAACCAGAGTTTATAAATCCTCCTACCTGAGTTCTTGCTCTCACCTCTGTGCAGGACTCTGGGGAAAACTTTCGTTCCAGCAGAATCAAGGATGAAGTTGTTACGCTGGGTGCATGACTCCAAGCTCTCTGGCCATCCTGGTATCCACAGGACTCTAACATTTTTTTTTACTGGTGGTTGGACCTTTGCAAGGATGTCAAGGACTTTGTGAAAGCCTGTCTGGTCTGTGCCCATATCAAGTCTCCTAACCAAGCTTCAGCTGGACCTGTACTCCCATTGCCTACCCCACGGGGAGCTTTGGTACCACATTGCTATGGATTTTATAACTGATCTTCCCCTGTCCGAGGGCTATACTGTAGTGTGGGTTGTGGTAGACCGATTTTCGAAAATGGCACACTTTGTACCTCTTTCTTCACTGCCATCTGCAGCAGAATTGGTGCCAGTCTTCATTCATGAGATTTTTAGACTCCACGGGATGCCTATAAGTATAGTTTCTGACAGTGGGGTTTAATTTACTTCCAGGTTCTGGAGAGCTCTTTGTAAATCCTTGGACGTGTCAGTGCAGGTTTTTTGGCCTACCATCCACAGTCCAACGGACAGTCTAAAAGAACTAACCAGTCTTTGGAGCAGTTCCTTCGGGCCTTTGTGTCAGTCCACCGAGATGATTTGTTGCCCTTCTGCCTTGGCAGAATTCGCTCAAAATGATCATCGTAATGCCAGCACTCAGGAATCTCAATTTTTCATAGTTTTTGTTACCCACACCTTCCTCTGCATATACCATGTAATCCTGAGGTCCCTGCTTTGGATGCATTGCAGAAGAGTATGAATCAGATTTGGTCCCAAGTCCAGACTCTTCTTCTGCAAGTGGCCGACAGATACAAAAGATTTGCTGACCAACATCGCTGAAGCATCCCTCTATTTCAGCCTGGGGACAAGGTGTGGTTGGCTACTAAGTATATCTGTCTAAAGATTCCTTAAATTAAGTTTTCCCTTTGTTATACTGGGCCTTATGTCATCTCTGCTAGAATCAAACCAGTTTGCTATAGACTCTGTTTGACCTCTCAGCTTAAGATTCCCAATTCCTTTCATGTATCTCTATGTAAGCCGTTGGTCTTGAATACATTTTCTCGTTTGTTAATTCTGGCAAGCCCCTCTACCAATCCATCTCAAGAATATGAAGTTAATCAGATCTTTGATTTAAAAGTCTCCCTTGCTAAACCCCAATATCTGATTGATTGTAAGGGCTTTGGTCCTGATGGGGTTCCCGCTTCTGACCTTCATGCCTGGTGAAAAGATTCCACCTTCGCTTTCCCTTGAAACCTGTACCCCAGCATCCGGGGGGGGGGGCATAAAAGGGGGGGGGGTAATGTCATGGTTTCGTGCACATTGATCTGGGTTTTACCCCCTATCTGAGCTGCTCGAGTTCCTGCCAATCCATCCTCAACCTAAGTATTAGGCATTTAGACCTGTGGGTTAATGTTCGAGCAATGTGTCTCCAGGCTGCTTGCTGTGTCCATCTCTCTCTGTGCTTTTGTCCAGCTTCCCCCGCTTTCCAGGGCTTCACGCTTGTTCCCTGCGTCCTCCCCCTAATGTCTTTTCGTAGCCTGCTGCCGTAGTCTTTCCTTGGTACCTTGTATCCAGTGTGTACCCTGAGTCCTTCCAGTGTGCTATTTGCTAGCACTGTGCCTGCACGGATGTGTTAGAGAGCTGCAGCATGGGGGCTGCCTCGCAGCTCGACATCCACACCTCCAGTGGCTCTGGTGAAGGCCAGACAGCTCCTTAGATCCTGTGACTCTGACACACCTCTGTTTGCCTGCAGTCACACTGCTTCTGCATCTTCTAGGATCAGTACCCTGGCACACTCATTTCGTTGTTCCTACTGCCCCGCTAGACCCGGAGATTTACAGTCCCATGTTCCAATCCCCAGATTGTGACACACTAATTTGAGAGACAAAAAAGAAACACAGAACAATAAGGCTAGTCATACACACATAGATTTCTCTCGTTCAGCCTGTGGCTGAACAAGAGAAATTGAATAGATTTACAGGTCTTCTCCGCACAACAACCCCCCTCCCCCTTTGTCTGGACAGTGGATGGAGAAGCTGAACATTGATGAGCTAATTATGATATCCCTCTGTTCGCTAATTACAATGTCACTGTTCACTAGTCCTATCAGCATACTCACTGCACTCCAGCACAACTAAGTGGCTGCTTGTGCGGCTTCTTCCTCCACCAGTCTAATCTGTGCTGTGCAGGGACTGCTAGAAGCTTATACCAAGTTAAATTGAGGTACTTACTCTATTTGCAAAGGATCATTTTTAAGTATCCTAGAGCTGGGCTTTAATAATAGACTAATGAGTACAGAGCTGCATTATTTACGTGTTTTATGTCTGCCTGAAGTTTAACTTTAAAGCATTATAAAATCCAAAAACAAAAGTTTATTGCTTTCGTTTTCTTTTATTGTTTTTCAACGGAACAAGCCGTCAAGCAAAAATCCACAGGACTCTAACATTACTCTAAAAAGGTAATCAATGCAGCCACCATGTAGGAATTGGTAATCGTTTTTTACTTTTTTTTTTTGCATTTGTTGTTTACAAGTAAGCAGAGGAGAAAGGCATGCGCACCTCTAAGTGTAAACCGTATATGATGCATATAGTAGAGATAATGGTTAGAGGTACTCACAGACATGGAGATGGAAATGCGGGCTATATCCGGGTGACTGGTGGTGATGCGTTGAAGGTGACTTCAGCTGTGGGGTGGGAGATAAGAAAACAGGCATACGCCCTTCTAAGTGTAAACCGTATAAAAAGATTTATTAAAACACTAGTAAGAGGTACTCACAAACGTGGAGATAAAAAATCGCATGGCAGTGTAAGCCACTGCGAGCTATGTCCAGGTGTTGGAAGCGTGACAGTGTCCAAAGAGACTCGGCTGCTCACAGGGTGAGGGGAAGTCGTCACTGACTGGATGGCTCTGGCTGGTGGTAAGGTGGACACCGGTGGTTTCCGGAGTTCCCTGTGGTCCGGGCGGAGTGGTGCAGCTAGACTTCCGGTGTGGCTCAGGGTGTCTTCTGGGCAGTGAGAGGACAGAGAATGGCGACGCGTTGTCGGGGTGTATACCCCTTCTTCAGGCCATGTGGGTGCTTCAGTGGAGGATATATATATAGGCAAATCAAAAAGCCCGCAAAACGATCGTCACGCGGCGAACGCACCGCCCTGCACCGAACGTGTCATCACGTGACGAATAATTTCCACAAGATGACCGTTCCGTGACAGAACGAACGTAACGCCACGAGGCGAGCATACCCGCCCATTGCAGTATGGGAGGTGGATCCGGGGGCGGGCAGCCGACGTCGCTGGACGAACGTACCTGCCCGCCCTAGGTCTCAGCCTCGGATTTCAGGGGTGTATTAGATATATAATAGTAAAAATTATCGCAACAGGATTGAAAATGAATAAACATACAAGAATAAAAACAAGAATAAAAACAAGAGCAAGTACACTGCATGAGTAATAATAGAAATAATGATAAAACCCCTACAAAACGTGTCACTAAAAATGTTACTACAATTGTTAAAAGGTTCTGCTGTACTGGATACCGGTATGGATCATGGGAAGTGTACCAAAGGGTATACAGTATAATGGGGCAGATGTTGAAGAGCACTGGTTTGATGCAGATGTGTTCTGCACAAGGGAGGAATATGACTATTGTATTTCATCTCTAATAGTATAAATTGCTATGCTGTTGGATGGATGTAGAACAATAGTCAGAGGAGTACTGCAATGGGCGGGTATGCTCGCCTCGTGGTGTTACGTTTGTTCTGTCACGGAACGGTCATCTTGTGGAGACTATTCGTCACGTGATGACACGTTCGGTGCGGGGCGGTGCGTTCATCACGTGACGATCGTTTCGCGGGCTTTTTGATTTGCCTATATATATGTCCTCCACTGAAGGACACACATGGCCTGAGGAAGGGGTATACACCCCGACAACGCGTTGCCATTCTCTGTGTTCTCGCTGCCCAGAAGACACCCTGAGCCACACCAGAAGTCTAGCTGCACCACTCCGCTCGGACCATAGGGAGCGCCGGAAACCACCGGTGTCCACCTCACCACCAGCTGGAGCCATCCAGCCAGTGACGACTTCCCCTCACCCTGTGAGCAGCCAAGTCTCTTTGGACACTGTCACGCTTCCAACACCTGGATATAGCTTGCACTGGCTTACACTGCCATGCAATTTTTTATCTCCACGTTTGTGAGTACCTCTTACTAGTGTTTTAATAAATCTTTTTATAAGGTTTACACTTAGAAGGGCGTATGCCTGTTTTCTTATCTCCCACCCCACAGCTGAAGTCACCATCAACGCATCACCACCAGTCACCCGGATATAGCCCGCAGTGGCTGATACTGCCATGCGATTTCCATCTCCATGTCTGTGAGTACCTCTAACCATTATCTCTACTATATGCATCATATACGGTTTACACTTAGAGGCGCACATGCCTTTCTCCTCTGCTCTTTTGTATAGAAGATGATTCTGCTTCTGACATGACGCAGCCCCACTAATGGAAAACCCTCCAATCTTCTGGACTATACCGCCTATCGTGAATACACATTCTTCGACTATACTACCATCCGATGAGTACCGATTGTGGTACATTTATTGTATTCCATTATACTTTACCATATTTTCACGGTTCATATTATGTTGTTAGCGCTTACAATGCTTCCTCTTGGTTGTTTACAAGTAAAAATCTGTATTTTTTTGCTAGAAAATTACTTAAAACCTCTAAACATTATATATTTTTTAGCAGAGACTCTAGAGAATAAAATGGCCGTCTTTGCAAATTTTTATGTCACACACTTCTTGCACAGCAGTCTTTCAAATGCAATTTTTTGGAAAAAATACACTTTAATGAATTCAAAGAAAACAACAACTTAATACATACAGTGCCTTGAAAAAGTATTCATACTCCTTGAAATTTTCCACATTTTGTCATGTTACAACTAAAAACGTAAATGTATTTTATTGGGATTTTATGTGGTAGACCAGCACAAAGTGGCGCATAATTGTGAAGTGGAAGGAAACGATAAATGGTTTTCCAAATTGTTTACAAATAAATATCTGAAAAGTGTGGTGTGCATTTTTAGTCAGCACCCTTTTCTCTGATTCCCCTATCTAAACTCTAATGGAACCAATTGCCTTCAGAGGTCACCTAATTACTAAATCCACCTGTTCACCTGTGTGTAATTTAATCTCAGTATAAACACAGCTGTTGTGTGAAGCCCTCAAAGGTTTGTTAGAGAATCTTAGTGAACAAACCGCACACCAGACAGGTCAAGGATAAAGTTGTGGAAAAGTTTAAAGCAGGGTAGGTTAAAAAAAATATCCCAAGCTTTGAACATCTCATGGAGCACTGTTCAATCCATCATCCCAAAATGGAAAGAGTATGGCACAACTGCAAACCTACCAAGACATGGCCGTCCACCTAATGTGACAGGCTGGGCAAGGAGAGCATTAATCAGAGAAGCAGCCAAGAGGCTCATGATAACTCTGGAGGAGCTGCAGAGATCCACAGCTCAGATGGGAGAATCTGTCCACAGGACAACTATTAGTCATGCACTCCACAAATCTGGCCTTTATGGAAGAGTGGCAAGCTTCAGCAGAGGTAGGGAAGCTGGTCAGAGTTAATGGGAAGATGGATGGAGCCAAATACAGGGCAATCTTAGAAGAAAACCCATTAGAGGTTGCAAAAGACTTGAGACTGGGGCGGAGGTTCACCTTTCAGCAGGACATTGAACATAAACATATATCCAGAGCTACACAGGAATGGTTTAGATCAAAGCATATTCATGTGTTAGAATGGCCCAGTCAAAGTCCAGACCTAAATCCAATTGAGAATCTGTGACAAGACTTGAAAACTGCTGTTTACAGATGCTCTCCATCCAATCTGACAGAGCTTGAGCTGTTTTGCAAAGAATAATGGGCAAAAATGTTACTCTCTAGATGTGCAAAGCTGGTAAAAACATACCCAAAAAGACTTGCAGCTGTAATTGCAGAGAAAGGTGGTTTTACAAAGGGAGACTGAATACAAATGCATGCCACACTTTTCACATATTTATTTAAAAAAAAAAAATGTTTAAAACTATTTATTATTTTCCTTCCACTTCACAATTATGTGCCACTTTGTGTTGATATATCACATAAAATCCCAATAAAATACATTTACAGTTTTGGTTGTAACATGCCAAAAAGTGGAAAATTTCAAGGGGTATAGATACTTTTTCAAGGCACTGTACCCCATTTTTTTGGTATAATATGAAAGAGGATGCTACACCGAGTAAATAGATACCTAATATATCATGCTTTAAAATTATGCACACTCAACAGGGGGCAATAAAACCTTCCTAATCTTCATACTTCCATTGGAACAAGGTTTTGAGATATGAGGCACTGGTTTTAATCCCTGGAAGTAATGTACCCCTACCTCTCCATGTACTTGAGTTAGGTGGGACCTGAAGTTTATCGCAATGTTATTTTACAATTATTTTAAGTTTCTGATTTCTCTTTTGTAACTGGTTGTTGATACTTATGGGTTCATAGCCTTAGATATAAGGTTGCTATATTAGATAGGGCCTAATCGCTAGGCCAAATCTTTTTTGATTTAGCTGTACCTTGGTTTCTATGATATGGCCTTTGATCACCAGGGAGGAAGCAGCCACTTTTTGACATTTCTTTAACATTGTTTATGCTTTTGTATAATGTACAAAACTTTGCAATGAAAATTATTGGAAGAGAAAATTGCGTGCGCTTGTGGAATGGCACCAAACTACTAGTATAACGCACAAAAATTCCCATAGGCGACGCTTTAAACATTTCTACAGGTTACCAGTTTAGAGTTACAGAGGTGGTCTAGTGCTAGAATTATTTCTCTCGCTCAGACATTCGCAGTGATACCTCACATGTTTGGTATAAACACTGTTTACATATGTGAGCGTGACCTATGAATGCGTTCACTACTGCACACGACCACGCGCAGATGGGGGGTGCTTTAAAAAAAAATGTAATTTATTTTATTACGTTTTTTACATTTTTACACTGTCCCTTTAAAAATATGTTTTTTGGTCACTTTTATTGGCTATTGCAAGGAATGTAAACATGCCTTGCGATAACAATACAGCATGACAGGTCCTATTTATGGAGAGATCTGAGATCTAAAAGATCCCAAATCTCTCATTTACCCTTAAAAGCAAAAGGTCAAAAACATTTTTTTATTTTTTGCTTTAAGTTAAAAAAAACATGTTTACATGGTCCGAGAATCGGAAGTGACGTCATGACGGTGCTCCGGTCCTCCAAGGGCATAAAGATGAGCGGTGGCCATCTTGCTATCGCTTATCTCAATAGGAAAACATTGGATGGTTCCCGGGCTCAGCAATCGGTAACGTTGTCCAGGAAGCGGCAGGAGGAGGGAGAAGACCTCTCTCGCCACTTCTAAAAGTGATCCCACGGCGACCACTTTTATCTGAAACCCAGCCACCTAAGGGAAAAGAAAATACCAGGGTTTTGGCATCTAGCTGCAGCCATAACCCCGGTATTTAACGTCAAAGTCATGATGTAAATTCCCAGTTAAGCGGTTAAGTGGTTAATATCGCTTGAAGGAAGAGTTGTCCATCACTAAGACCCCTTTCACACCAAGACGTTTTTCAGGCGCTTTTGTGCTAAAAATAGCGACTAAAAAGCGCCTGAAAAACTCCCCCCAATACACCCCAGTGTGAAAGCCCGAGTACTTTCACACTGGAGCGGTGCGCTTGCGGGATGGTAAAAAAAGTCCTGCAAGCCGCATCTTTGCAACGCTGTGGGAGCGGTGTATTCACCGCTCCTATACCGCCCCTGCCCATTGAAAACAATGGGGCAGCGCTCCCGAAGTGCTGAACACCACATCGGGAGCACCTTGTGGGGGGTTAAAAGTGTTTTACCACTAACGCGGCCCCGGTGTGAAAGGAGCCTTATAGTTAAATGGGACTTAATTATATTTTATACTTTGGGGGACTGTTTAGTCTGACCTCTTTAGGGTGACAGTTTTTGCATCAAATTAGTATTTGATGGGAAAAAGAATAGCAAATTAAACCACTTCAACAGAGTTTATAGTGATTGTTCCAAATATACAGTGCCTTGAAAAAATATTCATACCCCTTGAAATGTTCCACATTTTTTTCATGTTACAACCAAAAACCTAAATGTATTTTATTGGAATTTTATGTGATAGACCAACACAAGGTGGCACATAATTGTGAAGTGCAAGGAAAATGATAAATGGTTTTCAACATTTTTTACAAATACAGTTCTGAAAAGTGTGGAGTGCATTTGTATTCAGCCCCTTTTAGTGGAACCAATTGCCTTCAGAAGTCACCTAATTAGTAAATAGAATCCACCTGTGTGTAATTTAATCTCAGTATAAATACCTAAATACCGCTGTTCTGTGAAGCCCTCAGAGGCTCAGCACCATGAAGGCCAAGGAACACATCAGACAGGTCAGGGATAAAGTTGTGGAGAAGGTTAAAGCAGGGTTAGGTTATAAAAAATAATACCAAGCTTTGAACATCTAACAGAGCAATGTTCAATCCATCATCCGAAAATGGAAAGAGTATGGCACAACTGCAAACTTACCGAGACATGGCCGTTTACTAAATTGACAGGCCGGGCAAGGAAACTCATTAATCAGAGGTGTAGCCAAGAGGCCTATGGTAACTCTGGAGGAGTTGCAGAGATCCACAGCTCAGGTGGGAGAATCTGTCCACAGGACGACTATTAGTCTTGCACGCCACAAATCTGGCCTTTATGGAAGAGTGGGAGAAGAAAGACATCGTTGAAAGAAAGCCATAAGAAGTCCCGTTTGCAGCTTGCGAGTAGGGATGGGCCCAATGTTCGTTCGACTCGAACATCGGGCGTTTGCCCGTTCACAGAATCTCGAACATTATGGGGCGTTCGTGGCAAATTCGAGCTCCCCATAATACAGCTCGGAATCACACACGCTGATTGACCAAAGCATACACATGACCTGCATGCTTTTGCCAATCACAGTGCGCTCTGCTGTGAGAGCCATGATTGGCCAGAGGCAGGGTGCCTTTGGCCAATCATGGCTCAGGGGTCTCAGTCCATGCCCCACACTATATAAGGCTGCTTGAACAGTGTAGTGTGTAAAAGTTTAGATAGAGTGCTAGTTTAGCTAGGTTAGTTAGTGGTGTGTAGGCAGTATAGTATATAGATATAATGTAGCGTATATACAGGCAGTGCAGTCAGTGTAGTATATAGATCTAGTGTAACCAATATACAGTTAGTGTAGGAAGTGTAAAGATATATAGATACAGTATAGTATATCATCATTCAGGCTAGTCACCGACCATGCCCCTCTTAAGTGGATGTGTAACAACTGGGAGAAAAATAGCCGGGTGACTAGGTGGTTCCTGGCCCTACAGCCATTTAAGTTCTTAGTGGAACACCGGGCTGGAAGGCTCCAAAATAACACTGATGGTCTTTCCCGGGCCCACTGCATGGTCGGGACTGTTGCTCCGCCCCAGGGGCTTGAGCAGAGGGGGAGGGGGTATGTGATGTTAGACGAGGCACCACAATGGACGGGCGATACATTTTGAGGCGACGAGCGGGAGTCCGACCCGGGTTTTGCCGGCCTCCGTGGCAGAGCTGGTTCTGGCCCGGGCTTTCTGGTCCACTCAATCCCCTCTCCACCTGCATTTAATGACTAGAAAGAGAACAGAGGAGGGCTCTATCCTGGATCTCAGAGGGAAAAAGCTGAGAGAGCTCTGTGTGCTAAATTGAACTCTAAGAACAAGGTTTGCACTGTGCTTATGTTTTGTGGGTGTCGGGGACAGTCCCACACTGTATAGAGAGGAACCTGTTTATTTAGTTTAGCCCCGGATGGAGAGGTTTTGTTTTCTGTTTTTGTTCGTGTTTTGAACTTGCAAACCTGAAAAAATGAACCTGGCAAGCCGCCAGAATTTTAAGAAACTGCCCTTCATGTCGAATGTTTACATCTGAAAAGTGATCCCCACAAGCTAATCTCCCACGCGTGGTGGAGTTCAGCGAGGCAACTTTCAAAGATGGAGGAAATGTTGAAGGCCCTGCTGCAAGCCAATGCAGCCCAACGGGAAACCAACCGCCAGGTCGCAGAGGTCGCTGCAGCTCAGCGAGAGTAGAGTCGCCAGGCCATTGCAGCTCAGCGAGAGGAGAATCACCAGGCCGCTGCAGCACAACACACAACTCTGCAGGAAACCAACTTCTGGGTCGCAGAGGCCGCTACAGCTCAGCGAGAGGAGAGTCGGCAGGCTATCACAGCACAACAAGTGGCTCAGCAGGAGATGAGCCAACAGTTTGCAGAGGCCCTGCTGGAGTTAAAAAAGGGGCCCGCACCTCCCATGACAGTGGAACCAAAGTTTGTATGCGCTTCTTACCACATGCAGAAGATGACAAATGTGGATAACGAGGAGGCGGACCTCACGACCTTTGAAAGAGTCGCTCTTCGTGAAGGATGGCTAAAAGAACAGTGGGCGGAACTGCTAGCACCATTTTTGATCGGCGAACCCCAAAAAGCCTATTTTGATCTGGAAACAGATAAGGCCCAGGACTATGAGACTCTAAAGGCAGAGCCCAACGGCCCAACGTGTGCATCAGTGGACCTATTACACCGACAAGCCACCCCATTCGCAGATGTTCGACCTAGTTCCCCTTACCAGGAAATGGCTACAGCCAGAGACTTTGCCAGGTCCCCAGATTGTGAAGCGTGTGGTCATGGACTGCTATCTATGGGTGCTCCCTGCTGCCTTGAGGAAATGGGTCAGCCAAAGGCACCCCAAAACTGCAAGCCAACTGGTGAACCTTGTGGAGAGATACACAGCTGCTGCACCCCTCTCCAATGTCTCTAGAGGTGAAAGATCGCTCAGCGGACCCGCTAAGACTGTTCCAGGGTTCAGGGGCGAGGGGAAATTTGACAAAACTGATACGGTTAAAGAAAGTGGGTGCTTTAGACCTGGAGACTGGCCAAAGAAGCCAGGAAGGTCTTGGGGACCCTTGAGAGGACTTGGTGTAGAACACATACAGTGCTACCGATGCCATGCATTGGGACATATTGCTGCCAATTGTCCCCTGAATAATGAACCCATGCAATGTGATAATGCTTATGTGAAAAGACGCATTTCTCTTTCAGTCATTGCGCTGCTTGACTCTGGTGATAACGTTGGTCAAAAGCATCTGTGTAAATTCGGCCAGGATACACCCTAGCACTGTCAGGGTTGTTTGCATCCACGTGGGACACTCGTGACTACCAGACGGCGCTGGTCAAGATTGACACCCCTTGTGGCAGACTGACCCATTCAGTGGGAGTGGTACTTTCACTGCTTCATGAAGCCCTAGTGGGGAGGGATTTCCCCAATTTTGGAGGTTGTGGGAAGGCACAGAGAGCCTGGAGGAAAGAGCTCCCTCTGCTGAGGAGGCACGGGAGTTCTCACCAGACCCTTTTTGCCAAGCGGAAGGAGAGATAGGTGGCAGGACCGAGGAAGAAGGAGACCCTTTTCCTGTAATGGCTGGGGAGCCAGAGGAGCTGGAAGATCGCTCCTAGCAGGTGGCTAATGTCCCAGACCATTGTTCAAATGTCCCAATGAAAGGAAGGTGGCTGCATAAAGGGTAAAATCCTGTTATTCATTAATCCTTATATGCCTTAAACAGTTCAAATTCTTATCTGTATAGAGGTACTCAAGCCCACAGGGTATTCTGATAAATCCAATACACCAATAATGGATGTAAGCTTACCAGAATCCTGTAGAAAATACGCAGGTATCGAATTATCGTTGAAATAAATTTTCAATATACAGTATCACACTATTGCGGTTCTTTTCTTTTTATCCATCACGTTATGGTGTATACTGCTGCTGTTTGAGAAAAGCCGTTTGGAGAGGTTGGAGCCATCCACTAGGACAGGAACCCTTCTTGTCTTCTCCTTACCTTGGTATCCATGGATAGAGGACACCAGACCATCCCATTCCCGAGTTGGAAATTCGATACCTGCGTATTTTCTACAGGATTCTGATGATACTAGACCATTTACTCCAGAGATGATATTTTGACACCCGCGCATTACCTACAGGATTCTGGTAAGCTTACATCCATTATTGGTGTATTGGATTTATCAGAATACCCTGTGGGCTTGAGTTCCTCTATACAGATAAGAATTTGAACTGTTTATGGCATATAAGGATTAATGAATAACAGGATTTTACCCTTTATGCAGCCACCTTCCTTTCATTGGGACATTTGAACAATTCATATATTTATTTCTGCTATATACTTTTTTTCTTTGGTTTTCTTCAATATGTCTTTTTGGGCGCTGCAATAGTTTTTGTATACATGTTTGAACAATTGGATCAGTTGTTTTTTGCGAGCAGCCCACCTTCCATCTTATGTTTTATCTAATATCAAACATCGCATAAAACTATCGGTGAGCGCGGGCTTCTGCTTATATACTTAATGTCCCATGTCTCTGTCCCTGACGGTGAGAGTGAACCAAATGTAGTCCCTGACTTAGAGGTCCCGAGAGAGGACAATTCGGGATGTTACTCTCCTCAGAGCCAGAGAAAACGTGAAGGTGATGGATGGGGAACCTGTGGATCCTAATTGAGGGTGTCTTTTCCCTACATTGCGCTTAAAAATGATTTGTTGTATCAGGTGGTGAAACACAGAGAGGACGAACTGGAAAAGCTAGTGGTTTCCAAACCCTTCCACCGGATAGTGCTAGATCTGGCCCATGGTCATGTAATGGGAGGACATCTTGGTATGGAGAAAACCAGGGAGAGGATATCCCAGAAATTCTTCTGGCCTGGGTTGTATGCAGACGTTAAAGAATACTGTGAGTCATGCCTTGAGTGTCAAATGACAGCCCTGTTACCCCATTTTCGTAGTCCCCTTGTCCCACTTCCTATAATTGAAGTACCATTTGAGCGAATTGGCATGGATCTCGTGGGACCAGTAATAAAATCAACCCAGGGACACCAGCATATCCTGGTGATACTGGACTATGCGACCTGCTATCCTGAGGCCATACCCTTGTGGAATACCTCCGCTAAGACTATCGCTAAGGAACTGGTCCAGGTGTTTAGTCAGGTGGGGATCCCTAAAGAAATCTTGACGGATCAGGGTACCCCATTCATGTCCAGAGTGACCAGAGAATTGTGTAAGTTGTACAAAATCTCCCATCTCTGTGCCTCTGTTTAACACCTGACAGTCTGGTGGAAAGATTTAACAAGACCCTCAAGAGTATGCTAAAAAAGGTGGTGGATAAAGATGGGTGAAATTGGGATTTTTTTACTGCCGTACCTCATATTTGCCATACGAGAGGTTCCACAGGCGTCTAAGGGGTATTCCCCCTTTAAACTCCTGTATGGTAGACATCCCAGGGGACTGCTAGATGTTGCAAAAGAGACGTGGGAAGGAGAGGCCACCCCATATAGAAGCACCATAGAGCACGTCTCCTTGAAGCAGGATTGAATCGCAGCTGTCCTGCCCCTTGTACCAGAGCATATGGAGCAAGCCCTGGAGGTCCAGAGAAGGGTTTACAATCGCGGTGCCAAAACCCAAACTTTCAACCCCGGAGACAGAGTGCTGTTGCTAGTCCCCATGGTCGCAAGTGAATTCCTGGCAAAATGGCAGGGTCCCTTTGAGATTAGGGAAAGTGTAGGAGAAGTAAACTACAAAGTTTACCAGCCTGGGAAAAGAAAACCGGAGTAGATTTACCATGTTAATCTCCTTAAACCAAGATCGGTGCTCAACATGACACCATGCTAATAGACAGTAAGGAGATGAAGGAGTGCAGCGATTTGACACTATTGATGTAAGAAACAGAGTGGTTGATCAAATTGGATGTTTGTGCAATAACGTTTTTAAGAAAGTTTTACACTATCAGAGGTTTCCCATGTGATTTGTTTCCATATGTGGAGTGGCTTGGATCCAACATATGAGCACCGATCTTGGAGTCGATTGGAGTATGCCATATAAGCAGTGATTTTATGCAGTTTATCATCTGATGTTTAGTAAGCCTATGTACATTAGGGTGATTGAATCACTGAAGCACACTGGTGGAGGAGTATATGGGTGTCGTGTATGGAGTATGAGCACTCGTCTTCACATATGAGGCTGTGATTAATTAATGGACATTTTTATGGACTATATTTTTTGATATGCACATTTAACAATATTTTTATATGATTTTGCATTATTTGCACATTTATATTTATTGAGTTTATGAACATATGAAAATACACTGTAGATTTATGTGTATTCACTCATTGCGCTGTTGTGATTTGATTGAAACTCACCAGTTATAGGTTTTCACCATTTGTGTGCATATATATATACTGTATATACAGTATATATACAGGCTAGTATATATATATATATATATATATATATATATATATATATACTCTGCATTCAGTGTAGACTATATATACAGTGCATTCGGTGGCGTACAGTATATAATAC
>BLSH010505879.1:396164-410062 GCA_018402905.1 Glandirana rugosa
GGTACAGGCGGTGGTGGTGAAAAGTAACATCTGTCTCCGACGAACGGGAGAAAATCACCGGACCCTCACAGACAGAACCACCGGAAGGTCTGTACTACCCCTAAAACTTGTGGCGTGATGTAAAATAATATATGACATGTGACGCCTTACGTGACATATATATCAGATGTGACTTACGTCTCGTATATATATATATATCTCAAGTCGCTTGGGCTTGACATTTCAAGCCCAGGCATGGCTTGAAACCCCACAGGCACTGGGCCTGAGCATGCCATTAGTAGGCATGGCTGTGATGGCTTCTAAGGGCAAACCAGTGAAACGCTTGTTGATTGGCTGCCCTGCAGCTATTCAACATGCGTGATAAAATACCCGAACCCAAACTTTTTTCAAATGTCCGAGTTCGAGTCCGGGTCACGGACACCCCAAAGTTCGGTACGGACCCGAACTTTACAGTTCGGGTTCGCTGAACTCTATATATATATATATGCTCTGCATTCAGTGTAGACTATATATACAGTGCATTCCGCAGTGTACAGTATATAATAAAATGTAGTGCGGTGTTCAAAATCCCCATCATGTCTGGAAGGCCACCAAGACAGACACTCCCAGGCCACTAAAAGAGGGCAAGCAGCCTCTGTCTACAATGAAAAGTGGTGGTGGCGGACATGGTGCATCCTCTGCAGACCAGTCACGTTTGTCCTTTTTTTCTGCTGTTGGCCGTGTTATTGAGCCACAACATGCAGAATAGTTGGTGAGTGGATAGCTAAGCCTTCCTCATCCTCTGTCACCCAGGCTCATACAAGTTTGTCTTTCAACGCAGCTACCAAAGCGGCCTATTCCAGCAGATCCTTGTCCACAGTTACTCCTTCCGTAGCCCCACCATCATGCACGGAGGAGTCACCAGAATTATTCGACCATGATGACGGTTACATGCTGATGAAGGATGTGCAGCAATTTGAAGGCTCGATGTTGGTTCCCAGGTTGAGGAAGGGAGTAACGTGAGCCTAGAGAGAGGGGGTGCCACAGATGGACAAGAAACTAGCAGTCATGTTCCCCCCAGCTGCAGCATACTGCAAAGTTTTCTCCAGTGACGAGAAGGGAGGGGATGATGAGGACACTGACTGTACTTGGGTGCCTGATAGAAGAGAGCAGGAAAGTGAGGAGGAGGAGGAGGCACAACTCCAATGAGGAAGGATGTCCTCCAGGGGCTGGCTTAAGGGCAGCCACCCTATTGCATCACACCACAGAGCTCCACAGGTGTAGGGCACTGCTGACTCCCCGCTGACTTCCAAAAGTTCAATGGTGTGGGCTTTTTTCAACACTTGTGCAGCAGATCGTACCATTGCTGTTTGCAATCTATGTCTGAAGTGGATCAAGCGCTGCCAGAACTGCAGCCGCTTGGGCATCACATGCTTGACAAGACATATGACCACCTGCAATGCAGTCTGTTAGCAACAGCACCTCAAAGACCCACCTCATAAAACAAGGCGGACTTCTTGCTCCTCATCTGTGCTCTCCTAACCCTACTATACCTCCAGTCCTCTTAAAAGCCTGCACTGAGAGAAATGAAGGTAAAGCAATGGGTACCATAAGTATCTGCTAGCAGTACACCACCAATTGATTTCAGAAGGCAAATTTCCCTACCCCAGTTGTTGAACCGTAAAAAAAAAAAAATACTGTCTATTACAACCTTGGCAGACTGACAACACCAGAAACCTTAAGAGACATAGCCAAGCACTGGAGCGAGTGTGGTGTAGAACCAACTCCCAGCATGCATCACCCAATATAAATCTGCCTTCTTAAAATACAATTCCTCCCTCCATGCTGACAAACAAACTTACTTTGTCACCCTCATTAATACCCTGACTTCCAGTCCTCGTCGTCTCTTCTCTACCTTTAACTCTGTACTTTATCCACCACAATCTCCACTAAGTAACTCGCTCACTGCTCATGAGATTGCCAACCACTTCAAAAACAAGACTGATGCAATTCATGGGAAGTTCTCCACTGCACAGACATCTAACCAACTTAACACACCCTGTACAAATCAGCTCTCAACACTATCCTCTTTTGACCTTGCTGCTATCGAAGAGGTCTGTAAAGTTTTCTCAGAAGTCCCCTGGATCCTGCTCCCTCACATCTACTACAGTCACCCTCTTCTTCTATCCTATGCTCCCTCACTCACATCTTCATTCTCTCCCTCTCTACTGGCACCTTCCCCTCCCCTCTAAAACATGCCCTGATCACCCCCATACTTAAAAAGCCCTCACTGGATCCCACCAGCCTGAACAACTTAAGAACCATCTGATAAAAGCCTTCTCAACCCATTATAGTCTGGCTTTCCTTTGCTACACTCCACTGAAACTGCCTTACTGAACCTCACTAATGACCTACAAACTGCTAAAACCAATGGCCACTACTCCATACTCATACTACTTGACCTCTCTGCAGTCTTTGATACTGTTGACCATCCCCTCCCCCTCAAAAAAACTCCACTCTCTTGGCCTTCAAGACTCTGCCCTCTGCTGGCCCTCCTCCTACCTATCACAGCGCTCATTCAGTGTGACCTAAAACTCTGTTTCCTCCTCTCCACTTCCTCTTTCTGTAGGGGTACCTTAAGGTTCTGTCCTCTGACCACTGCTCTTCTCCATTTACACCTCCTCCCTTGGTCTGTTAATAAACTCCCATGGCTTCCAGTACCATCTCTATGCTGATGACACACAAATATATCTCTCTACTCCTCACCTCACTCCTTCAGTCTCCTCTCACATTACTAATTTACTAACTGACATATCAACATGGATGTCACACCACTTCCTCAAACTCAATCTTTCTAAAACAGAGCTGATAATTTGTCCTCCAGCCAGTCCCCCCCGCCCCCCCCGACTTCTCCATCATGATCAATACACTCCTTTCTAACCGTTGACACCACCAAGCAACTTATTCACTCTTTTGTTATCGCTGGACTATTGTAACTTCCTCCTCATTGGCCTACCTCTCCACAAGATATCCCCTCTTCAGTCTATCATGAATGCTGCTGCCAGACTCATCCACCATACCAACCATTCAGTGTCTGCCACCCCACTTTGCCAATCTCTCCACTGGCTTCCCATTGCCCAACAAAATAAAATTCAAAACACTAACAATTACCTATAAAGCCATTCACAATTCTGCCCCGAGCTACATCACCAATCTTTTCTCCAAATATCACCCAAACCATCATCTCCGCTCTTTCCAAGACCTTCTGCTCTCTAGCTCCCTTGTCTCCTCCTCCCATGCTCGTCTACAGGGCTCCTCCAGAGCCTCTCCCATCCACTGGAACTCACTACCCCAACCTGTTCGGTTATCTCCTACTCTGTTCACTTTTAGGTGATCCCTGAAAACTCATCTATTCAGGGAGGCCTATACTACCTCCAGCTAACAACTGGATCTTTTACTCCCTTAATCAGTTCATGCCTCACAGTCCTCACCTTTTGTTTCACCAGCCCCTCCCTCTTAGATTGTAAGCTTGCAGGAGCAGGGCTCCTCTAACCCTCTTGCTTGAACTGTACTGTTGGTGTATTGTTTCCCTTTATATTGTAAAGCACTGCGCAAACTGTTGGCACTATATAAATCCTGTATAATAATAATGATAATAATAATACTGTCCCAGCCATCCACATGCTCAGTGTCTAAATGCTAACTTAGCCAAATTGCTAGCACTCCAACTTCTGCCTTTTCAACTGGTAGACTCTGCCCCCTTTTGTGAATTTGTGGAATGTGCTGTACCGCAGTGGCAGGTTCCAAAAATACATTTCTTTTCACATAAGGCCATTCCAGCTCCCTACCTTGGAAGGCAATGTTTTGGCCTCCTTGGACAGGGCAGTCAGCAACAAGGTTCATATTACCGCTAACTCATGGTCCAACAGGCATGGTCAGGAACATTACCTTTCCTTCATGGCGCACTGGGTAACTCTGCTGGCAGCTGGGAAGCATGCAGGACAGGATTCAGTGTTGAAGCTAGTTCTGCCACCACGCCTCCAAAAAAATGGTGGTGATTCTGCTTCCCCCACCCCTCTTCTTCTTCCTCTGTGGCCTCTTCTGCAGCAGTGTCCTCTGAACCAGCAGTGCTCCCTAAGCGTTCAAGGGGCTACACAAGCAGTCAGGCTAAAAGATGACATGCTGTGTTTCAGTTGGTCTGTCTAGGGAACAGAAGCCACACTGGGCCAGAGATTCTGTCAGCTCTGCGGGGGCAGACTCAGAGGTGGTTGGTGCCATGGCAGCTTGAGCCAGGAATGGTTGTTTGTGACTTGGCACCAACCTAGTACACAGGCTTACCAGATATTCCGAGGCAAGCCAGAAAAGTCTGTGGTCATTTCTGGCGGTCATACAATGCCAGTGCTTGGCTGGCTGACATTCAGCGGGAATTCAACCTGTCCACCAACCGCCTTATTTGTGACATGCCCACCAGGTGGAACTCAACACACAGGAAGAAGAGGAGGAGGAGGATTGTGTCAGCATGGATGTAGAGGATAGCACCCAGCACTTTTCAAGGGATGGTTTTCAGTCCCCAGAAACCCAAGGAGTTGTACATGGTTTGGAGGAGGTAGTTCCTGACAATGTCATCCTCAGTGACCCAGAGGACTCTCATGTCTCCTCAAACTTATGCTGCATGACCTCCTGATTCTGCAAAGCCTGCGAAAACCCCAGGGTTTGGAATATCAAGGAGAGGGATCATTACTAGCTGGCAACCCTTCTTGATCCACGTTACAAGTGTAAAATTGCAGAGCTCATCCTGCCTTCGCAGAGGGAGCAGAGGATGAAACATCTTCAGGATACTTAGAAGAAAAGTTTATGCAAAGCATTTCCAGACCCTGGGAGGTTACCATTTCCTGCTGCTGGACAAAGTATTTCTGAGGCTTCCTTTGGTCAGAGGAAGAGCAGTGGAGAAGGTGGCTGATGCCTTTAAACAATTCCTCCGTCCTCAGCACCCAGGGCTGATAGGTTCAAGCAACCATCAGCAGCGTCTGCATTATATGGTGCAGGAATATATAGGGGCAAGAGCAGACTTGGAGGCCTTTCCAACTGAGCATCCACTGAGTTATTGAGTCTTGAGGATGGACCACTGGCCGGAACTTGCTCAATATGCAATCGAGCTACTGGCCTGTCTTGCATCCAGCGTGCTTTCTGAATGGACAATCAGTGCTGCTGGAGGGTTCGTAACAGATCAAAGAGTGCGCCCGTCCACGGACTCGGTTGATAGGCTCACATTTATAAAAATGAATCAGTCCAGGATCAGCAGCTATCAAGCCCCTGATGCTGATGTAACTGACTGAATTTCCTAGAGATCTAAAAACCCCTAAAGACTGCCCATGCTGCCTATCCAATTCCTCCTGAATTCTGATGATGCTAGCTTCCAACAATATTTTGGGTTCAGGGCACCACCAACACCCAAGGCCCAATTTTTCTGCACTTGTTTTACAGGGGCATGTCATTACAATTTTTAAAATAATTTTTAACAGCAGGGCCTGTTCCTGCACCCAACAAGAGTAACTGTGAGGGGTTACAGTGTTCTGGCACCACCAACACCCAAGGCCCAATTTTTCTGCACCTGTTTGACTGGGACATGTCATTACAATTTTTGAAATAATTTTTAACAGCAGGGCCTGTTCCTGTGCTCAACAAGAGTAACTGTGAGGGGTTACAGTGTTCTGGCTAGGGATGGGCCGAACGGACCCTTGTTTGGTTCGCACCAGAACTTTCGAACACCACGATAGTTCGGACCCGAATAACGAACCCCATTAACATTAATGGGACCTGAACTTCAGAAATCAAAAGTGCCCATTTTGAAGGCTTATATGCAAGTAATTGTGCATACAATGGTTATAGGGGTCTGGGTCCTGCCCTGGGGGACATGTATCAATTTAAAAAAAGTTTTTTCAAATGAACAGTGATTTTTGGACTTTTAAAGTGAAAGCATAAAAATGAAAAATTTCTTCCAACATAGTGCCTGGGGGGTCCCCTTAGTCTACCTGTAAAGTGGCAGATCTGTACCATGTCTAGAATTTGCTGCAGCAATAATTGCAGTTATAAAGCCAAAAAAAATGACATTTTCCCTGCAAGCTGCCTTTATTTTGCTCAGCAACAGCTGGAGTGTGTATGATGAGGCCACAATGTAGTGCACTGGGAACAAGATTAGAGTTTTTTTGGATAAATTCTGGTGTCACTTTGACTTTGGATAGTGGAAAAATTGGGCTTTGGGTGTCGGTGGTGCCTTCACACTATAACACTATAGAGGTGCTCTTCATGAAGGCAAGAATTGGCCTTTCTGTAAAGAAAAATTGCAATGATATGCACCAGTCAAACAGGTGCAGAAAAATTGGTCTTTGGGTGTTGTGGCGCCTTCCCACCGTAACCCCATAGAGGTGCTCTTGATGAAGGCCAAAAAAATTGCAATGATATGTACCTGTCAAGCAGGTGCTGAAAAATGGTCTTTGTGTGTTAATAGTGCCCATTAAACCTATACCAAAAACATTGTTTCAGATGAAATTATTGAACACCCTAAAAGCTAGGCAATCTAAAAGAAGGAGGGAATCGGAGTGGGAGCTACGGCGCTAGTGTGTTGGAAAAAATAAATTGAAGTATGGTGAATGGAGACAGCTCCTCAAAAAAGATTAGGTCCTGGTACCCTAATGACAACTGTAGAGGAAGAGGAGGGTAAGAGGGCGCCAGCCTGGTCCAGCCTCGAAGTCCTGCAGAGATAACCCACCTCAAAAAACTCAATCTGTGACATCGGCATCAGGGGCTTCATAGCTGGTAATCCATGACTGATTCATTTTTTTAAGTCAAACTGTCCACGGAGCCTGTGGACAGACGCATTCTATGATCAGTAACAAGACCTCCGTTCTGAAAGCACACTGGATGCAGGGCAGCCAAACAACTCAATAGCATACTGGGCAAGTTCTGGCCCAGTAAGCCAGGGGATCGTCAGCTGGGAAGCTCTCCATCTCTGTTTTGGCCCTGAGGTAACCGTCCACCATGTGATGCCGACGCTGCCGATGGGATGTGGAAGCTGACAGGCCTGGGTGGCAAGGACTAAACAAATTATGAAATGCCTCACTGCACTGAGGCGGATGCCTTCTTCAATGCTACTCTCTTGACCAACAGAAGACTCAAAAGAATGTTTTCCACTACACTGTAACCTACTGGATTCGGGATAAATGTTCACTAAAATCCTCTTTAACATGCCCTCAAGTGATTTTATCTTCTGCAGTCTCTGTGGGGACGGGATGAGTTCCGAGACCTTGTCCTTATAACGGTGGTCAAGGAGGGTTGCCAACCAGTAATAGTCATTCTCCTTTATGCCACGTATTCTTGGGTCCTTTCGCAGGCTTTGAAGCATGAGGTTTGCCCATGCGCCTCAAATTTGCAGAGGCTTGAGAAGCAGACTCCTCAGGGTCACTCAGGATGAGCATCGCGTGCTTCCTCCTCCCAGCCACGTACTACTCCCAAGGGTCCTGGGGTTGGAGTCTGTTGTTGTGCCGTACTCGCACAGGTACTCATTGACGGCCCTCTGCTGCATGTATAGCTGCTGCAGCATTGCTAAAGTTGAGTTCCACCTGGTGGGCATGTCACAAATTAGGCAGTTTACGGGCAGGTGGAATTCCCGCTGAATTTCAGCCAACCAAGCACTGGCTGTGTATGACTGCCTAAAATGGCTACAGACTCTTCTGGCCAGCTTTAGCACATCTTGCAACCCTGGGTACATATTTAGGAAATGCTGCACCACCAAATTGAGGACATGTGCCAGGCATGGCACATGTGTCAACTTTCCCTGTCTAAGGGCGGACAGGAGGTTTGAGCCATTATCGCACACCACCATTCCTGGCTCCAGCTGGCATGGTGTGAACCACCTCTGGGCCTGTCCCTACAGAGCTGCAAGAATCTCTGGTCCGATGTGGTTCCTGTCCCCTAGACACACCAGCTGAAGCACTGCAGGGCACCTTTAAGCCTGACTCATGGAATAGCCCTTTGAACCCTTAGTGGGTACCTGATGTTCATAGGACAATTCTGCAGAGGAGGGCATGGAGGTGGTGGAGGAGGAGGGGGTAGAGCTCACAGGTCTGGCATCATCACCACCAGCTGTATGGATACGTGGGGGCACAACAAGCTGCAGCACCGAGCCCTGTCCTGCATCCCTTCAAGTTGCAAGCAGTGTTACCCAGTGTGCTGTGAACGACACATCCCTGCCCATGCTTGCTGGACCATGTGTCAGCAGTAAGGTGTTTTTTACGGCTGACTGCCTTGCCCAATGATGCCAGAACATTCCCTTCCATGTGATGGTAGAGAGATGGAACAGCCTTACGTGAAAAGCGACTGCGAACCTGCCATTGCGGTACAGCACATTGTGCGAATGCAGATAAATTTGCCAGCTACAGTCTACAGCAGGTGGTGTGCTGCTGGCAGATGTGCTGCTAGGACCTGGGACTCCCTGTGCCATCATCCCTGTCAGTGGTGGCTGCTGAGAGGTAATGACTCAGTATCGCAGGGCAGACTGAAGCGGAGAAGGAGAAGGAGGAGGAACAGATTTGTGCCCCTTTTGTGTGGCTTTTAGGTGCTCTTGCCAACGGGCTGAGTGGTTGGACGCTAAATGCCTTGTTAAGCATGTGGTCCCCAGATGGCTGGTGTTTTTGCCACTTTTTATGTGCTTGAGACACAGTTTGCAGATAGCAACAGTGTGATCTGCTGCAGATGTGCTGAAAAAGGCCCAGCAAGCTGAGCTCTGGGGTATGGGCCGGGAGAGAACAGCTGCAGAATTTGATGGAATAGGGTGTCTTCTCTTTACTCTTTCTTGGTGTCGGTCTCCTTGGGGTTGTGTCGCCTCCCCTTCAGTTTCTTCCTCTGCTCTACCTGGCACCCAAGTCACATCAGTGACCTCATCATCATCATCATCATCCCCATCTCCTCCATAATCATTACCACTGGAGACAACTTGGCAATACGCTGCGGCTGGGGGAACATGAATGCCAAATTATCTACCAGTGTTCTCCCCTCTCTCTAGGCTCATGTTCCTGTCATCTTCAACCTCAGAACCAACATCTCAATCCAGTAATGGCTGGGCATCATTAAGGAGCAAGTGGCTGGCACTGTGGTCAAATAACTCAGCTGACTCCTCCTCCATGGCTGATGTTGGGGCTAAGGCAGGAATAGATGTGGACAATGGGGGAAGGTTTATCCACTCTGGCAACTGCAGGGGACTGCACACTTGTCTCTGCTTGCGTGACAGAGGATGATGAAGATGAAGAAGGTTTAGTAAGCCAGTCCACCACCTCCTCTGCATGCTGTGGCTGGATAGCATGGGCAAACTCACTAAACAGAGGAAATGATGCCCTGCCTGACCACCACGTCCACCTTTGCCGTGGACACATTTTCTGCTGGCCCCCTTACAGTGCCAAGGGAACATCTGCCTCTCCTTGTTGTCCTCCCAGATATTATTGGGAGGGAGGGGGCAGTGCTTATTAGCAAATCTTATGAAGAAGTGGAAATCTGTATGTAGAAGCACTTTAATCAATGTGAAGTGGTGTTTGGTGCACTTTAATCTGAGTACTCACACTACACAGACACACTCCATGGATACACTGTAATATACTGCAATATAATGCGCCAAATGTACAGTGACACAGAAAACTATATGGCGTTAAACTTGAAGTAAAGCAGTTACAACTATATGGCGTTAAACTGGCAGTGACGCACACAGAAGTAAATGGCGTTAAACTGGCAGTAACGCTCTTAGAAGTATATGGTGTTAAACTAGCAGTAACACACTTAGAACTATTTGGCGTTAAACTGGCAGTAATGCAGTTAGATCTACAGTCAGGTCCATAAATATTGGGACATCAACACAATTATCCCATTTAAAAGAGCAGATAAAAAGTTCAGAGTTCATTTCAAGTGTGCTATTTGCATTTGGAATCTGTTGCTGTCAACTCTCAATATGAGATCCAAAGAGCTGTCACTATCAGTGAAGCAAGCCATCATTAGGCTAAAAAAACAAAAGAAACCCATCAGAGAGATAGTAAAAACATTAGGTGTGGCCACATCAACTGTTTGGAACATCCTTTAAAAGAAAGAACGCACTGGTGAGCTCAGCAACACCAAAAGACTCAGAAGACCACGGAAAACAACTGTGGTGGATGACCGAAGAATTCTTTCCCTGGTGAAGAAAACACCCTTCACAACAGTTGGCCAGATCAAGAACACTCTCCAGGAGGTAGGTGTATGTGTGTCAAAGTCAACAATCAAGAGAAGACTTCACCAGAGTGAATACAGAGGGTTCACCACAAGATGTAAACCATTGGTGAGTCTCAAAAACAGGAAGGCCAGATTAGAGTGTGCCAAACAACATCTAAGAAGCCTTCACAGTTCTGGAACAACATCCTATGGACAGATGAGGCCAAGATCAACTTGTACCAGAGTGATGGGAGGAGAAGAGTATGGAGAAGGAAAGGAACTGCTCATGATGCAAAGCATACCACCTCATCAGTGAAGCATGGTGGTGGTAATGTCATGGTGTGGGCATGTATGGCTGCCAATGGAACTGGTTCTCTTGTATTTATTGATGATGTGACTGCTGACAAAAGCAGCAGGATGAATTCTGAAGCGTTTCCAGCAATATTATCTGCTCATATTCAGCCAAATGCTTCAGAACTCATTGGACGGCGCTTCACAGTGCAGATGGACAATGACCCGAAGCATACTGCAAAAGCAACCAAAGAGTTTTTTTAAGGGAAAGAAGTGGAATGTTATGCAATGGCCAAGTCAATCACCTGACCTGAATCCGATTGAGCATGCATTTCACTTGCTGAAGACAAAACTGAAAGGAAAATGCCCCAAGAACAAGCAGGAACTGAAGAAAGTTGCAGTAGAGGCCTGGCAGAGCATCACCAGGGATGAAACCCAGTGTCTGGTGATGTCTATGCGTTCCAGACTTCAGGCTGAAATTGACTGCAAAGGATTTGCAACCAAGTATTAAAAAGTGAAAGTTTGATTTATGATCGTTAATCTGTCCCATTACTTTTGGTCCCTTAAAAAGTGTGAGGCACATACACAAACTTTTGAAATTCCGACACCATTCACCTGATTTGGATGTAAATACCCTCAAATTAAAGCTGAAAGTCTGCAGTTAAAACACATCTTGTTCGTTTCATTTTAAATCCATTGTGGTGGTGTATAGAGCCAAAAAGATTAGAATTGTGTTGATGTCCCAATATTTATGGACCTGACTGTATATGGCGTTAAACTGGCAGTAACGCACACAGAAGTAAATGGCATTAAACTGGCAGTAACGCACTTAGAACTATATGGCGTTAAACTGGCAGTGACTAGAGTTGAGCGAACCCGAACTGTAAAGTTCGGGTCCGTACCGAACTTTTGGGTGTCCGGGACCCGGACCCGAACCCGGACTTTTCAAAAAAAGTCCGGGTTCGGGTCCGTGGTTCTGGTACTTTATTTCACGTGTTGAAAAGCTGCCAAGGGCAGCCAATCAACAAGTGTTTCACTGGTTTTCCCTAGAAGCCATCACAGCCATGCCTACTAATGGCATGGCTTTTCCCATACACTTTGAAGATGATTTTAGAACACTAATATGGCTCTATGCGGCTGAAACAGGCTTTTCCCACACACTCTGAAGATGATTTTAGAACAGTAATATGGCTCTATGCGGCTGAAATAGGCTTTTCCCACACACTTTGAAGATGATTTTAGAACAGTAATATGGCTCTATGCGGCTGAAACAGGCTTTTCCCACACACTTTGAAGATGATTTTTGAACAGTAATATGGCTCTATGCAGCTGAAACAGGCTTTTCCCACACACTTTGAAGATGATTTTAGAACACTAATCTTTCCCTTAAAGCAACAGCTGGAGGCTTTCCCTGTACAACTTTGAGATGATTTTAGAATCTAAAATCATCTCCCAGTTCTATAGGGAGAGGTTCCTACTGTTGCTTAAAGGGACAGATTATTGTTTCTTGTACAAAATGAAAAAGTGCATCTACATTGCTGGTTTAAAAAAAACAAAAAAATTCCAAAAATAAAAAAAACAATGTTGGCTACCTCCTCCTCCACCGCCACTTTCACAGCCTCCTCAACCTTCAACTCCACATCCACCTCCATTTGTGATTTTAGCTTAAAAATTATTTTAAGTTATTTCCCTTTCCCCATTTCTTTGTAGGGCACTTGTCCGACCCTTACTCCCATTTTCCTTCCTTTTGCAGACCTCTAGGACTTCCCAGGACTTTCTTACAGCCATTTTTGTGCCTAAAAGTTCAGGTCCCCATTGATTTCAATAGGGTTCGGGGTCCGGGTCAAAGTTCGGGTCAAGTCCGGACCCGAACCAAGACTTTGTCCCGAAGTTCAGCCGAACCTGCAGAACCTGAACTTCCAGAGGTTCGATCAACTCTAGCAGTGACGCACACAGAAGTAAATGGCGTTAAACTGGCAGTAACGCACTTAGAACTATATGGCGTTAAAGTGGCAGTAACGCACTTAGAACTATATGGCGTTAAAGTGGCAGTAACGCACTTAGAACTATACAGTGTTAAACTGGTAGTAACGCAGTTAGAACTATATGGCATTAAACTGGCAGTAACGCACACAGAAGTAAATGGAGTTAAACTGGCAGTAACGCACTTAGAACTATATGGCATTAAACTGGCAGTAACGCAGTTAGAACTATATGGCGTTAAACTGGCAGTAACGCACTTAGAACTATATGGTGTTAAACTGGCAGTAACGCACTTAGAACTATATGGCATTAAACTGGCAGTAACGCACACAGAAGTAAATGGAGTTAAACTGCCAGTAACGCACTTAGAACTATATGGCATTAAACTGGCAGTAACACAGTTAGAACTATATGGCGTTAAACTGGCAGTAACGCACTTAGAACTATATGGCATTAAACTGGCAGTAACGCACTTAGAACTATATGGCGTTAAACTGGCAGTAACACACTTAGAACTATATGGCGTTAAACCGGCAGTAACGCAGTTACAACTATATGGCATTAAACTGGCAGTAACGCACACAGAAGTAAATGGCGTTAAACTGCCAGTAACGCACTTAGAACTATATGGCGTTAAACTGGCAGTAACACACATAGAACTATACGGCGTTAAACTGGCAGTAACACACTTAGAACTATATGGCATTAAACTGGCAGTAATGCACACAGAAGTAAATGGCATTAAACTGGCAGTAACACACTTAGAACTCTATGGCGTTAAACTGGCAGTAACGCACTTAGAACTATATGGAGTTAAACTGGCAGTAACGCACTTAGAACTATATGGCGTTAAACTGGCAGTAACGCAGTTAGAACTATATGGCGTTAAACTGGCAGTAACGCACACAGAAGTAAATGGCATCAAACTTTCAGAAGCGCACTTAGAACTATATGGCATTAAACTGGCAGTAACGCACTTAGAACTATATGGCGTTAAACTGGCAGTAACGCACACAGAGGTAAATAGCGTTCAACTGACAGTAACACACACAGAACTATATGGTGTTAAACTGGCAGTAACATGCACAGAAGTAAATGGCGTTAAACTTGCAGTAACGCAATCAAATAGATGGTGTTCAACCGTCACTACACCGACGCTATCTGAACTGTCCCTACTCTAGCTATACACTAATGTAAAGATTACTGACACGTAAAGTTGAGCTGATACCTGGATGTTCGGGTTCGGCGGGTTTGGCCGAATTTCACGAAAAAGTTTGAGTTCAGCCCCGAACTTGACCCGAACTTGACCCTGAACCCCATTGAAGTCAATGGTGACCTGAACTTTTGGGCACAAAAATGGCTCTAAAAAAGTCCTGGAAAGGGCTAGAGGGCTGCAAAAGGAAGCAAAATGGGGA
>BLSH010505879.1:419470-435146 GCA_018402905.1 Glandirana rugosa
AAATCCCACAGGCACAGGGCTTGGACTTGGGCCTGTAAACTCTTTTTCAGACCCAAACCCATAAAAAAGTGTGTGAAAAAATACCCAAACCCAGACTTTTTCTCAAATGTCCGGGTTCAGGTTCGGGACACGGACACCCTAAAGTCTGGTACGAACTTTACAGTTCGGGTTCGCTCAACTCTACTGACACGGTCTCGCTACACTAAAAATATCAGAGCTGTCCCTCCTCTAGCTATGCACTTATGTAAAGATTACTGACACGATCTCACTACACTGAAACTATCTGAGCTGTCCTTACTCTACATATACACGAATGTGTGTATGAATAACACGGTCTCACTACACTACACTGAAGCTGTCCTACTCTCGCTGCTCACTATGCAAAGCTGAATGTTCCTCATCACTACACTCACACTATCCCTAGACTGACACTAAACTAATATTCTACACTGACAATTAAAGCAAAATAGCACAGTTTAGCACACTAGCTAACTAATAGCACTGAACAGAGCCCTGTTCTATCTCTCTCCAGCTGAAATCACACTGAAAATGGCTGCCATTGAAAGAATACTTGTATACTGTGGGGCGGTATTGACTCATGATTGGATAACTTCATGATGACAGTGTCCAATCATGACTATGACAGTGCTCTGTTCCCTGATTGGCTGAAGCTTTCCCTACTTCAGCCAATCAGGGCTTGCTATGCATTTTTCAGTGCCACATTGCATTTTGGTCGGTTCAGGGGGCCAAACAAATGATCGAACGCCACGTTTGTTCGGTTGTTCGCTGAATGAGTGAACAGCGAAAGTTCGGCCTGATATTATGCTCGGTCCGAACCGTTCGCCCATGCTTAGTTCTGGCACTACCAACACCCAAGGCTCAATTTTTCTGCACCTGTTTGACTGGGGCATGTCATTACAATTTTTGAAATAATTTTTAACAGCAGGGCCTGTCCCTGCGCCCAAAAAGAGTAATGGTAAGGGGTTATAGTGTTCTGCCACCACCAACACCCAAGGCAGTGCCCGTAGTATATATAATACAGTTCAGACTATATGGTGCAGTCAGTGTAGTATATATAACACAGTGTATTGAAGTGGTTAAGGGGAACCCTATGACAGAATTAGTGAAAAAATGGCATGAGGTGCCCCTCAAAATCCATACCAGACCCGAAGGGTCACCTTGCGCCAAAATTAAAAAAAAAATTGCTAGGGGGTCCCCCCAAAATCCAAACCAGGCCTTTGGGTCTGGTATTACTTTTAAGGGGAACCCTGTGCCAAAATGTAATGATATGGTTCAGGAGGGGGGCGCTCATGCGTTCCCTCCCTATCCTGAGCTGCCAGGTTGCATGCTCGGATAAGGGTCTGGTATGGATTTTGGGGGGACTTCCATGCCATTTTTTTTAAATTTTGGTGCGGGATTCCCCTTAAAATGCATACCAGACTCTAAGGGCCTGGTTTAGATTTTGGGGGGATCTTCACACAAACTTTTTCAGTGATTTTTGATCTATACTGTCGGGACCCGGCAATACATTACAGCCACGAGCAAGTTTAAATTACTTTTTTTCTTTAAAAATGTAATTTTGCTGCAGCACTGTTCTAAACATCTATAAGGTGAAAAAACCGCGCTAAGGATACTGGTGGCCTGATGTCTGGGTGTGCTGCCTCCAGTGAGTACTCCCTGGTCACGGAGTAAGGGTTGTAAATTTTGGATCTGGGTTGGCGCTCCCCTGGTAGAGTGATGTAAGATAAGTAAAAAGCTTATTATCTTACATCACTCTACCAGGGAAGCGCCAACCCAGATCCAAAATTTACAACTGTTCTAAACATCACACAGATGTGCCACTTTACAGGCAGACTAAGGGGACCCCCCAGGCACAATATTTAAAAGAATATTTCATTTTTATTTTTTCACTTTAAGCATTATTAAAATCACTGCTCCTGAAAAAAACGATTGTTTTAAAAACTTTTTTTTGCATTGATACATTTCCCTTAGGGCAGTATCCGGGTCCCCATAGACATTTTATGGCAATAACTTGCATATAAGTCTTTAAAATTAGCACTTTTGATTTTTCATGTTCGTGTCCCATTGGTTTTAATAGGGTTCGTGTGTTCACACAAACGTATTTCCTGTTCGCGGTGTTCTGGCGCGAACCGAACCAGGGTGTGTTCAGCCCATCCGTACTTGGGAGAAGCCATGTGGGGGACACAGCATGTGGAAGAAGGTGCTCTGATCAGATAAAATCAGACTATGCGTATCTTCAGCAGGGACAGGGAAGATGGATGGAGCCAAATACAGGGCTATCTTAGAAGAAAACCTGTTAGAGTCTGCAAAAGACTTGAGACTGGGGCGGAGGTTGACCTTCCAGCAGGACAACAACCCTAAACATGCAGCCAGAGCTACACAGGAATGGTTTAGATCAAAGCATATTCGTGTGTTAGAATGGCCCAGTCAAAATCCAGACCCAAATCCAATTGAGAATCTGTGGCAAGACTTGAAAATTGCTGTTCACAGACGCTCTCCATCCAATCTGACAGAGATTGAGCTATTTTGCAAAGAAGAATTGACAACGTCACTCTTTCAAGCTGGTAGAGACATACCCCAAAAGACTTGCAGCTGTAATTGCAGCGAAAGGTGCTTTTACAAATTATTGACTCAAGGGGGCTGAATGAAAATGCATGCCACACTTTTCACATATTCATTTGTAAAACATTTTGAAAACCATTCATAATTTTCCTACCACTTCACAATTATGTGCTACCTTGTAATTTTAAATAGGCTGAGCTAAATATTGTGTGTGATATGAAAAGCCATGCACATGAACAATATAAATAGAGCTGCACCAGATGTCATAGGTATAATAAAATCACGTAAATGGTTAAAAGGTATGCAGATGCGCTAGCATTCATAAACCAAAAATCAGAAACCTACAGTTCTAGTTCCAATAATTCCTTAAGGCAAACAGAACAGGATGACAATACTAGAACCATATGTGTTATAGCAAATAACATAAACGAATAGACAAGAACCTTATGTGGCATGCTAGATGACAAATGTGTATGCATATAAAGATTTAGATGGTATGTACAAATACACTCAGCACACAATGGATAAGACAACCATGCATACATCTATCATATGTGAAAGTTCGTAAGTAGGAGTACACAGTGGTATAGTTGGTGAAGGAGTGGGGACACCCAGTGTTCATATATAGCCAAATTGAGTGAAAAATCCACCATCAGACAATATACCGGTATATGCTTCCCAGATGTAAGCAGAAAAGCGCATTGGCTTTTCACCCGGCCAAGGTCCCCCAAGGGATGCGGTGCAGCTCTCTCTGAGGGTTTGTATCTAGGCTGCTATTATGTCCACCGGGTCCGCTCTCGAGAAGGGACAGCATCCACCATAAAAGCAAAAGCTCCAAATAGTGTAATATTATAGGTAAACCAATTTTATTAAATAAAATATTACACTTACAGAGTAACCGAATGAAAGAGCGTGTAAAATGCCAGCTATATAAGTTCAAAGATCAGATGGCAGGGAAGTCAGTGCGCTCTCCCGACGTACGTTTTGTCCTCAGATAGACATCGTCTAGGGGATAGGACGTGCTGCCGACGTACCTCCATTTATATATCATTCGGGCTCCGCAACAGGGAGGCAGCCGCCCGCCATCTTAAAGAAGGGAAAGATTACCCTAATGTTGAATACCTACATAGGGGAATCGGCAAATAGCTTGAGGTTAAATATCCTAATGGTAATGTGCTTCAGAGTCACAAAACCTAAAGGAACATAGTAAATGTATTAATGTGGACTTTATATATAAAAAATATTTTCTAAATTAGGGGCTCACGTGAACGGAGATACTGACCCGCCTGAGTCCCGCCCACACATAAAGTCTTTATGAGAGAACTCCTTAGCCAGCGTGATTAGCATCTTGTGGCCAGAACTACAGCACTATAAGATACTAAGGAGCACAGACGCCATCTTACATAAGGTAAAGGCATCCAAACAATCTAACTACATGTCAGTAAGAATTAATCAAGATGTTAGTTAAATGGGAAAATGAATATATAAAAGCAATATTAGATAATACTTAACTGGCCCAAAGACCCAATCCAAAAGATTGTAAATGGTTATGTAAGTGTATATCATAGTCCCTACCCTAATCTAGAGGGGAAAAAAATATGTGAAAACCCCTAGTTAGCCCATAGGGACTAGACTATAAATCCAAGTAAATAATAAAATTATGTAGCAGTGTTATATCACCCACCAGAAGGGGGGATTGGTGGCGACTAGTTAGCCTAGCTTGCATAGCTATATTGAACTGATAGAGGTAGTCAGTAATGGTGCCCATGGACCAAATTGTAATCTAAACATAGGGGGAAATCAAGAGCAAAAATGATATGATGGATGAGATATGATGTTGAAATTTATATCTATATGGCATATTGGCGTCCACCTTCTCTGGTGCCCAGATCGATTACAACAATCATAAATTCCAAAATGAGTTAGAAAATATGTAACAAAAAATAACATGCATCATTAAGAATTATCAATAAAAGCGTTGACATCTATGTCTACGATGAGACAAAAGGGAGAATAGCACTTGACTCTATGGATCCAAGACATTTCAAGTCTTGATATCCCTCGAATTAAAGAGCCACCCCTCCAATGGGGCTCATATTTATCTATCCCCAAAAAAAGAGTATTGGAGGAGGGATCACACTGATGTACATCTCGGTAATGTTTGAAGACTGAGTGATTTTTAAACCCCGTAAGAATATTTGTAATGTGCTTGTTAAGTCTGACTTGTAAAGGGCATTTCGTACACCCTATGTACTGTGAGCCACAGGGGCACTGTATAAGATACAATACACCCTTTGTCTCACAAGTTATAAAAGGTTTTACTCTATACTCTTGGGAGGTGGCAGTAGAGATGAAAGGTGTCCAGTTTTCTACCCCTCAAGCTATTGAAAGTACATACCCTACATCTCTTGCATTTGGAGAATCCGGTTAGATTTAAAAAAAAAAATATTTTATGAGTAGAAGGGTCCAGCACATTGGAGGCCAGACTATTCCTCAGGGATGGAGCGCCTCTAAAAATGACTTCTGGTTTCCCAGGTAAAGCCTTGGCTACGATCCTATAATTTTTAAGGATATGCCAGTGTCGTGATATAAGTTGTTTCACTTTCTAGGCCTGGCAAGAGTAAGTGGTGATGAAGGGTACAACTGGAGCTGTGGATCGTCTTTCATCCACTGCTTTTTCCCTGAGTAGATCCTGTTTATTTAGGGTGGATACAAAATCCACTGTCTTCCTCAAAGTATTTAGGTCATATCCTTTTTCTATGAACCTTTCGGTGAGGATTCCAGCTTGTACAGGAAACTCATCATGGTGGGTACAATTTCTCCTGAGTCTCATGTACTGGCTTTTAGGGCCTCCATTTAGCCAAGAGTCGTGGTGGCAACTTTTGAGGGGGATAAAGGAGTTCCTATCGGTAGTCTTAAAGAAAGTCGAGGTGACAAATTGTTAATCCTCCTTCCTAATTGTCAGATCGAGAAAATTAATCTCGGTCTGACTGGCTTCGTATTTAAGTTCTATCCCTCTATCATTTGAGTTCAAAAACTCAAAAAATTCAGACAGATTTTGGAGGTCTCCATCCCATAGGAGGAGGACGTTGTCTATATATCTAGCCCAAAGTTTCACCTGTGGCTTACTCAGGGCATTGACAACGTCCTCCTCCCACTGAGCCATAAAGAGGTTTGCCAAACTAGGGGCGTATTTGGCCCCCATGGCAACCCCCCTTATTTGGCTATAGAACTTGTGATTAAACCAAAACTAATTTGATGAAGCTGCAAACTCCAGTAATTCCATAATAAAGGAAATTTGTTTTTGGGGTAACCCAGATGTCTGTTCTAAATAGTGTCATACCGCATCAATACCCAAAGACTGTGGAACAATAGTATACAATGAGGTAACGTCTGCCGTTACCATCCACATATTTCTAGTGGGTATATAGTTGGTCAGAAGGGTAATGACATGTCTAGAATCCTTTTAAAAGGAAGGAGTACTCTGTACCAAAGGTTGCAGGAAGTGATCTATATATCTGCGTACCCGGGAAGTGAGGGAATCAATCCCCCTGACTATTGGACGTCCCGGGGGCAGACCAGATCCTTGTGCACCTTTGGGGGATAATATATAACTGGAGTCTTAGGGGTCTGGGGAGATAAAAAATAAACTCTCATTTTTATTGAGAATACCCTGTGCAATACCCTTCTGTATCAGACTTCCATTTGTTTCTTAAAGATAGGTTTGGGATTGTTGTCTAGTGGTTTATAAGTGGTCTGATCGTCAAGGATCCTATACATTTCAGCCATATAATCGGCTCAGTCTAGGACAATGATCCCGTCCACCTTATCTGCGGGGCGGATCACAAGATCCTTGTTCTGACATAGAGAGTCGAGACCCTGTTGTAAGTGGCCCTGTAATCTAACCTTCCTGTATCTAAGTGAATCAAGATCTCTAAGGACTACATCCCTGAAAACCCTCAAAGATGGAGCTAATATTCCAGCAATTGTCTAGTGCTGCTGTGGAAGCCTTAAAAGACCGGGGCTCTGCGCTAGATTGTGCCCTACCAACCCCCACAGTAGAATTACTCTGCCCTGGTGGCAGTAGCTCTCCTGTACGGAGCTTTTTTCTGTTTAGAAAGTTTACTTTTCTCTCTTTTTCTTTTCTTTCCTTTCTCTTTTTTTCAACTTTCCTTTCATTTTCCAATACTTTCTTTCTTCCTTACTAGTTTATAACTTGTTTCCAATCCCCCCCCCTCTCCTAGGAGGTGAGTACTAATATACCCACTGATCACATGGCATTGAAATTCCTTTCCTGGAACGTTAAAGGGTTAAATTCCCCTGAGAAGAGCACCAGCTGTCTATCTGAACTCTGGAGACACAGGGTGCATATTGCCTTTCTCCAAGAGACTCATTTCTGGGCAGACAGGGTCCCAAGACTTACCAACAAACATTTCCCAGTGGCCTACCATAGCCCGACTACGTCCTCTAAATCTAAAGGGACAAGCATTCTCCTATCCAAATCCCTCAACTGGCAGTTCCTCGATGAGTCCCGCGACCAAGATTGCAGGTTCCTGCTCCTGAAGGGCAAGATAGACTCTCACACATTTACCCTTGCAAACTTTTACCTGCCTAATACAAATCAATTACAGGTGCTAGAGGTGTTTCTGAACAAATTCAACTCTTTTCTTGAAGGTACTCTTGTTTTGGGAGGGGTCTTTAACTTTACCTTGGACCCCTTAAAGGATTCCTCAGTGCACTTGTCCTCCTTACCTTGTGGTGCGCGACAACAACTGAAAGACCTGCTACATGCTTATCAGCTGGTTGACATTTGGAGGATATTTCACCCACAAGAACGAGACTACTCCTTTTACTCGGCCACACATAAATCCTACTCTAGAATCAATTTTTTTCTACTGAAACACTCAGCGATTACCTTAGCCTCTAAAGCAGAAATTGCCCCGATAACACTTTCCGACCATGCCCCGGTCTCCTTAGAACTTACCTTTCCGCACTCCTCTCCCAAGACGCCAATTTGGCGATTGAACGAGGCACTAGTCAGGGAAGCTGACATAGTAGCGGAGATCCTCAGTGAACTCCAATCTTACTTTACGGAGAACACTGGCTCCATGGATAACCCTATCTGCTTGTGGGCGGCTCATAAATGCTACATCAGGGGATTCTCATCAAGCACGGCCATGCGGCTAAACTTCGCTGCGCTAAAGCCCTATCGGACCTCCTGGCCCAACTCCATCTTTTGGAGCGGCAACATAAAGCCCGACCTGACCATGTAACAGAGGCAGAACTGATCCAAACCAGGGAAGCAATCAGAGAACATTCTCTGTTTGAAGCGAAACGTGTGCAGCTCAAGGCCTGTCGTTCCTTCTATGAGTATGGCGACAAATGCGACCGCATGCTGGCGAACGCCCTGTGAGAAAAAAGCAAATGATCATACATATCCACCCTTCTAGTCCACGCTTCGCCAGACCTGGTAGTGGTATTTTGAGATTTTTACTCGAAATTGTACAACTTAGACCCAGTACAGGAATGGGAGCTACTATCACAACCACTTAAGGCAGGGGAATTTACTTCTGCCCTAGCAGACACACAGCCGGGGAAAGCTCCCTGGCCTGATGGCTTTATGCTTTTTTATTACAAAATGTACCAGACCCAGCTCGCACTTCAATTCATCGCGACCTTCAACACCATCTTGGAGGGACATAGCGCCCCCCCTGACATGCTACGGGCGTCCATCTCGGTGCTCCCAAAGCCAGGCAAGGGCCCGCTACTATGTTCTAGCTACAGGCCCATCTCTCTGCTAAATTGCGATATAAAGCTCTTCATGAAAATCCTAGCTAACAGGCTAAATGAGCTGTGCAGTGCTTGATTGCAAAGGATCAAGTTGGCTTCATACAGACCCGAGAGGCGAGAGACAACACCATACAAATGTTGAATGTCATAGAGAAAGCGAAAAGATCAGGCATCCCACTTCTACTCCTGTCTACTGATGCCGAAAAGGCATTAGACAGGGTAGACTGGGTGTTTCTTCAAGAGACGCTTCGTACAGTTGGTATGCCGAAGCTTTTGTTGGATTGGATATCAGCCTTATATTCCAACCCTACAGCCACATGGAGGGTAAATGGGATTGATTCGGAGATGTTTACAATCTCGAACGGCACTAGGCAGGGGTGCCCCCTGTCTCCCTTGTTGTTCGTTCTTTCCCTGGAGCCATTTCTGCATCACATCAAAGATAATCCGAATATTAGTGGTGTGCGGTCCAACCAATATCACCATAAAGTCGCAGCATATGCGGATGATCTTTTATTTTATATCAATAAACCAGTGACCTTGTTGCCCCCATTACTACAGGAGTTGAACAGGTATGGTAACCTCTCCAAGTTTAAGGTCAACCTTCAAAAATCTGAGGACTTGAATGTCTCTGTTCTGGACCAAATCTTGGCAGGTATACGCTCCTTTTTCACATTTAAATGGGCCACCCATTCAATCCAATACCTGGGCACCAGAATCCTTGCTAACTTAAACAATATTTATCTCTTGAAGAGATGGGACTCTCTGGCCTTATCCTGGTTTGGCCGTTGTAATGTGCTAAAGATGAATGCGATGCCAAGACTTCTATACTTACTACAGGCCCTACCTGTTAGACTCCCTCAATCCTTCTTTCACGCTATATGTTCTGCATTCACTAAGTTCCTTTGGCGCAACAGCCACCCACGCATCGGTAGGGCTCTACTGCTGAGACCGAAAGGGAGGCATAGGGTTCCCAGACCCTGCTTTATACTACACCGCGACGCATAAGACGCGAGTAGTGGATTGGTGCAGACATGGGGACCTAAAGCTATGGGTTGCCCTGGAGCAGGATACTGCCCAGGCCTCTTTGGCCGGACTTCCTTGGGCAGGAAAGCAGACAACCTCTCCTTTGGCTACCCATCTGTTGATTGGCCCCACCCTCACAGAAATGGACAGGTTTTTCAGACTAGCACCCTTGTATAGTTTCCCTTCCCCGATGACGCCAATTGTGGGTCACCTGGGATCTTCCCCTTCTTTAACGGACCCAGCCTTCACTTCACAAGCTCCGAAGGGACTCTTACGTGCCTCCCATTTTCTGCGACCCACAGGGTGGATTCCTGCCGGAAACATGGTCACAGGACAAACGACTATTGTATTGCACTTTTGGAGAGCTATGCAACTTTCCCACTTCCTCAGATCCTTGCCTAAACCCAAGCTTTTCCATAGGCAGCTGCATTCATTTGAGGAACTTTGTCAAAACGAGGGCGCTATTCGCGGTTCACTTGTCATACAAGGTCTTACTAGACCTCCATGCTATCGCAGACCCCCCCCCCCTTCTTGACAGAATGGAAAAGGGACCTGCAGACCACATTCACTGAACCTCAGAAGGAATGTATACTTTTCTTTGCGCTAAAATCGTCACTTTGTAGCAAATACCAGGAAACTTCCTACAAAATAACCACGCGATGGTACCGCACTCCTTCAATTCTAGCCAAGATATTTCCCAATGTACCGAATCGTTTGCTGGCGATGTGAACAGCATCCGGGCACCATTCTCCACATCTTTTGGGATTGCCCCAAACTTCAGACCTTCTGGCAACCAGTCCTTCAGCTCATCCATAAATTTACGGACATTTCTCAAATGACCCGGCAAATGACCTGCTAAAACTTACTCCTATGTCTAGAAAACAATATCATAAATCCCTCCTCAAACATCTTCTTAATGCAGCTTGGGCCTGTTACTTGGCCATTGGAAGCAGCAGTCTGCACCTACAGTAGCCCACTGGTTCGCAAGGGTCAATGATATTGAACAGATGGAGGAAATGACTGCTACCATTAGGGACAAATCGGAGGAACATAAGACCAGATGGTTTTACTGGGACCTCTTTCGCTTCTCAGACGAATACCTCAACTACCTATAATTTGGCTTTCAGAACTCTGGGAGGCCAGAGTTCTTATCATGATGAATGCATCGCTCTGCATGGTCCGGAGGCTACTCACCCCCTGGGAGGGATCCCCCCCGGGAGGGATCCCCCCCTCTCCCTCCCTACAAAAACCCGCCCTCTACCCCCCCACCCCCGACTTTCTTTTTTTTCCTCTTCCCTCTCTCTCTTCTCCTCCCCTTCTCTCTTCATCTCTCTCAGGATTTTCTTCTTTTCTTTATGTTAAAATATGTATTTTTATGGAAACTGTCATTTACGCTGGGGGTAATTATTTTTAAACTAGGCACTGATGCAGTGGGTTATTATTGTGTAAACTGGCACTGATGCTGGGGGTCCATCATCAATTGTAGGTGATGTATCAACAAATGGTTTTATGGCAACCATATGCACTGTACAGTGTTCATACAAAGGATAAAATAAGTATTTTTCACCACATGCCAGTAACAACCCAGGCAATCCATACATATGAAGAAATCAAAACAAATTTGTTATGTGTAATAAAATGGAATGACACAGGGAAAAAGTATTGAACACGCTAACTGAAATGTATTTACTACTTGGTACAAAATCTTTTGTTGGTAATGACAGCTTCAACACACCTCCTGTATGGAGAAACTAGTTGCATGCGTTGCTCAGGTCTTCAAATCTTGTCTTCAAATCTTGAAGGTTTTGTGGGGCCTCTTCTATGAATGCTGATCTTTAGTTCTTTCCATAGATTTTCTATTGGATTCAAGTCAGATGATTGGCTGTGCCATTCTAGCAGCTTTATTTAGTTATTTCCATAAAAGGGTCTCCCGAAATCCTCAGCATTAGGCCCATGATGCTCTTAATCTGGCCCTGTCCAGCCCCCCCGGAGGGGCCTACACTAAGAGGGCAGCATCTCAGGCAAGAATTCGCCCCCTGACCCACCCAACCACCCCAGAGCAGTCATCGTATTCAATACCATGCCTTATTGGAACAGCACATAAAAATAGGGAAAAGAAAAAACAAAGGAACATAACGTTCCAACCAAAGCTAAGTAAACACATTAGTATCCTGCTAGCAATGGCCAGCCGCCCACTCCCCCCCCCCCCCAGCGAGGCCCACCAAAGATGAGGTTGCATATTCCCCAATTAACCTGCCCAAGGACAACCAGAAACTGGGAGATGTGTAGAAGATCAGGAGGGTTCAGATCCCAGCACAGACTATCAGTTCCCTGGGAGATGCTTAGTGACATCAGAACTGGGCTCTTGTCAGTCTCCTGGACTGATCCAGGGGTACAAATCTTGAACGGTAATTTCAACAGAGGCCAACGGGCCCAGAGTTAATAGGGGTGTCTAGCCCACCGGCAAAAGGTAACTGCCTCAACTCTGTAGCAAGCATTGATAGAGCAGCCTGGATAGGGAGCACAGCCCTGTAGTCAGTGAGGCAGCCAACGGGCCTGTGCTATCAGAGGTAATATGCTCCTTCAGCGATAAAACAGAAAAAAATTTTTAGTAGTAACCTCCAGTTCAAGTTATGCATTACCAAATAGCTACAGCCTGATGGCATCAAACAAAAAGCCTCACTCAGTAGTTCCAAAATTTAAACTCAGGCTTAGAAATAGGGACCTCCGAGGCTGTAAAGAAATCCAGCAGGGGTGAAAAAAATCATCTTCATCTCTGGGGTGGTAAACTCTCCAGCCAGTCTGCCACGTTCTTATGGGAAGTAAAGAACCGGATTGTCTCCCCATCTACCACTCTCAGTTTGGCCGGGAAAAGCACATGAAATATAACCCCCTTGGCTTGCAGCCTGGCCAAATGAACTGCGGAGCTTCTGTGTCTCAACAGAAAAGTCCAGGAACAGCATAACACTATTATTCTGATATGTCAGCTCCCCTGCCGCCCTTGCCACCCATAGCAATTCATCCCGATCCCTGAAATACAGCAACCACACAATAAAGCTGCGGGGGGGGGGGCACCTAGCGGGCCCGGTTGTGGTGGCATACGATGCACCCTTTCAAAGGTGAAGTGACGGGATAGCTGGGCCGCAGGCAAAAGGGATCTAAACAGTTCTTCCGCAAAGGTTGTGGGGTTCTTACCCTCTGCTCCTTCTGCTAGTCCAACGATCCAGAGGTTTTTCCTCCTACACCTGTTCTCGGCGTCCTCAGTTCGGTGTTTCAGCAGCTTGACTCTGAAATGCAGTGAGCGGAGCACTCGGGTGTTGTCGGCCACATTGTCTTCCAGTAGGCCCACCTGCGTCTCAGCTGACCTTGTCCAGATCCTGCCGGATAAGACCGACATCCAGCTGCACAGCCTCGATCTTAGAGGTGAGAGCCGCCTGACAAGCCATAACTGCTTCCCAGCAAGCGATTATCGCCACCATGACCTCATGGATGTCAGGGTAAGAGGCAGCAGGGAGCTCCTTGGGCTCTGTTTGGGACGCCATGTTGACACACGGCAGGAGCTCCTCACTCTAACAAGACTCTTGATTGTATAAAGCTATTGCTTCGGTAGAAAACCGCACATTTTTCCCACCTCTGCCTCTCCCCGAATGTTTAGGAGGCATTCACAGAGGATTTGTGCCCTAATCAGCCTCTGGGAACCCGGCCAGGATAAAAAGATTAATTAGCTGATAGCAGAGCTCCGGAGTATGCGAGTATCACTCCGCCATCTTGGACCGAGAAAACACAAGTCTTGCTACCATCGAAATCATTATCGTATATGCTTGTAAAAGTGGTTAATATTTTTGGGGAAGATAGGAACTCAAATATAAGTGGGCCAGTATCGTAGTGGGGACTAGGTTGTATTATATAGCTCATACATGCAGTACAAAGGAATGAAATAAGTATACTATTTTTGCATAAATAGAAGTGACCCTATAGTCTATGCATTACACTCAATAAGCCACTATATGGTGTCAATGTCCTTGGCAAATTACGTGAAATTAAGGTGAAATGCATACCAGTCTTAAACTAGCCCAGACCGTTGATGCATTTATATTCTACTAACCAATGCAATAAGAAATGTGTGATCAATCTGATAAAAACGTGTTTGGGGTGCCATTGAATGAGCACAAGTATTGTGCATTACACAAACACAGTGGTGTGAATGGGCCCTAGTGAGCCACTGCTTCAGACCCTACAGAAGCTTTTACCATCCTGAACTTTATTTATAAGCAAACATTATCCTGCCGTGTTTATTTTTACTAATATCCTCTGCAGCATTTATTCAGTGAAATGGTTTTAAAACTGCATGGCAAGTGTGAATTGCAGTGTTTTCTAAATGAGCTGTCTGTATGCTGCAGTGCCCTTTTTTGGCAGATTAATAACATTTCATACCTATTAAGAAGTCCCAAATCCAAACCTGCCAACTTTGTAACTTGAGAAAGAGGGTGTCACGGTCTGGAGTCAGACTCGGAGGCCAGTAGCTATAGCAGTGGAGCAGCCCCCACCAACAAGCAGGAAAGCTATACAAGCAGGTCACCCTGGCTGATGATATGGGTTCACCTGAGGTGCAGGGTCTAAGTACTAAACTGTATTTACCAGAGCTCCTAATGGTGGAGATGGGTTTTGCTCCATGTTAGTATCAGGTCGCCCCACCAGGAGGTGAGCAAACCGGGGTCTAGTAGCAGATATAGCAGGTAGGGATCAAGCAGAAGCATAGTCAGGAAACAAACCAAAATGCCAGTAAGGAATGGTTCAGGTTGGGATTAAGCAGAAGTGTAGTCGAGGAACAAGCCAAAGGTTGGTAAGGAATGGTAGTGAGGAGAGACAAAAGCGAGATATTGGCTGGAGGGAGCATAATAATCTGGCAAACAGGATGTGCAGAGACATGGCTTTAAACAGGATGTTCATGGGAGGAGCAAAGAGTTCAAGGTTCAAGACAAACAGGATTCAAGGCAGGATCATTCAAGGAATTGTCCAGGGAACTGTCCAGCATTCCAGGTGGCTCAGCAAGCAGAATCATTGCCAGATATAGCAGAGGTCCCAGGTTCGAGTCCAGGCTTTGACAGTACTCCCCTCCTCCCAGAATGTCCCCTGGATGTCTTAGGGCTAGGTTTGTGAGGAAACCTCTGGGGGAATTCCCTTGTTAATCTATGGACATGAACATTCTCCTCATGCTCCCAAGAAATTTATTCTGGCCCATAACCTTCCCATAGATCCTGGAGTCAATAATTTTCTCCACCACAAATTCTTCTTCACCCTGTACCTCAACAGGTGGAGGTGGTGGATGAATTCTTCCAGAAAAAAGATTTTCATGAAACAGTTTGAGTGCCAATATGTGAAAAACAGGGTGAAGTTTTAAGTGGAAGGTGACCAGGTTGATTTGAGCAGAAATCTGAAAAGGTCCCACAAACTATTAACCCAACTTAGCAGATAGAACATGAACATTCAAATTTTTGGTAGATAACCAAACGTTGTCACCCACATGAAAGGTAGGAATTGATCCACGATGTCTGTCAGAGGCCTTCTTGTAATATTCCTGAGCCTCTTTCAATGTATCATTCAATTTCTCCTGAATCTCCTGTAAAATAGTTAGTCTCTTAACAGCAGGAATTGGAGTTGAAATAGGGAAATCAGGAATAAAAACTGGATGATACCCAGTGTTTAACCACTTCCCGCCGGTAGGACGTCCATGGACGTCCTAGACTTTGAGGGGGGATATCTGAATGGTGCCAGCAGCTAGAGGCACCATTCAGATATCATTTTTTTCAGCAGGCGATTCTGCACACCACAAGAATGATCATAGCGGCAGTTCAGCCGCTTGATCGTTCTTGTAGGCAGCGGGAGGGGACGTCCCCCCCCTCCCGCCGCCATTCGGTGCTTCTCCCGTGCCGCACGTACGATCGGCGGCAGGGAGAAGAGATCCGTCGCCGCTGGAGTGTCGTCAGGGAGATGACTGATGACCATCTGGTCACCAGTCATCTCTATGACCCTCGGAGGACCGGGCGCGATGTTATGACGTCACGCCCGGCCCGGCTTTAGTAAACAAAGCCGTGATCACGGCTGGAAAGGCTGGGATCGGAATTTTTTTTTCTGATCTCAGTCTTTCCAGCCTGCAGGAGAGATGTGAGGTCATATTGACCCCACATCTCTCCATAAAGAGTACCTGTCACGCACCATTCCTATTACAAGGGATGTTTACATTCCTTGTAATAGGAATAAAAGTGATCAAAAAAAAAAA
>BLSH010505879.1:451650-474866 GCA_018402905.1 Glandirana rugosa
TATATTGTAAATAATGTTCATTACAGTCTATGTCTATTTCTACTTCTTTTATAGTTCTTATGAATTGATTGCCACGAACAAAGGGCGGTACCCAGGGAAAGTACCGTGTCCACTGGTCCTGGTCTGTGACCGGAGTACCGGCAAGACCCACTCTGATTGGGCATATCTAAAACCGACACCATTATACACCATTTTATAGTTGTTAATTCTGCTACGTTCAACAGTTACATACAACATTGGAAGCAGAAATCAAGAACCTGTAATTTGGTATAGTCTGTCAACCTAACTGCGACAAATCGTGATAGATCCTTGATTTGTTTTATTTTCCAGAATCAATCACAGACCGAACCCGAACGATTTTTGAAATGTCCGGGTCCGGGTCCGTGCCACGGACACCCGAAAGTTCGGTACGGACCCGAACGTTACAGTCCGGGTTCGCTCAACACTAACTAAGACCTTTTATTTTGTTTAGTTCCTAGATAGTGCTAAACAGCGTCAATCCAACTGTCTGATATGGTTTAATGTCCAAGAACTAAAGACGAAGGTTACAACATACATTGACAACTTGCATCGTCTTAATTGTTGATATTTTACCACATATTACCACAGCCAAAATCTATACGGGTTAGTCTCACCCAGAACGGCCATGAGGCCAGTGTCTGGTCCTGGTCACCTGTGCCATGAAAGGGACCCATGGCGGGAAACAAGCACCGTTAGTTAAGTATTCTTGATATTTTCTTCATCTTTATCTGTATCTGACATTACTTGTAATAAATGTTATATAAATGTATAAATTAAATAAATGTTATATTTTTAAGTATTTGCGTGATCTCTCTTTGCACATATCGAACACAACCCCAAAAACGTGACAAGAGAGGGGGTCAGCCTGTCAGTGCTCAGACCATACACCAAAGATGATGCACAAGAAAGCCTGCAAACAGTTTGCTGAAGACAAGCAGACTAAGGACATGGATAACTGGAACCAAGCCCTGTGGTCTGATGAGACTAAGATAAACTTATTTGGTTCAGATGGTGTGAAGCGTGTGTGGAGCACCAGGTGAGGAGTACAAAGACAAGTGTGTCTCTACAGTCAAGCATGGTGGTGGGAGTGTCATGGTCAGGGGCTGCATGAGTTCTGCTGGCACTGGGGAGCTACAGTTCGCTGAGGGAACCATGAATGCCAACATGTACTGTGACATACTGAAGCAGAGCATGATCCCCTTTGGAGACTGGGTCGCAGGGCAATATTCCAACATTCCAAACACACCTCCAAGATGACCACTGCCTTGCTAAGGAAGCTGAGTGTAAAGGTGATAGACTGGCCAAACATTTCTCCAGACCTAAAACCTATTGAGCATCTGTGGGGCATCCTCAAACGCTGGGTGGAGGAGCGCAAGGACTCTAAAATCCACCAGCTCTGTGATGTTGTCATGGAGGAGTGGTAGAGGACTCCAGTGGCAACCTGTGAAGCTCTGGTGAACTCCATGCCCAATAGGGTTAAGGCAGTACTGGAAAATAATGGTGGCCACACAAAATATTGACACTTTGGGCACAATTTGGACATTTTCACTTAGGGGTGTACTCACTTTTGTTGCCATTGGTTTAGACATTAATGGTTGTGTGTTGAGTTATTTTGAGGGGACAGCAAATCTACACTGTTATACAAGCTGCACTCTCAGTCATTTACATTGTAGCAAAGTGTCATTTGATTTCAGTGTTGTCACATGAAAAGATATAATAAAATATTTACAAAAATGTGAGGGGTGTACTCACTTTTGTGAGATACTGTATATATATATATATAAATATACAGTTGTGCTCATAAGTGTACATACCCTGGCAGATTTTATGATTTCTTGCTCATTTTTCAGAGAATATGAATGAGAACACAAAACATTTCTTTCACTCATGGTTAGTGTTTGGCTGAAGCCATTTATTATCAGTCAACTGTGTTTACTCTTTTTAAATCATAATGACAACAGAAACTACCCAAATGACTCTGATCAAAAGTTTACATACCCTAGTGATTTTGGCCAGATAACATGCACACAAGTTGACACAAAAGGGTTTGAATGGCTATTAACGGTAACCGTCCTCACCTGTGATCTGTTTACTTGAAATTAGTGTGTGTATATAAAAAGTCAATGAGTTTCTCGACTCCTGACAGACCCTTGCATCTTTAATACAGTGCTGCACTGACGTTTATGGATTCTGAATCATGGGGAAAGCAAAAGAATTGTCAAAGGATCTGCGGGAAAAGGTAGTTGAACTGTATAAAACAGGAAAGGGATATGAAAAGATATCCAAGGAATTGAGAATGCCAATCAGCAGTGTTCAAACTCTAATCAAGGAGTGGGAAATGAGGGGTTCTGTGGAAACCAAACCACAGTCAGGTAGACCAACTAAAATTTCAGCCGCAACTGCCAGAAAAATTGTTCGGGATGCAAAGAAAAGCACACAAATAACTTCAGGACTCTCTGAAAACATGTGTGTGGCTGTTTCAAGATGCACAATAAGGAGGCACTTGAAGAAAGATGGGCTACATGGTCACCATAAGAAAGCCATTACTACACAAATGCCACAAAGTATCCCGCTTGCAATACACCAAACAGCACAGAGATGAGCCTCAAACCTTCTGGCACAGTCATTTGGAGTGATGACACCAACATTGAGCATTTTGGCCACAACCATAAAAGCTACATTTAGAGAGGAGTCAACAAGGTCTGTGAAACACGGAGGGAGATCGCTGATGTTTTGGGGATGTGTAAGCTACAAAGGCACAGGAAATTTGGTCAAAATTGATGGCAAGATGAATGCAGTATGTTATCAAAAAATACTGGAGGAACATTTGCATTCATCAGCCAGGAAGCTGCGCATGGGATGTATTTGGACATTCCAACATGACAATGATCCAAAACACAAGGCCAAGTCGACCTGTCATTGGCTACAGCAGAATAAAGTGAAGGTTCTGGAGTGGCCATCTCAGTCTTCTGACCTCAATATCTTTAAGCCACTCTGGGGAGATCTCAAAGTGCAGTTCATGCAAGGCAGCCCAAGAATTTCCAGGAACTGGAGGCTTTTTGCCAAGAGGAATGGGCAGCTTTACCATCTGAGAAGATAAAGAGCCTCATCCACAAATACCACAAAAGACTTCAAGCTGTCATTGATGTTAAAGGGGGCAATACACTGTATTAAGAACTGGGGTATGTAAACTTTTGATCAGGGTCATTTGGGTAGTTTCTGTTGTCATTATGATTTAAAAAGAGTAACCACTGTTGATTGATAATAAATGGCTTCAGCCAAACACTAATCACGAGTGAAAAAAATGTTTTTGTGTTGTCATTCATATTCTCTGAAAAATAGCCAAGAAATCATAAATTCTGCCAGGGTATGTAAACTTATGAGCACAACTGTATATACTCTGCATTCAGCGTAGACTATATACAGTCAGTGCAGGCAGTGTAAGAAAAAAATATATATATATATACATACTCTGCATTCGGTGTAGACTATATATATAGTGCATGCCAGGTTGCATGCTCAGATAAGGGTCTGGCATAGATTTTAAGGAGAACTCCATGCCAAAATTTTAAAAAAATTGGCATGGGTCCCCCCCAAAATCCATACCAGGCCCTTCGGGTCTGGTATGGATTTCAAGGGGAACCCCACGCCAAATGTTTTTAACAATGGCTTGGGAGTCCCCCCAAAATCCATACCAGACCCTTATCCGAGCATGCAACCTAGAAGGTCACGATAGGGGGGGACAATACCATACCAGGCCACATTCCCACAACATGGGGAGGGTGCTTTGGGGTCGCCCCAAAGCACCTTGTCCCCATCTTGATGAGGACAAGGACCTCTTCCCAACAACCCTGGCCGGTGGTTGTCAGGGTCTGCGGGCGGGGGGGCTTATTGGTGTCTGGAAGCCCCCTTTAACAAGGGGGTCCCCAGATCCTGGCCCCCCCCTATGTGAATGGGTATCGGGTACATTGTACCCCTACCCATTTCCAAAAAAGTGTCAAAAAAGTAAAAACGACAGGAGACAGTTTGGGACAAGTCTTTTATTAAAAAAAAAAAGTGTCCCACGATGTAATCCACGTTAATCACAGTGCCGTTGGACCAAAAAATAAAAGAAATTGAAAGACGCATCCACCTCTTTCAGAGGAGATTCGCCGAATTTGCTGTCTTTAGTTTGACAGCTCTTATATAGGCAAGGACGGGGCCACCTAGTGACGTAACCGAGTGACCCTGCTCCCTTGTGACGTCATGTGATGTCAGAGGGGGCGGGGTCACCCGCTTACATCACCGGGTGTCCCCGCCCTTGCCTATATAAGAGCTGTCAAACTGAAGACAGCCCATTCGGCGAGTCGCCTCTGAAAGGGGCTGATGTGTCTTTCATTTTTTTTTTTTCTCCGTCCGTCGGCACTGTTATTGATGTGGATTACATCGCGGGACACTTTAAATTTATTTTTATTTTTTAATATAGGACTTGTCCCAAACAGTCTCCTGTCATTTTTACTTTTTTGACACTTTTTTGCTGAAGGTAGGGGTACGATGTACCTGATACCCATTCACATAGGGGGAGGCCAGGATCTGGGGGCCCCCTTGTTAAAGGGGGCTTCCAGATTCTGATAAGTCCCCACCCGCAGACACCGACAACCACAGCCCAGGGCTGTTGGGAAGAGGCCCTTGTCCCCATCAACATAGGGACAAGGTGCTTTGCGGTGGTGGGCGCAGAGCCCTTCTGCCCCAAAGCACCCACCCCCCCATGTTAAGGGCATGTAGCCTGGTATGGTTCAGGAGGGGGGGGCGCTCGCTCATCCCCTTGCCTGGCCAGCCTGCATACTAGGATAAGGGTCTGGTATGGATTTTGGGGGGGGCCCACATCAATTTTTAAAAAAATTTAGCGTGGAGTTCCCCTTAAAATCCATACCAGAGCCAAAGGGCCTTGTATGGACTGGGGGGGGGGGGGGCCCACACAATTTTTTTCAGTGATTTTTTATCTATATTGACGGGAGCAATAAATTACAGCCACAAGCAATTTTAAATGACTTTTGTTTGTTTAGAAGTGTTATTTTGCTGCGGCACTGTTCTAAACATCACACAGATGTGCCACTTTACAGGCATACTAAGGGGAGCCCGCAGGCACGATATTTAAAGGAATATTTCATTTTTATTGTTTCACTTTTAAAAACTTTTTTTGCATTGATACATTGCATTGCATTGATACATTGATGTCCCCTAGGGCAGTTCCCAGGTCCCCATACACTTTATATGGCAATAACGTGCATATAAGCCTTTAAAATGAGCACTTTTGATTTTTTATGTTCGTGTCCCATAGACTTTAATAGGGTTTGCATGTTCGCACAAATTTTTTGCCTGTTCGCATGGTGCAAACTGAACCAGGGGTGTTCAGCCCATCCCTACTCTAGATTGATGTAAAGTGGATTCTGCCTTAGTCACTCGAAGACAGTACAGACATGCTTGCGGTGTTCCTCCAAATTATAAAAAAAATAGAATATTTCTGCCCCTGGAAGCAATTCAATGGGACAATCATTAGAGCGATGAGGAGGCAGCGGATCGGCATTCTTTTTATCACAAATGTCCCGGAACTCAAAATATTGTGGAGGCAGCTTGTCATATGACTGGGTAGTTATCATAACTGCTTGTGAACTCTGGGTTGGTGGAGGGCTTATTTGATAACATTGTTTGCAATGGTCAGACGTAAAATTTATAGACCATGTCTCCCAGCTGATGGAGGGATTATGGATAGAGAACTTGGAATGCCAAGGATGATGGGAACTTGGGTGATGCGATCAGCTGAAAGCTGATAATCTCCTGATGGTCAGCCTCATTTGGAGTTCAAGTGGGATAGTCTCGTGGGCAACGGGTCCTGAAGACAAAGGTGAGCCATCAGCCACAGTTTCCATATAGTTACATAGTTAGTCAGGTTGAAAAAAGACACAAGTCCATCTAGTTCAACCAAAAAAAAAAGAAAAAAATAGAAAAATGATATAAAACCATACAATCCCATATACAATCCTTCACCCATCCAGAGGAAGGCAAAAACCCCCAGCAAAGCATGATCACCTTTCTATAGCAGGGAATAAAAAATGCTTCCTTATCCACTGAGAGGCAATCGAATTAACCCTGGATCAACTTTACCTAAAAATGTTAGTACCCAGTTATATTATTTACATTAAGGAAAGAATCCAAGCCTTTTTTAAAGCAATCTACCATGCTGGCCAAAACCACCACTGGAGGGAGTCTATTCCACATTTTCACAGTTCTAACTGTGCAGAAACCTTTCCGTATTTGGAGATTAAATCTTTTTTCCTCTAGATGTAAAGAGTGCCCCCTTGTTCTTTGTGATGGCCGTAAAGTAAATAACACCAAGTTCACTATATTGACCACTTATGTATTTGTACATGTTGATCATATCCCCCCTTAATCTCCTCTTCTCAAGAGAGAATAAATTCAGTTCATCTAATCTTTCCTCATAGCTGAGCTCCTCCATGCCTCTTATTAGTTTGATGGCTCTTCTCTGTACTTTCTCCAGTTCCCCGATATCCTTTTTGAGAGCTGGTGCCCAAAACTGAACTGCATATTCCAGATGAGGTCTTACTAATGATTTGTGCAGGGACAAAATAATGTCTCTATCTCTGGAGTCCATACCTCTCTTAATACAAGAAAGGATTTTGCTTGCTTTGGAAACCGCAGCTTGGCATTGCATGCCATTATTAAGCTAATGATCTACCAAAACCCCCAGATCCTTCTCTACTATGGATTCCTCCAGTTGTACTCCCCCTAGTATGCACAATGCATGCATATTCTTAGCCCCCAGATGCATAACTTTACATTTATCAACATTAAACCTTATTTGCCACATAGTCGTCCAGTTAGACAGTACATTGAGGTCTGCTTGTAAGTTGGAGACATCCTGTAAGGACGTTATTCCACTACATAGCTTGATGTTATCTGCAAACACTGAAATAGTACTTTTAATCCCAGACCCTATATCATTTATAAATATATTGAAAAGCAAGGGTCCCAACTAGAGTTGAGTGGACACCTGGATGTTCGGGTTCGGCGGGTTCGGCCGAACTTCGCAAAAAAGTTCGAGTTCGGCCCCGAACTTGACCCAAACTTGACCCCGAACCCCAAACCCCATTGAAGTCAATGGTGACCCTAACTTTTGGGCACTAAAATGGCTCTAAAAAAGTCCTGGAAAGGGCTAGAGGGCTGCAAAAGCAAGCAAAATGGGGGAGAGAGTAGGACAAGTGCCCTGCAAACAAATGTGGATAGGGAAATAACTTAAAATCACATAAAAAAAAAAAAATGGAGGAGGAGGTGGATGTGGAGTAGGAGGTTGAGGAGGCTGCGACCGTAGCGGTGTAGGTGAAAGTGGCGGTTTTTTAAACCAGTAATGTAGACGCACTTTTTAATTTTGTGCAAGAAATGCACAGCAAGGTGCAAATGTACTATGTAGCACTATTTATTATTCTTTTTTTTTAAACCAGCAATGTAGACGCACTTTTTATTTTTGTGCAAGAAATGCACAGCAAGGTGCAAATGTACTATGTAGCACTATTTATTATTCTTTTTTTTAAACCAGCAATGTAGACGCACTTTTTATTTTTGTACAAGAAATGCACCGCTGGCCGCAAATGTAGTATTTAGAATTTTTTTTTTTTAAACCAGCAATGTAGACGCACTTTTTATTTTTGTGCAAGAAATGCACCGCTGGCCACAAATGTAGTATTTCGAATATTTTTTTTTTTAAACCAGCAATGTAGACACACTTTTTATTTTTGTGCAAGAAATGCACCGCTGGCCACAAATGTAGTATTTCAAATTTTTTTTGTTTTAAACCAGCAATGTAGACGCACTTTTTATTTTTGTATAAGAAATGCACCGCTGGCCGCAAATGTAGTATTTAAAATATTTTTTTTTAAACCAGCAATGTAGACACACTTTTTATTTTTGTGCAAGAAATGCACCGCTGGCCGCAAATGTAGTATTTAGAATTTTTTTTTTTAAACCAGCAATGTAGACGCACTTTTTATTTTTGTGCAAGAAATGCCCCGCTGCCCGCAAATGTAATATTTTGCACAAAAAAAAATAAAAAAATAAAAGTAGTATTTAAATATGCCAAAATGTTGCCAACTGAACTAACAGAACACGATTAAAGTAGTTACAAGTGCACTGCACTTGCAAAAATGGCTGCAAACGCCCACCTAACAAACAGTAAAATTGCTTAGGTTTTATATGAGGCACTTTGCTTAGCAAACAAAATGTACTCTAGCAAACAAAAATCTCCTCTAGCACCCACCCACCAATAAATCGCTGTTTTTAACAGATTTTCTAAAGCTAATCTGTCCCTCCCAGCAGCAGCAGCAGCATCCTCCCCCTACACTAGTATGAGATGATTTTCTAAAGCTAATCTGTCCCTCACAGCAGCAGCAGCATCTTCTCCCTACACTAGTATGAGATGATGTGACATGCAGCACTACGTAACTCCAGCTTATATAGAGGCTGGGTAACATGATGCACACATTAGTAGGCATGGCTGTGATGGCTTCTAAGGGCAAACGAGTGAAACGCTTGTTGATTGGCTGCCCTGCAACTATTCAACAGGCGCAAAAAAATACCCGAACCCCGAACCCGGACTTTTTCTCAAATGTCCGGGTTCGGGACACGGACACCCTAAAGTCCGGTGCGTACTCGAACTTTACAGTTCGGGTTCGCTCAACTCTAGTCCCAACATTGAACCTTAGGGTACACCACTGATAACCTTAGACCATTCATGGTAAGAATCTTTAACCACTACTCTCTGAATTCAGTCTTTTAGCCAGTTTTCAATCCATTTACAAACTGATCTTTCCAAGCCTATATCAATAGGGGCAAGTTTGTTTCTTATTTGTATGTTATTATTTTGGGCAAATTCAATGTCCATGAAGTTTTCCCCGACCCCAGAGTCCAGCATACCAGAGCAAGGGAATTCCCCGCTTTCAACGATAAGTTTATAGGGATGACAAAATGAGATGATAAAGAATGAACTTTATCTGCTTCCGGAATCAAAGGAGAGACAGACTGAGAAATTGTGTTTATTTGTTCGGATACTGTAACATCAGTTGCCACAATTGTTCTTTTAAGTTTATTGGGACAATTACGTGTGTAATGTCCAGATTCTCCACAATAAAGACATAAGTTCTCTGAATGTCATCTTTATTTCTCCTGAGTAAAAATAGTTCTTTTAATAGCATCCACCTGCATAGGTTCATGAGTGTCAGAATCCAGAAGATTTTGGACCCTTAGGCCCCTTTCACACGGGGCTGTCCATTTTGACGGACTCCGCTTGCTCAGCAGGGATCAATCCACTGATCTCTGCTGAGCAGGCGGATGACAGATCCGTCTCCGCTCACTGTGCGGAGATGGATCTGTCAGAGCCCCGCTCTCCTCTATGGGAGATCGGATGAAAACTGACTGCCTGTCCGTTTTTATCTGTTCCGCCAGACAAATGGAAAATAGGGTTTCCATCTGTCTGGATTTAGTGGACGTGTCACCGCTGACATCCGTCACTCCACAGAGGTGGAGCGTCCGTTCAGGTCTGCCTGAAAAACTGACAGGTGGACCTGAAGGGTCCATATGTGTGAAAGAGCCCCCTAAACTGACTAGTAGTAAAACGCATACCACCATTAATGCCTAGAATTCCAAGTCTCTCCTTTCTCCTTTCAATAAGTCTCTGATCAATTTGAATACATAATTTAATAAAAGCCTCAAAGTCATCAGGATTTTCTACTCTGGCAAGCTCATCTTTTACTCGTTTAGAGTTTCTTTGATGAAACTGACTTTTTTGCGCTGCTGGATTCCAATTGGTATCTGAAATCCAACGTCAGAAATTCAGTTGAATACTCTGTAACAGAGCGTCTACCCTGATGTAAATTGTGCAAGTTTGACTTGGCAGTAGCGCAGCAGTTAGGACCATTGAAAACTTGATTCATAACAGCCACAAATGAATTGAAATCATCCAGGATGATGTTGTCATTCAAGGGGGGGCCCAGGCTAAGGCTTCCTCAGTCAGGAGGTTGATAATAAACAGCACCTTTTTCTTGTCAGAAGTTAGTGCAGCAGGTTGCATCTGAACGTATACAGTATCTCAGAAAAGTGAGTACACCCCTCACATTTTTGTAAATATTTTATTCTATCTTTTCATGTGACAACACTGAAGAAATGACACTTTGCTACAATGTAAAGTAGTGAGTGTACAGCTTGTATAACAGTGTAAATCCCCTCAAAATGACTCAACACACAGCCATTGATGTCTAAACCGCTGACAACAAAAGTGAGTACACCCCTAAGTGAAAATGTCCAAATTGGGCCCAATTAGAGATTTTCCCTCCCAGGTGTCATGTGACTTTTTAGCGTTACAAGGTCTCAGGTGTGAATGGGGAGCAGGGGTGTTAAATTTGGTGTTATTGACCCATACTGGTCACTGGAAGTCCAACATGGCACCTCATGGCAAAGAATTCTCTGAGGATCTGAAAAAAAGAATTGTTGCTCTACATAAAGATGGCCTAGGCTATAAGAAGATTGCCAAGACCCTGAAACAGTTGCAGCATGGTGGCCAAGACCATACAGCTGTTTAATAAAACAGATTCCACTCAGAACAGGCCTCACCATGGTAGACCAAAGAAGTTGAGTGTGGAGGTGTGTGTCTGGGCGGGACCTTGAGCGGACGCACTAGTGAGGAGCTCCCGCCACCTGAGCTTCAATCCCGCTCCATCTGCCTCAATTGAGCCTGGATTACCACCACCAGCACTCCACACCTGCCATCCCAGCCCAGAGCACGATGAGCCGGAGATTGGCCACCCGCTGCACTGCCATCATCCGCGGGGGGAGCAGCCGCCATCTTGCTACAACCAGGCCTCTGGTACATTAGGGACCATCGGCTGGCTCCTCTCCTCATCTGAGCCCGTAGCCTGCAGCACTACAACGAGCGGAGCCTCCACCACCCATATACCCACCGCTCCACACAGCGCGGACCCACTCAACAGGCAGTCTGATCCGCGGCCCACCATGGTCCCTCCATTTTTTATACCTGCAGCCCTCTCCTGCCTCCACGATCTTGCTAGTGACTGGCTCCCTGCTCCTGGCCCATCCACCCTATGGCAGTAGGGATCTTGTATTAGACCTGCAACCCTGCCCACGGCCTCCTGAGGCCTAGTTGATCTTTGTCACAGGTCCTAAATCCTACTGACACACACCTGCTCCCGACATGCCCTCCTAACGTCCCGTCTTACTGGGACAGTGCCAGCCACCTACTACAGGTTGTACAAATACTCTATACCCACAATACCTACCGCTACAATCTCCATCTACCCCCAGCGACTTACAGGACCCCCAGCGGGGGATGTTGTCAGCCAAAAAATCCAAACTTAAATCTAAAATGATTTGTGAAGCTCTGACCCAAGCTGCACTTAAAATGGCATCACAAGCACCCCCTGGTACAGCCCCGGCCTCATCCCAGCTGCCATGTAGCCAGTCCCTCCAACATTACACTGGGGAATTGGCCTCAACACCCTTGTTGCAACCTGAACCACTCCATGTCTCCCCTCAAGGTACGGACCTTCTAAGCCAGTTTGAAATAATGCTACACAGGGCGCTTCAACATAACTCTGATACCATCACTGATAGACTCACCAAAGAAATACGTAAAGTTGGTCACCGCACTACAATACTAGAAGAAAGAATGGAGGACCTCCAGACGATTTCCGCTAACCATGAGGAAGATATTGAGGCTCTCAAAGAGGAAAACTCATCCCTCCAAGCCCGCCTTGAGGACTTCGAAAATAGAGCTAGGAGGTCCAATGTACGCATTAGAGGTACACCTGAAACTGTTGAGGCCCTTCAATCCACCATAGCGGCCCTCTTTCGAGAACTTGCCCCTTTCATAGCTATAGAGCGACCAGAGATGGACAGGATCCACAGATCCCTAGCTCCACGCAAAGAGGAGGGCCCACCTCGCGACATTATAGCAAAACTGCACTTCTTCCGCACGAAGGAGCAAATAATGGAGGCTGGCCGCAACAAAGGGACCCTCATTTTCCAGGGGCATAAATATCAGCTCTTCTAGGATCTCTCTCAACAAATTCTAGCGTCTCAACTTGATTCCCTCCTGTCTGAAACCCACCTCCCGTCCCTCACTCAAGACCAGAGATTAGCCCTAGACAAACCTATCTCCCTAGAGGAAGTTGTCGCCACAATCAAAACCCTGAAACCACGCAAAAGCCCGGGCGCTGGTGGCCTCTCGGCTACCTATTACAAACGCTTCTCCATCCTACTGACCCCACTTCTTGTGGAGGCCTTGAACTCCCTTTTTAAGAACCACCATTTCCACCTGGAATCATTGACGGCATCGATCTCTATGATCCCCAAACCTAACACTGACGACTCCTCATGGTCCAACTACTGTCCTATTTCAATTCTCAACCTTGACATTAAAATTCTAGCCAAGATTCTCTCCACTTGCCTGAATCCCTTCATTGGATCATTGATCCATAGAGACCAGGCTGGGTTTATCTCTTCGAGGCAAGCAGGCAATAACATCCGCAGAGCTACCCTCCTGGCCCTTCCCACCTGCTTCCTCTCCCTAGATATTCGCAAAGCATTCAACTCATTAGCTTGGCCTTACTTGCCCTCCATATTGCAGAGGTGGGACTTCCCGCCGAACTTCCTAAACTGGATCATGACACTATACCAAAATCCTAAAGCCTACGTAACATACTCGGGATTGCGCTCAGACCCCTTTCCCATAAAAAGAGGCACACAGCAGGGCTGCCCCCTTTCCCCCTTCCTTTTCCCCTTGGCGATGGAACCACTGGCCATTCTTATTAGGGACAATCCTAACATACATGGGCTTGAATTGGGCGGCCACCACCATAAACTATGTCTCTTCGCACATGATGTCCTGCTGTTTTTGACATCCCCTATAATCTCAGCCCCCAACCTAATGAGACTCCTTTCAGACTTTGGCCAAATCTCCGGGCTCCAGGTCAGCCCTCAGAAATCCAAGGCCCTTAACTTTTATTTGCTCCCCCCCCCCCGCTTACTCAATTGAGGGACTCCCTCCCATTCTCTTGGGCCACTACCCATTTAACCAACCTGGGAATCAAATTTACACCCGATCCGGTTGATCTCTACTCTGCAAACTACCCTCAGATCCTTAACCACCGAACGAACCTGATGTCTAAATGGTCTTCGCTTCCACTTTCGTGGTTGGGCAGAATCACTGTAATCAAAGTGTCCATCCTCCCCAAAATCCTTTACCTCTTCTGAGTCCTACCAATAAGGGTCCCCCCCATTATCTCAGAATACTCTAACGCAGATCCTCCTGCTTCATCTGGGGCTCACTCAGACCATGCCTACAAACCCTATGCACCCCCCGCATTCAGGGCGGACTAGCGTCCCACACTTCACCAAATATTACCAGGCTGCACAGCTGGCCCAGCTCTCTAAACACCACGCTACTAAGGAAAGTCCCCACTGGGTGGCCCTCGAATCAGTGGACTGTGACCCACTATCCACGGTCAATCCCTTATGGCTACACCCAACACATCGGCAGGGTCTCAACAACCCAATCACCAAACACAGTCTAACACTATGGGATAGACTCAAAACACACTTCGGTCTCCAGTCGATCCACAACCCACTCCTCTCTTTGCGCAACCCAGCCTTCTACCCTGCATGGTCTTCTCCTCATTCCTTCTCCACCTGGTCACGCGCTGGCCTCTTACGCGCCCATCACTTTTACGGGCCTAATACCATCCTTTCTTTCCCCACCTTAAACGATACCCATAATCTGCCCCCAGCCGAACTGTTCCGGTATATCCAACTAAAACACTTTTTTTCACAGAACCCTACTCCGGCCCAAAATAGCCCAAAATTCACACAATTTGAACAGGCTTGCAAAACTGACCCTCATAAACGAGGCATGATCTCGGACCTCTACACGCAACTTCTTTCTATCAGCACCCCTACTCCCCTCACTTACACAATGAAATGGGAGCACAATCTATACATGCGCCCAGACGACATTGAATGGAGTCAAGCATGGTTAGCAACTAAATTTGCATCACCCAACATAGCAGCCTTAGAGACCAACTACAAAGTTCTTACCAAATGGATCTCCAAATTCCACCTGACCTACCCCCTAACTGCTTCCGAGGATGCCGAGATTGAGGTACCCACTTACATATCTGGTGGGATTGTCCAAAAGCCCGTAACTTATGGCCTGATGTCTTCCAACTCCTATCCATCTCCTGAATAGCAAACCCATAGTGCTGACACACAAGCAATTTAAACTTCTACTTTTCGTTACAGCAGCGACCAAACAATCCATTGCAAAGGCCTGGAAATCCCCCACCCTCTCCATGACAACTCAGGATCACTCTGGCATTTATACATGCTAAAACTGAAGCTATCTACCTTGGCAAACGTTCTAAGTTTGAAAGACTTTGGAACCCTTGGATTACCCATGGTCTTCACCCGGGCTTCGGCCAGACATTGATAATCAATAATGGTTGATACAACCCCTTGGGAGGTCTTCTACCCTATACTCGCCTAGATAGTCACCCCCCTCTGGAGACCCCCCTTTTTTCCCCTCTACCTCACCTCTTTCTCTCTACCATCTTCCATCTTTCCCCCCCTAACTTTGCCCACTCTGGTCTACTTGTATCCACATGCCCTATCTTCTACCTGATACTTCCAGCCGCTTTCCCGCACCACCTCAAGTGGAATCGGAAGCCCCTGCTCCCCAATTCATGCTGGGCCATATGTTGGACCCCAGTAGGGGTAGTGGCCCTTCCAAGTCTCACTGACTATTGTCAGAACCAGAGGTTGGGTGCAAGGATATCCTTTCTATATTCTTCTTACCCCCCTCCCTCTCCTTCTGACTTCTACTTCCCGGTCTTGTAGCCTGAAGACTACAACCCTCATGCCCATACACCCCACCCGCTTGGGCTATAGACCACGCATCGTTACCCAATTGATATACACCATTCTTGTTGTAATTGTATACGTTGATTACCCATCTCCTATGTAGACCATTTTTTGACTAAGATTGATACTTTCCTCTGTACTACAAGATCTCCACTGCTGTATGTCTTATATTTCATCTTTAATAAAATATTTCAAAAGAAGTTGAGTGCACGTGTTCAGCATCATATCCAGAGGTCATCTTTGGGAAATAGACGTATGAGTGCTGCCAGCAATGCTGCAGAGGTTGAAGGGGTGGGGGGGTCAGCCTGTCAGTGCTCAGACCATACGCCACACACTGCATCAAATTGATCTGCATGGCTGTCATCCCAGAAGGAAGCCTCTTCTAAAAATGATGCACAAGAAAGCCCGCAAACAGTTTGCTGAAGACAAGCAGACTAAGGACATGGATTACTGGAACCATGTCATGTGGTCTGATGAGACCGAGAAACTTTTTTGGTTCAGATGGTGTCAAGCGTGTGTGACGGCAACCAGGTGAGGAGTACAAAGACACATTTGTCTTGCCTACAGTCAAGCATGGTGGTGGGAGTGTCATGGTCTGGAGCTAGATGAGTGCTTCCTTCACTGGGGAGCTACAGTTCATTGAGGGAGCCATGAATGCCAACATGTACTGTGACATACTGAAGCAGAGCATTATCCCCTCCCTTCAGAGACTAGGCCGCAGGGCAGTATTCCAACATGATAACAACCCCAAACACACCTCCAAGACGACCACTGCCTTGCTAAAGAAGCTGAGGGTAAAGGTGATGGGCTGGCCAAGCATGTCACCAGACCTAAAACCTATTGAACATCTGTGGGGCATCCTCAAACGGAAGGAGGAGGAGCTCAAGGTCTCTAACATCCACCAGCTCCATGATGTTGTCATGGAGGAGTGGAAGAGGACTTCAGTGGCAACCTGTGAAGCTCTGGTGAACTCCATGCCCAAGAGGGTTAAGGGAGTGCTGGAAAATAATGGTGGCCACACAAAATATTGACACTTTGGGCCCAATTTGGACATTTTCACTTAGGGGTGTACTCACTTGCTGCCAGCGATTTAGACATTAATGGCTGTGTGTTGAATTGTTTTGAGAGGACAGCAAATTTACACTGTTATACAAGCTATACACTCACTACTTTACATTGTAGCAAAGTGTCATTTCTTCAGTATTGTCACATGAAAAGATATGATAAAATATTTACAAAAATGTGAGGGGTGTACTCACTGCTACTTTACAACAGTGTCTTTAATTGTTTAATGATTGCACATGACACTGTCATTTAATTGTTATGGACTATGAGGCAATTAAAAGTGGAAAACATGGTGAAAACATGTAGCTAATTGTTAGTATGTAAAAAGTACTGAACAACTATACAAGCCATAGTAATTTATTAATTCCTTATGTCCTGCAACACAACACATGCACTTCTGGCACCGAAGAGGATATAAAATAAGTCTATCAACATTTGATTTCAAGAGGATTATGACGCCAAAGAGCATCTGTTGAAGAAACAAGTCTTTCTCCCACATGTGCAAGAATAATTGAACTTCATCCTACAAGCTATAAATAGCCTGTACATGAGTTACTGTTGTGTGTTTTTTTTACCCAGTAGATAAACCACACAGTTTCCGCATTATCTTACACAGACTTAACAATACACTGCTATGAATAATACATGGGGACAGCAACTATGTACAAACTTGTTGCTGTTACGGTAGCAAACACTGCTGCCCCAGTTTTTTTCCAGAAATGTTATGGAAATAATGCAGTTCTGCTGATTATTACAAAAAAAGTCTATAAAAAAGCAAGCATGAAAATCTCTGTAGTCGATTATAAGAAAAATTCCCTTAGAGAAATATGTAGGCTGCAAAGGTTGACCTCTCATTTGGAAAATGCTTGTTCTCTGACTGTCATGCTAGTCCATTGGCTTCAGTACCTAGTCACTCGTCTGAAATAAGGATGCAAATCTAGCATTTTGGCTTTGCTAGCTTCAAACATGTTCCAATTCTGGTGCTCAGGAAGTACTGAAACCAGATACAGCTAGTCAACTAACTTTTTGAGACAAAGGTCGGCAATGGCAGCTTGCATATTCTATAAAGTAAAGATATCCTTTAAAGCACGACTCCAAAGTCAATAAAGTCTGGACCAATGAGACTTCTGGAAATGGAGAGTATAGTGGATTTTAAAGTAGTGGGTATAATGATTGAGAAGATTTTTGTGAATAGCTGAGGCAAACGAGCAACCCCAGATATGTGTTAGGGCAAACAGGCCTTTATAATAAAGCAGTGAGGGAAACATTGTAGCTCATATTGCTGGGTAATTTTGGGCAGCCTGTAAGCTGCACACATCTCAAGAGGAGGAAAAATCAATAACACCTTTACATTGGAAATAGTAACAATTCTAGGTCTGCTGTTGGTATATGGTAGGTTTATTAGGACCTAAACAAGGTATGTGATTTTAAAAGCGAGTACCATGATGGTGGTCATTCACATTACAATTGTGTATAACACTTGCACTTTAGCCACAAGCAACAGTATTTTTGAGAGACAGACCTCGGTTTACAATATAATTTTTAGGCAACATAGGTTCAATAAACATTGGAATATTGTAATATGATTGTTCCTTCCACAAAATGCTGGAGTGTTAGTTTTTGGTGCTCTTCATTTTTTTTTAAATTTTCATTTCAAATTTCCATGCAATGTAACAGTGTTCATTCTCTACAGGGGATAGTAACAATTGCCTCAGAGAGTCCTGGCCATGGAATCATATTCCACTAGGTCTTATCACTTAAGATGCACAACTTCATAGAATGCAACTAGGTGTTCAGTAAGGTATTTAACAAGCAACTGGTCTGTACTGAGGAATTTATAATATAAATGTGACAGCCAAGCATATGCAGTGCCTGGAAGCAACTGCAAGAACAAGTATCTTGGATAGAGTTTTCAGGCTCAGTTTTGTACAAATGCAAAGGGCTGGATCCGCAAGTCAGTTTTGAGCTACAGTTCTTTGGCCAGTTAACTGGGATGTCAAGAGTATAGAGTATAATCCACAGTAGGATAATATAAGAATAAATCATCTATGTAAGAATGCAGGAAATTACTTAGAGTTCTTAGTCCCAGAAACAAAGTCATGTGGACTGGCATTGTTTTTCAAGCACCTGGGCTATGATAACCCATTGGCTAATGCATAGCTAATAGTGATGCGGCTTTTAAGACACTAAAAATAGGCATTCAGGGCTTGGGTAATTAATATACCTGGGAGTAAATCCAGAGTCATGGTGCAGGGGTAACAAAGAAACATTCTAACCTTCAATAACACATTCAGAACAGAGTTGTTGTGTCAGACAGTTATTGTTTCGCAACCTGTCCTTGTGTGCCTCTTCTGCCCCTGTGCCCTCAACACATGGTTCATCCCTTCCATTCCATTCTATAATGCTCCTGGCCACTGGCACTGTTCCCAATACTCTATTCCTGATGCATCTAGCCACTGACAGTGTTCCTGGCATGATCTGTTGCTCCAGGCTCCTGGCACCATTCTTGGTATTCTCCATCTGTTGCTCCTGGCCACAGTTCCTTGTGCACTTCTTCTAATGCTCCTGGCCACCTGCACTTTTCCTGGTACCCTCCATCTGTCAATCAAGACCACTGCTGCCATTCCTTGTAGGCTCCATCTGTCACCCATGGAGCCATTGCTGGTAAGCTCCATTTGCTGAACACTGCTTCTCCCAGCCCCTGCAGCTGGGCACAACTGCTCCTTGCACACTCCTGTAGGAGGGTATTGGGTACAGTGATATAGAGCAGGAGACAATGCTCTTTATTCAACTCTCCTTCCACTGGGATACTGACATTATGCTGAACATTCTCTTCTGGCCAGCAGGGGGAGAACTAAAGTCAAGTAATCCCATGGAATTTTATGCAGAGCGCTGAGATTCCTGAGAGTTGTAGTTTGAGACAGCAGCCATATAATGGGATAAATTACCTCCTTACATTCCAATAAGCAATGTGTGGTAGGAGGAGTGGAGAGATGATTCTTATTAAACTGCATGGGAATGTTCTTCCTCTTCACACAGAGGAAGTTAAAGAGAGCACCTCTGGATATTCCTCTGCCAGCAGGAGACCATACTAGCGAAGATATGAGCCAGAGACTGGGAGTGAAGACACCCCTGGGCAGTGCAGCACCACCCACATCACAACACCTGCATCGCTGCCACAGAGAGAATGGAGTGTCTCTGGGAGAGATCGAGGGAGCCCCCCCTTTTACAGCGAGAAGTCACCACAGCATCCCAAGGTGTGTTGAGAGGGCTATTGGCCCATTGCTGATACTGCTACCAGGGGCTGAGCCACTGAGAGCAGAATGTACCCATCCTTACCACACCCACATTGCACTCTATACTGTACTTACAGTATCTCACAAAAGTGAGTACACCCCTCACATTTTTGTAAATATTTTATTCTATCTTTTCATGTGACAACACTGAAGAAATTACACTTTGCTACAATGTAAAGTAGTAAGCGTACAGCTTGTATTACAGTGTAAATTTGCTGTCCCCTCAAAATAACTCAACATACAGCCATTAATGTCTAAACCGCTGGCAACAAAAGTGAGTACACACCAAGTGAAAATGTCCAAATTGGGCCCAAAGTGTTAATATTTTGTGTGGCCACCATTATTTTCAAGCACTGGCTTAACCCTCTTGGGCATGGAGTTTTCCAGAGCTTCACAGTAGGGATGGGCCGAAAAAAGCCCCCGGTTCGGTTCGCACCAGAACTTGCGAACAGGCAAAAAATTTGTGCGAACACGCGAACGCCGTTAAAATCAATAGGGCTCGAACATGAAAAATCAAAAGTGCTAATTTTAAACGCTTATATGCAAGTTATTGCCCTAAAAAGTGTATGGGGACCTGGGTCCTGCCGTACGGGACATGTATCAATGGAAAAAAAGTTTTTAAAACAATAGTTTTTTCAGGAGCGGTGATTTTAATAATGCTTAAAGCTAAACAATAAAAATGAAATATTCCTTTAAATATTGTGCCTGGGAGGTCCCCTTGGTCTGCCTGTAAAAGGGTGCACCTCTGTGATGTTTAGAACAGTGCCAGAGCAAAATGACATTTGTACAGGAAAAATTGTCATTTAAAACCACTCGTGGCTGTAATGTATTGCCGGTTCCCAGCAATATAGATAAAATCACTGAAAAAGTATTGCATTTGCCCCCCCCCCCCCAGTCCATACCAGGCCGTTCAGGTCTGGTGTGGATTTTAAAGAGAATCCCGCTTCAAAAAAAAAAGAATTGCGTAGGGTTCCCCCCAAAGTCCGTAACAGACCCTTCAGATCTAGTATGTATTTTAAGGGGACTCCCGCCCAAAATCAAAAAAATTTATTGCGTAGGGGTCCTCCCAAAGTCCATACCAGGCCCTTATCCGAGCATGCAGCCCTGGCATGGCAGGAGTGGGTGGGGACGGATTTTAAGGAGAACCCCGTTCCAAATTTTTTAAAAAATGGCGTTGGGGAATCCCGCGCAAAATCCAAAAAAAAATTAATTGTGTAGGATCCCCCCAAAATCCAAACCAGACCCTTATACGAGCATGCAGCCCTGGCATGGCAGGAGGGGGTGGGGATGAGCAATAAGCACCCCACCCGCAGACCCCCACAACCACCGGCAATGGTTTTGGGGATGAGGACCTTCTCCCCATCAACATGGGGACAAGGTGCTTTGGGGGGACCTCAAAGCATCCTCCCCATGATGAGGGCATGTGGCCTGGTATGGTTCGGGGGGGCGCTCACTCGTCCCCAACCCCTCCTGCCATGCCAGGGTTGCGTGCTCAGATAAGGGTCTGGTTTGGATTTTGGGGGACCCCTACGCCATTTTTTTAAATTTGGTGTGGGGGTTCCCCTTAAAACCCATACCAGACCTGAAGGGCCTGGTATGGACTTTGGGGGGGGGACCCCACATCATTTTTTTATTTAATTTTGGTGCATGGTTACCCTTAAAATCCATACCAGATCTGACGGGCCTGGTTCGGATTTTGGGGGGACCCCGTGTCATTTTTAAAATAAATTTGGTGTGGGGTTCCCCTTAAAATCCATACCAGACCTGAAGGGCCTGGTACGGACTTTGGGGGGGCCCCTACGCAATTTTTTTAAAATTTTGGGCAGGGTTCCCCTTAAAATACATACCAGACCTGAAATGTCTGTTACAGACTTTGAGGTGGAACCCTACGCAATTTTTTTTTTTTACATTTCAGAGCGCGGTTCCCTTTAAAATCCATGCCAGACCCAAAGGGCCTGGTTTGGATTTTGTGGGGGACCGCACACAATTTTTTATTTTTTTTATTTTGGTGTGGGCCCTGCTGTTGTAAATTATTTTAAAAATTGTGATGACATGTCCCAGTCAAATAGGTGCCAAAAAATTGGGCCTTGGGTGTTGGCAGTGGCAGAACACTGTAACCCCTTGCAGTTACTCTTGTTGGGTGCGGAAACGGGCCCTGCTGTTGTAAATTAGTTTAAAAATTGCGATGACATGCCCCAGTCAAAAAGGTGCTGAAAAATTGGGCCTAGGGTGTTGGCGGTGCCAGAACACTGTAACCCCTTGCAGTTACTCTTGTTGGGCGCAGGAACGGAACCCGCTGTTGTAAATTAATTTAAAATTTGTTATGGCATGCCCCTGTAAACCAGGTGCAGAAAAATTGGGCCTTGGGTGCTGGTGGTGCCCTAAATACAAAATATCATTCTAGATTATGGACAGGAAGAATATATATATAGTGTACACTCAATACGCTGTGTGTGTGTATATATATATATATATATATATATATATATATATATATATCTATATATATTAGACTGTATATATTTTAAGACACCAAGTCAAGTAGAGTACTATATACTGTACACCTCTGAATGCACTGATATATAGTGTACACTCAATACACTATGTGTGTGTGTATATATATATATATATATATATATATTAGATTGTATATATTTTAATACACCACATCAAGTGTACTATATGCCGTACGTACGCCCCGAATGAAGTGATATATAGTGTACACTCAATACGCTGTGTGTGTGTGTGTAAATATATATATATAACTATATATATATATACTAGACTGTATATATTTTAATACGCCACATCAAGTATACTGTATACCGTATTCCCCTGAATGCACTGATATATAGTGTACGCTCAATACACTCTGTGTGTATATATATAAATATATATATATATATAAAAAATAGACAAAAGGAGGCCAAACACATTATCGGTGCTGCAAAAGCACAGAAAGAGGAGGAAATTGCTAAGTCTATTAAGGAAGGAGATAAAACCTTTTTTAGGTACATTAGTGATAGAAGGAAAAAAATACAATGGGATCACTAAAATGAAAACTGGGCACAACACATGTTGAGGGAGACCAGGATGTAGCAAACCATTTAAACAATTACTTTTGTTCAGTCTTCTCAAAAACAGACTGCACTAATGATAACAAATTAGGGAATCATATTGGTTCTAGTAATGATGGTTAATTTCTAGGATTTCTGGAGATAGAGGTAGCTGAGGAACTGGCTCAGTTGAAGCTTAATAAAGCAATGGGCCCTGATGGTATTCATCCATGAGTTCTAAGAGAACTTTGCGATATAGTTGTTGGACCATTAACAAATCTTTTAAATAAATCTCTTCTAACAGGAGAAATTCCCCATGACTTGCGGATAGCTAATATTGTACCTATCCACAAGAAGGGCAGCAAGGTAGAAGCTGGCAATTACAGGCCAGTGAGTTTAACATCAATTGTAGTCAAGGTAATGGAATCACTTCTCAAAAGAAGGATCATTGATCACCTAAAAATACACAGCTTGCTGGACCCAAAGCAGCATGGCTTTACTAAGGGCAGATCGTGCCAGACAAATCTGATTGAATTCTTTGACTATATTACCAGTGTTTTGGACCAGGGTGGTGCTGTGGACATAGCGTATCTTGATTTCAGCAAGGCATTTGATACAGTTCCACACAATGATCTAATACTAAAATTGTACAAGCTGGGACTTAACCCTTGGGTGGTTCAGTGGATATGCATTTGGTTAAAGGATATATCCCAGAGTGTGGTTGTAAATGGGGTTCACTCAGAACAGAGACCAGTCACTAGTGGGGTACCACAAGGCTCTGTACTGGGTCCTGTTCTAT
>BLSH010505879.1:484012-532652 GCA_018402905.1 Glandirana rugosa
GACATAGGGATATTAGAACATGACGTCTATATGTCGATACTCTAATATCCCTATGTCCCCACAGATCCGTGTGGGTGTTTGGTCCTTGATGTGACGATAAAAATTCCACCTTAAATTCTGTTTTGACATGTAAAATCCCATGAAGAATCCGTGTTACTTATAAAGATTTACAAGGATTTTGAATTGTTTAAAAGTTCTTATCGATTAATAGTGGATGTTAAAACACTGTAGTGATGTAACGGTGAAATAATAAAGTTGAAAGACTCTAATATTTCTTCCTGTGGAAATTGGTGAAGGAATGACCCGTGAATTTGGGGCGTCGCACGACCGCGCAATTGTCATTCAAAGAGCGACAGCGCTGAAAACTGAAAATTGGTCCGGGCAGGAGGGGGGTTTAAGTGCCCAGTAAGGAAGTGGTTAAAGGTGTCCTTCTTTATAATCTCAGAAAGTTGAAATAATAAAGTGGCAATGTAGTGATGTCACAAAATTGTAGGTGATAATTAGCTATTCTTGAAAATTTGTTAAGTTTTAGGAACATTTAGAAATATTCATTGTGCCTAAGAAGTACCCTAAAATGTACAGTTTTGTCTTAAATTCCACCTTAAAAATAGCAGTGTAGTTCCTGGTTTGTGGGTGTGCCTAGACACCCCTGTATCCCTATAATCTCATAGCTGTATATCTGCAGTACAAGATCTAAGGCTTTGCTGCCTCTGCCTGCTAGTCTCTAGAGTAGTGGTTCTCAACTCCTGTCCTCGGGAGTCGGAACCCACTAACAGGCCAGGTTTGCAGGATAACTGAAATGCATCACAGGTGATATCATTTGCTGCTCAGTGATTGTAGTATTCTAGTCTGCATCTCCCCAAGGTAATACTTAAAATCTGGCCTGTTTGTGGGTCCCGAGGACAGGAGTTGAGTTGAGAACCACTGCTCTAGAGCAAGTCTTTTTGGGGTGAGATTTGGTGATGTTACTACTTTGCTTTTCACTGTTCTTCTTGATGGAGACTCTGGCTTGAGAGAGTGAAACCCTGAATTTATCAAGATGGCCAGCTCCACACAAAGACAGGGCAGAGCAAGGTATTGTAAGTCAGTAATATTGGAACCATCAGCTACAAGAAGTCCACAGTCAATACTGGTGACTAGTTATTTTTCTTCCACATTCCCTTTTTAGGCAGAGCTTCAGAGTTCAGTTCCCCTTTACCTTACAAAATATATTCTTTTGCTTGGCATGTTAAGAGAAACAATAATGAAACATAACTATAGAGCATATTTGTGCTTTGTCTTAGAATATTCTTCCCAGAGCTAATACACTTACCCTAAAGGTGTGCAGTAAGAACACAGTTGCCTCAAATGGCTGTTTGTGGTTGTATCAGGAAATGATCACATATCTATAGGTACTCTGCAATGTTTTTAGATACTAATTTGTTGACTGTTTTAGGGAAGAAAATGGATTGGCGAGGTTGGATTCTCCCAAATTGACATCAGGGAATCCCCCCTCCTTTCCCATCGCCATGAGGCCTCATGCACACAGGACGTTTTTTGACTGTTTTTCAGAAGCTGTTTTCAGCTGCAGACATTTTTTTCTACAGTCAATAAAGCCTCCATCATGTTATCCTATGTGTTCATGCACGCATAGGCTGTTATCAACTGTCATAGTCAGCACCACTACCACCACCAGGAAGTGAATATTTGTACATTACACCTGAGCAAAAAGTGATTAGTTAATGGGCTTGTACTCTATATAAAAATATAGATAAGTGCAATTAATATCTTACTTTAAAGAAAACCAGTGCTATTCCCGTTCCCCCACCCCAACTGTGTATTTACCTTTTCTTTACTCCTGTGCTGCTCCATTCAACACTGGGAGACAATGAATATGATAACTAATACAAATACAGGATCATGTTATAGCACTGGGCCATTGTTTGCTGTTGTATGGTGAGGCTGTAAAGGCTCTTGAACATGGAAGTAATAAATGCCATGTTTTTTACTGATTTGAAATAAGATGCGTTGTTGTCTATGGAACAATGCGCACAGTAAATATCAGTAATACAGTGATGAGTACAGAGCTATAAAACAAAAATAGAAAATTTTACATTTGAGTGCAATAATTCACTTGCATACACTTGTTTCCTCATCTATAAGCATGTTTATGCGAGTGTAAATGAGTATATTACAGCATTGGCAATGAAGAAGACTTTTATGTCTATATGCTTTTGCACCTTTACTTGCCTATACTTAACGTTACTCAGGTCTTTACACACAGTTTTTTTACTCAGGGACTTTCTGTCAACAAGTTCCTTAGTGAACATCACTAAATTATGAGACCCATGTGCAAGGGGCCTAACCTTGTGTAGACTATGATTCCAGTGACTCCTAGCTTACAAAAGACCTTACTTTTCACCCAAAATTTGAACAGAACATCAGGAAAGTGAAAAAAAAGTATGTTTGTGCTGCTACAGGGGGCTAAATTAAAGCAGAAGTAACCCTGCCACAAAAAAAATGGGGCACCCAGGAACTGTTTGCCATTATGTGCTAGTATGCACAGCATATTAGCACATTATGGCAGAGTTACCTTGCAACCAATCCCTTTCAGTGCTGCAATGTCAGTGCTCCCCTCTATCACTACTCCTGCTTCCATCTTGTTGCAATTTTTACCTCTAAATTGGGTTACATCATAAAAACCCAGGAAAGAGGGGTAGCCCCCGGATCTGAGATGTCCTATGGAGGTGGATGGAGTGGTAACCTCAGCCTGAACTCCGACCAGACCACGCCCTAACACGTTTTGGCCCGCCCCTAGTAGCTTAGTCATAGGGTCATAAAACCTCTACCAGTCAACAGTTTTTAAAAATTTGACTTTAACTTCCTCTGTAAAGTGAATCTATTGCTTTGTCTGGCCTTATGGATGAACATTTTGTTGTCTTAAACTCAGCTGGTTTACTATATGGAAAATAAAGATTATAAGTGAGCAGGTCCCTTTGAACCCTTTGTATTGGATTGAATTGTAACTGTACTGTCTCTATGTAACTCCTGAATGATAATAATGATTGGCCTATTATAAAGCAATAGGGATCACCTCAGAGACCCATAACTTGTATTAAAGTATTTTGCATGTGACTAATACATGAGGCTACTACATGTGGCCAAGAGCCGGTTCACCCATAGGTGACTTGTCAGGCGACTTGATTGCAATGGAACCATTCTAAATAGGAGCGACTCATGTCGCTCAGACTTAGAAAAAGGTTTCTGTACTACTTTTGAGGTGACTTCAGATGACTTGCATTGACTTCTATTACAGAAGTCGCCTGCAAGCTGCGCTGAAGTCACCTCGAGCAGGTTGACTCAGTGTCACCCTGCAAGTCGGATCGCCTAGGTGTGAATGCGGCCTAAATGTTCATGCACATACTGTTTATTAGGTAAACATCAACCAGTGGTAGTTGATCAGGAACCTGATGCATGTGGTTTACTCGTATGGTGCTAAATATATATATATATATATATATATATAAAACCTCCAGGTTTGGCATGTTGACACAGCAGCTGGCACGTGTTTAAAATTGTACATTTATGTTTGGATGTCAATACTCAGCATTCCTCAAATGTAAGTGTCTCTCTGCCATCTGACCATTACCATGCTTCTCTGTCTCTGGCTGTGAAGTGTCAGGCTGGGACTGTCAGCACTGATGGAAAATGAACAGCGTCAGCATATTGATCCCATCCATGTTGTGTTGTTATAGCCTCAAGACAAACACAGCCATCAACAGAGGCGAAGGCTAAAGGAGAGGGGAGAGGAAAGTGGGAAGCTGAAATTTCAGAAATTAATGGAGAAAGCTGGACTGTTTCTCAACACTGAAATAAAAAGAAGTAGAAGTCATGCCTAAAATACACAACTATGGATATGCTTTCATTTCTAACCTGCCCAAAAACAAAACCTTGTGGGTTCCAATTGGTCAGTATAATATAGTTTTTATTCATCAGCTTTTATAGACTGAGAGTATGAATTATAATAACACCTGGCAAAACTAATGAGAACATCTCAAGAGAGGTATAAACTCATTCAGAATGTAGGATCAATTCTTCATACCCCAGAGACATTGTTACATAATGAGATGGATGAGTCAATACTTATATGAAACACTGTATTCATCACTTGAAAGCACATTAAAGGTACTCCTCTATATCTAAGCATAGAGAATTTAAAATTTAAAAATATTTACTTGATCCTGATAGTGCAGTCTGTATGTTCACCCAAAAGATCTACATTTTTATTGTGCATATTTAACAGTTTTGAAAAAAATCTCTGTTCAGTCATCCCTTTCACTTACTGTATCTCTCAGTTTTTTGTTTTTGTCCCCATGTTACATAATCAAAAAAAACATAATCTTCTTTGAATTGTCAGTCAGCAAGATTCATTTTCTGCTCATACAATGTCCAGTGGGATTTCTGGCGTAGCTAAGCTGATTATTAAGAATCACCTTGGTAATTATTATAACTTTGATAATAGACCACGAAGAAACAAAAAAAAAATAATACAAAACCTGCCTATCAATGTTATAATTGAAAATAAAACCACAATATGCAACCTGTGAAAATCAAAGTACATTCTGAAAACTAAATAAAAAGATTGAAACAGAAAAAGAAAAAAAAACTTGTTTACTGTTTATGTTGACAGAGCAATTTTGCACTCTTTTGTATTACATTATAACGTTTTACTGTGATTCTGAAAACTGAATAAAAAGATTGAAACAGAAAATCAAATTACATACAAGCAATTGTTCCTCTTAAAATTAAAATGAAAATAAAAAAAACATGTAAAGACATACTATACACTCTTTAAATGTTTTAATTGACAAGATCATACAAATCTATCCTACTGGTTGGTCTGGCATTGCACCCTATGACAAGATTCTGGAAGTAAGAGTTAACAGATTACAGAGGCCCTTTTGGTCTATATAATTATATGCAGGATTTTAAAAATTAAAGTTCGTTTGACCTATGAAGAATACATGTCTGCATCCCTAGATGATGATATTTGCGCGTAAAGCTGTTTCCCCTAAGCACTGTGTACCAGCAGCCACTTATAGGAAATCAATGTAACAATGCATATAGGATAGTGCAGCACTGTGACCATCAGGAACCTTCAGCCTGACCTCTAGAAGTATCCACTTCATTTGAGTAACTGCTATTTGTACAGTATATTGGAATCCTCTCTTTTGAACTTAATGCTGTATATATTACAGTATTTCATGGTTAACTGTGGATTGAAAGCTAAACTCCAGGCAGATACACAAAACATCAATTATTGCTTGTAAACATTATAAACCACTAAATGGATTTTAAATGCAATTCATACACTGAGACTGGGGGAGGGTGGTGCACCATAAGGAGAAGCAGGCTCTACTGCAGTACAAATGTGATTTGAAGTGGGGAGAGCAGAATAGACAGAGGGATAAACAGTACACTGCAGCTTCTTCATTGTCCAATCAGCAGGCTGGGGTGTGGCTTGACTAGTATTTTTGATAAAAGTGCTGTTGCAGTAAAGGTCAACATTCTGTGCAGTCTGGCAGGGGTATCTGGTCCTCAAGTGTAATTGATATTAAGTGTAATGGCAAAGAATTACAACTCTGGCAAGTAAAACAATTCCCATTTATGTGTTTCAATTACTCTACAGTATGTAAATTATATAGTAAAAGGCTGCATTTACATGAAATTGTACCCTAATAACTTATATTATTTTTTTACAAAACAATAATACAAAAGGAAACAATTTCACTCTCCATGGTGGAAGTATACCGCAAACTTTAGTGATTTGGTTTATTCTGAATAACTAATAGGAGTGTATATATCTTCTCAATTTTCTATGCTGCCCAACCTTATATACTGTATACATATATAAAGTATCTCACAAAAGTGAGCACATCCCTTATATTTTTGTAAATATTTTATTCTATCTTTTCATGTGACAACACTGAAGAAATTACACTTTGCTACAATGTACAGTAGTGAGCGCACAGCTTATATAACAGTGTAAATTTGTGCTATCCCCTCAAAATAACTCAACACACAGCCTTTAATGTCTAAACCGCTGGCAACAAAAGTGAGTACACCCCTAAGTAAAAATGTCCAAATTAGGCCCAAAGTGTCAATAATTTGTGTGGCCACCATTATTTTCCAGCACTCCCTCAATCCTCTTGGGCATGGAGTTCACCAGAGCTTCACAGATTCCAACTGGAGTCCTCTACCACTCCTCCATGACGACATCATGGAGCTGGTGGATGTTAGAGACCTTGCACTCCTCCACCTTCCATTTGAGGATGCCCCACAGATGCTCAATAGGGTTTAGGTCTGGAGATATGCTTGGCCAGTCCATCACCTTTACCCTCAACTTCTTTAGAAAGGCAGTGGTCATTTTGGAGGTGTTTTTGGGGTCATAATCATGTTGGAATACTGCCCTGCATTCTGAGCAGATCATGCTCTGCTTCAGTATGTCACAGTACATGTTGGCATTCATGGTTCCCTCAATGTAGCTCCCCAGTGCCGGCAGCACTCATGCAGCCCCAGACCATGACACTCCCACAACCATACTTGACTGTAGGCAAGACACACTTGTCTTTGTACTTCTCACCTGGTTGCCGACACACACACTTGACACCATCTGAATCAATTAAGTTTATCTTGGTCTCATCAGACCACAGGACATGGTTCCAGTAGTCTATGTCCTTAGTCTGCTTGTCTTCAGCAAACTGTTTGCGGTATTTCTTGTGCATCGGCTTTAGAAGAGGCTTCCTTCTGGGATGACAGCCATGCAGACCAATTTGATGGTCTGAGCACTGATAGGCTGACCTCCCACCCCTTCAACCTCTGCAGTAATGCTGACAGCACTCATACGTCTATTTCCCAAAGACAACCTCTGGATATGACGCTGAGTACGTGCACTCAACATCTTTGGTCGACCATGGCGAGGCCTGTTCTGAGTGGAACCTGTCCTGTTAAACCACTATATGGTCTTGGCCACTGTACTGCAACTCAGTTTCCGGGTCTTGGCAATGTTCTTACAGCCTAGGTCATCTTTATGTAGAGCAACAATTCTTTTTTTCAGATCCTTAGAGAGTTGTTTGCCTTGAGGTGCCATGTTGAACTTCCAGTGTCCAGTATGAGAAAGTGAGAGCGATAACACCAAATTTAACCTGCTCCCCATTCACACCTGAGACCTTATAAGACTAATGAGTCACATGACACCGGGGAGGGAAAATAACTAATTGCACGCAATTTGGACATTTTCACTTAGGGATTTACTCGCTTTTGTTGCCAGCGGTTTAGACATTAATGACTGTGTGTTGGGACAGCAAATTGACACTGTTATTGTTATACAAGCTGTACACTCACTACTTTACATTGTAGCAAAGTGTAATTTCTTCAGTGTTGTACTCACTTTTGTGAGATACTGTATAATATATATATATTTTTTAATCTTGCAACCAGAGGCGGCTCTTTAATTAGACAAATTAGGCAGTCACCTAAGGCATCACGATCACGGGGGCCTCGCGATCGCCTAATTTTCCTACAGAAATTCGTAAAGTTATGTAACCTGAATCTATATTCATCAGTTTTTTCTTAGTAAGTGGTGTGACAGAATTGACTAAATTGACCCTTAATGTTTTTGATTAATTACAGATATTTATTGCCACAAACATAGGTAAAATAAAAGAAAACCCAAACTAAAAATTCTACTTTCCTTCACATGTACCTCATCCTTTTCACGTTATTAAATATTTTTACATTACAAAGTGTAATGAAAGACCTGTCTACTGTATAGGTTAGACAAAGCCGTTCAGGTCACATAGCCAGAACAAAAAACAAAAAAGACATGTAGTCATATAGCCATCTAGCTGAGAAGCATTTGCTGGCAGAGACTCAAGCCATAAAGATCACGTTTTGGGAGCATTCCCTAAGGGTATATGCTGAATTCTACATTAAGTGATGAATTTAATAAACATTTTTCTAAATATTGCTGCATTCATTCCCGTGGCTGGCACGCTACCCTGGCCATCTACAGGAATACAGCACAAGTCTTAGATATGCATAGATTGATTAGCATGTATGCACAGCAGGAGCTAAATACACCTGGCATTTTTTTTGCAAGGGCTGTGTAGGCCACACAGTGAAAAACGTAGGAGCAGGACTAAAGGTAAGCATTGTACGTATGTGTGCTACATTGAGGGAGGTAGGGGAGGATTTAAGGCTGGGTTCACACATATGCGAATTGGATGCAGGTTTCCCCACATCCAATTTGCATGACATGTGAGTGTGGCCAGCTCTCAATGGAGCCAGTTCACTCATGTCCTTGGCGGCCGCGGTCTGAATTGAAAAAGCACGCACCAGACCCCAGAACCAGTAAACAGACATGCACAGGACCTCAGGCAAGAACCCACGACTGCACATATGTGAACCATATTAAGGTAAAATTGCCCTTTATCAGATCACCGTGGAACATTCAAGGTAAATAAACAAATTTTAAAAAAATATTTTGAAATGTATTATATACTTTAAAATAGAAATATGTCATTGATGAGTCAGTTTATTTTAATTTGTTGTTTTTTAATTGACTGTTTTTTTTATTTTCTATTGCATGAGTCAGTGGCATAAAAAAACTTTATCAGTTTATCTAGGTCACAGGGTGACAAGTGTGCCTTCCCTTCAGTTTGGGCTTATACATTTCACACAAAACCCTACCTACAGTTATTTACACCTTTATTGGGCCCATGAGGTGTTCAAGATTCCAGGTAAGTATTTTTATGGAAGTAGGCCAGATTATTTTATATATCATTTTATGCTCTTCTTAAACAGTTTTGACAAAAATATGTATGAGCTGAAATCAGCACATCAAGTGAGGCTCAGATCAAGTATACCCTTTATTTTCTTAAAAAAGGCCAAAGAAAAAGCTGCACATTGATGATGTCTTTACAGGCAAAACTTTAATCAGCCGACCACCACTATGATCCTCTATGATTACAGTGTAACTAAACCCTCCTATCCTTTTCAGCCGAAGAAGCTACTATCTTAGCCTCTATTTGATCTGAAACTGTTATGGTGCGGCACATGTGATAAGTTATGACATCAGCCATTTGATGGTTTGACTGTTTGTTTGAGAGCACAAGCAAATGTGACAGTTAGCTTTCCTTTGCATGCTGGTAATGTAACTGTTTTTTTGAAACTGTTAAATTGATGGGTTTAGTTTTGCTTTAAATTCATCAGGTGAAACGTGTTAAGAGTGTAGTCTTGGAGGTGGCAATTTGAAATAAAGATTGTCTGCTGATTAAAGTTTTGCCTATGAATGCATCATTCCATTGGATTATAACACCAAAAATGATTCTGAAAGTTCCGGTAAAAGAGCCCCAATATGAAAGGAAAGTATGTAATCTGCAGTTCTTTTAAAGCTCAGCTCCAACCAAAACATTTTATAGGTTTGGAAAGTGTTGGAAAGTGTTACAATTTCCATTCAGTTTATTTTGCTGTCTGTGACTCCACTGTGAAACCAGGACTTGGTCAGAGAAAAAGACACAAGCAATAGGGATGGGAGAACGGTTTGGGCCCAACTTTCGTTGTTGAGATGTTCTGCGAACAGCCTTACAAACGCGATGTTCGACCGTTTGTTGGCCCCCCGAATGAACCACAATGCATTGCGGCACTGAACAGTGCATTGCAAGCCCTGATTGGCTGAAGCAGTAAAAGCTTCAGCCAATCAGGGAACAGAGCACTGTCAGAGTCATGATTGGACACTGTCATCATGACTTTATCCAATCATGGCTCATTCCCGCCCCACAGTATAAAAGTATTCTTTCAATGCCAGCCATTTTCAGTGTGATTTCGGCGTGGAGAGAGATAGGACAGGGCTCTGTTCAGTGCTATTAGTTAGTTAGCGTGCTATACTGTGCTATTGTGCTTCAATTGTCATTGTAGAATATTAGTTTAGTGTCAGCCTAGGGATAGTGTGAGTGTAGTGAGGAGGACCATTATTCAGCTTTGCATAGTGTGCAGTTAGAGTAGGGACAGCTCAGATAGTTTCACTGTAGTGTAGTGAGATCGTGTCATTCATACACACATTAGTGTATATGTAGAGTAGGGACAGCTCAGATAGTTTCAGTGTAGTGATGGTTGAACACTGTATATTTGATTGAGTTACTGCAAGTTTAACGGCATTTACATCTGTGTGCGTTACTGCCAGTTTAACGCCATATAGTTTTGCGTGCATTACTGCCAGTTTAACGCCATTTACTTCTGTGTGTGTTACTGCCTGTTTAACGCCATATAGTTCTGTGTGCGTTACTGCCAGTTTAACGCCTTATAGTTTTGTGCATTACTGCAAGCTTAACGGCATTTACTTCTGTGTGCATTACTGCCAGTTTAACGCCATATAGTTTTGTGCATTACTGCAAGTTTAATGCCATTTACTTCTGTGTGCGTTACTGCCAGTTTAACTCCATATAGTTCTGTGTGCGTTACTGCCAGTTTAACGCCATATAGTTTTGTGTGCATTAATGCCAGTTTAACACCAAATAGTTTTGTGCGTTACTGCAAGTTTAATGCCATATAGTTCTGTGTGCGTTACTGCCAGTTTAATGCCATATAGTCTTTGTGTGCACTACTGCCAGTTTAACGCCATATAGTTTTGTGGGCTACTGCCAGTTTAATGCCATATAGTTTTGTGTGCGTTACTGCCAGTTTAACGCCATATAGTTCTGTGTGCATTACTGCGAGCTTAACACCATATAGCTCTGTGTGCATTACTGCTAGTTTAACGCCATATAGTTCTGGGTGCATTACTGCCAGTTTAACGCCGTATAGTTGTGCGTGCAATTCTGCCAGTTTAACTCCATATAGTTTTGTGCGTTACTGCAAGTTTAATGCCATTTATGTCTGAGTGTGTGTTACTGCCAGTTTAACGCCATATAGTTCTGTGTGTGTTACTGCCAGTTTAACGCCATATAGTTTTGTGCGTTACTGCATGTGTAACGCCATTTACTTCTGTGTGCGTTACTGCCAGTTTAACGCCATATAGTTCTGTGTGCTTTACTGCCAGTTTAACACCATATAGTTTTGTGTGCATTAATGCCAGTTTAACGCCACATCGTTTTGTGCATTACTGCCAGTTTAACGCCATATCGTTTTGTGTGCATTACTGCCAGTTTAACGCCATATAGTTCTGTGTGCGATACTGCCAGTTTAACGCCATATAGTTTTGTGTGCATTAGTGCCAGATTAACGCCATATAGTTTTGTGCGTTACTGGAAATTTAACACCATATAGTTCTGTGTGGGTTGCTGCCAGTTTAACGCTATATAGTTTTGTGTGGCACTGCCAGTTTAACGCTATATAGTTTTGTGCGTTACTGCAAGTTTAACGCCATATAGTTCTATGTGTGCTACTGCCAGTTTATCGCCATATAGTTTTGTGTGCGTTACTGCCAGTTTAATGCCATATAGTTCTGTGTGCCTTACTGCCAGTTTAACGCCATATAGTTTTGTGCGTTACTGCAAGTTTAACGCCATATAGTTCTGTGTGTGCTACTGCCAGTTTATCGCCATATACAGGGTGGGCCATTTATATGGATACATCTTAATAAAATGGGAATGGTTGGTGATATTAACTTCCTGTTTGTGGCACATTAGTATATGGGAGGGGGGAAACGTTTCAAGATGGGTGGTGACCATGGCGGCCATTTTGAAGTCCGCCATTTTTAATCCAACTTTTGTTTTTTCAATAGGAAGAGGATCATGTGACAGATCAAACTTATTGGGAATTTCACAAGAAAAACAATGGTGTGCTTGGTTTTAACGTAACTTTATTCTTTCATGAGTTATTTACAAGTTTCTGACCACTTATAAAATGTGTTCAATGTGCTGCCCATTGTGTTGGATTGTCAATGCAACCCTCTTCTCCCACTCTTCAGACACTGATCGCAACACCGCAGGAGAAATGCTAGCACAGGCTTCCAGTATCCGTAGTTTCAGGTACAATTGCCTTCAGATGACCCCAAAGATAAAAGTCTAAGGGGGTCAGATCAGGAGACCTTGGGGGCCATTCAACTGGATATGCGAAACTGTTACATGATGATATGTTTCCCTCTTTATGCACTGAAGCTGGCACGTTCCCTGAGTTTTTCCAGCAAGATGGTGCACCACCACATTATGGGTGTCAGGTCCGAGCATTCCTAGATGAACAGTTTCCTGGAAAGTGGATTGGTCATCATGGTCCAGTTGAATGGCCCCCAAGGTCTCCCAATCTGACCCCCTTAGACTTTTATCTTTGGGGTCATCTGAAGGCAATTGTCTATGCTGTGAAGATACGAGATGTGCAGCACCTGAAACTATGGATACTGGAAGCCTGTGCTAGCATTTCTCCTGCGGTGTTGCGATCAGTGTCTGAAGAGTGGGAGAAGAGGGTTGCATTGACAATCCAACACAATGGGCAGCACGTTGAACACATTTTATAAGTGGTCAGAAACTTGTAAATAACTCATGAAAGAATAAAGTTACGTTAAAACCATTGTTTTTCTTGTGAAATTCCCAATAAGTTTGATGTGTCACATGACCCTCTTCCTATTGAAAAAACAAAAGTTGGATTAAAAATGGCCGACTTCAAAATGGCCGCCATGGTCACCACCCATCTTTAAAAGTTTCCCCCCTCACATATACTAATGTGCCACAAACAGGAAGTTAATATCACCAACCATTCCCATTTTATTAAGGTGTATCCATATAAATGGCCCACCCTGTAGTTTTGTGTGTGTTACTGCCAGTTTAACGCCATATAGTTTTGTGTGTTACTGCAAGTTTAACACCATTTACTTCTGTGTGCGTTACTGCAAGTTTAACGCCATAGAGTTCTGTGTGCGTTACTGCCAGTTTAACGCCATATAGTTTTGTGTGCGTTACTGCCAGTTTAACGCCATATAGTTCTGTGTGCCTTACTGCCAGTTTAACGCCATATAGTTTTGTGCATTACTGCGAGTTTAATGCTATATAGTTCTCTGTGCCACTGTACGTTGGACGCATTATATTGCAGTATATTATAGTGTATCTGTGGAGTGTGTCTGTGTAGTGTGAGTACTCAAATTAAAGTGCACCAAACACTACTTTACATTGATTAAAGTGCATCTACGAACAGATCTCCACTTCTTCTTTACGTTTGCTAATAAGCCCCGCCCCCTCCCTCTCAGTAGTATCTGGGAGGGCAACAAGGAGAGGCAGATGTCCCCACAGCACGGTAAAGGGGCCAGCAACAAATGTGTCCACAGGCAAAGGTGGATGTGGTGGTCAGTCCTCAGGCAGGGCATCATTTCCTCTGTTTAGTGAGTTTGCCCATGCTATCCAGCCACAGCATACAGAGGAGGTGTTGGACTGGCTTACTAAACCTTCCTCATCCTTCTCATCCTCTGTCACGCAAGCAGAGACAAGTGTGCAGTCCCCTGCAGTTGCCAGAGTAGATAAACCTGCCTCCTTGTCCACGTCTATTCCTGCCATAGCCCCAAAATCAACCATGGAGGAGTCAGCTGAGTTATTTGACCACAGCGTCAGCCACTTGCTCCTTGATGATGCCCAGCCATTACTAGATTCAGATGTTGGTTCTAAGATTGGGGGTGACAGGAACATGAGCCTAGAGAGAGGGGAGAACTCTGGAAGACAAATTGGTATTCATGTTCCCCCAGCCGCAGCGTATTGCCAAGTTATCTCCAGTGGTAATGATAAATGATAATGAAGCTGGAGGAGATGCAGATGATTATGATGATGATGATGAGGTCACTGAAGTGACTTGGGTGCCATATAAAGCAGAGGAGAAAACTGAAGGTGAGGCAGCACAACCCCAAGGAGGCTGACATCAAGAAAGAGTAGAGAGCAGCTACCCTATTCCATCACATTCTGCAGCTGTTATCTCCTGGCCCACTCCCCAAAGCTCAGCTGTCTGGGCCTTTTTCAGCACATCTGCAGCAGATCACACTGTTGCTATCTGCAAACTGTGTCTGTGCACAAATATGTCCCTCCTCCTCCTCCTTACCCACTTCAGTGTGCCCCTGCTATACCGAGGCATAACCTCTCAGCAGCCTCCACTGACAGGAATGATGGTATAGCACAGGGTGTCCCCAAGTCCTAGAAGCACATCTGCCAGCAGCACACCACCAGCTGTAGACTGTAGCTGGCAAATTTCTCTGCCCCATCTACTGCAGTGGAAAAAAAATGCAGTCCCTGCCACCCACATGCCCAGTTTCTAAATGCAAACTTATCAAAGCTGTTGGCTCTCCAACTTCTGCCTTTCAGTCTGGTGGATTCTGCCCCCCTTCCGTGAATTTGCACAATGTGCTGTATCACAATGGCAGTTTCCCAGTTGCCACTACTTTACACGTAAGGCCATTCCATCTCTCTACCATCACTTGGAAGGTAATGTTCTGGCATCGTTGGGCAAGGCAGTCAGCTGCAAAGTCCACCTTACTGCTGACACGTGGTCCAGCAAGCAAGGGCAGGGATGATATACTTTGTTTACAGCACACTGGGTAATGCTAGGCTGTCAGCTTCCACATCCCATCGGCAGCATCGGCATCACATGGTGGATGATTACCTCAGGGCCAAAACATAGATGGAGAGCTTTCCAGTTGACAATCCACTGGCTTACTGGGTCATGAGAATAAACCACTGGCCAGAACTTACCCAGTTGTGTTATTTGGCTGCCCTGCAGAATGGGCATTCAGTGCTGCATTCAGTGCTGCAGGAGGTTTCGTTACTGATTATAGAAAGTGTCTGTCAGACTCCGTGGACCATTTGACTTTTATCAAAATTAATTAGTCCTGGATTACCAGCTATGAAGCCCCTGATGCCAATGTCACTGATTAGGTGTTTTTGGGATGTGGAATCTCTGCAGGACTTCGAGGCTGCCAAGCTTTGAGGGTGTTCAATCATTTCATCTGGCAGAATGTTTTTGGTATAGTTTTAATGGGCACAATTAACACCCAAAGACCAATTTTTCTGCACCTGTTTGACAGGTGCATATCATTGCAATTTTTTACAGCAAGGCCAGTTCTTGCTTTCATCAGGAGTACTATAGCAGGGATATGCAATTAGCAGACCTCCAGCTCTTGCACAACTACAAGTCCCATCATGCCTCTGCCTCTGGGTGTCATGCTTGTGGCTGTCAGAGTCTTGCTATGCCTCATGGGACTTGTAGTTCTGCAACATCTGGAGGCCCACTAATTGCATACCTCTGCTCTATAGGGTTACGGTGGGAAGGCGCCACCGACACTTAAAGACCAATTTTTCTGCACCTGTTTGACAGGTGCATATCATTGCAATTTTTTACAGCAAGGCAAATTCTTGCTTTCATCAAGAGTACCTCTATAGGGTTAAGGTGGGAAGGTGCCACTGACGCCCAAAGACCAATTTTTCTGCACCCGTACCTCTATAGGGCTATGGTGTGAAGGCACCATTGACACCCAAAGACCAATTTTTCAGCACCCCTTACTTCTATCCAAAGTCAAAGTGACACCAGAATTTATCCAAAAAATACCTAATCTTGTTCCCAGTGCACTACATTGTGGCATCATCATACACACTGGCTCCCCAGCTGTTGCTAAGCAAAATAAAGGCAGCTTGCAGGGAAAATGTCATTTTGTTTGGCTTTATAAATGCAATTATTGCTGCAGAAGATTCTAAACATGGTACAGATCTGCCATTTTACAGGTAGACTAAGGGGACCCCCCAGGCACTATATTGGAAGGAATTTTTCATTTTTATGCTTTCACTTTAAAAATCACTGCTCATTTAAAAATGACTTTCTTACAAACTTTTTTTTCATTGATACATGTCCCCCAGGGCAGGACCCAGACCCCTATAACCATTGTATGCCCAATTACTTGCATCTATAGATTCAAAATGGGCACTTTTGATTTTCGACGTTCGGGTCCCATTGACTTTAATGGGGTTCGTTATTCGGGTCCAAACTTTTGCGAAGTTTAAAAGTTCTGGTGCGAACCAAACAGGGGTCCGTTTGGCCCATCCCTAACAAGCAACCATTAAAACTGTAGACAGAGACAGACCTTTCCCTACTCAACCCAGAAAAAAAGGGAATATGTTACTGTCTCTGGTTTCAGTGTAGAAGTTTCCCAAACAAGAAAATAAGAAAAAAATGTTTCCAATGGTGCCACAGACATCAATTAAAACTTGGTACAATGATCTAACCATTTTCCACTCTAATAAAATTGCAACAGCTGGACTTAAACACTTTCACTGCCAGACAAATGCTAAAATGCTAATTATTTGGATGAAAATTTACTTTAAACCCTCAAAACAATATACACTTATGGCCACTTTATTAGGTACACCAGTTCAATTGCTTGGTAACACAAATTGCTAATCAGCCAATCACATAGCAGCAACTCAATGCATTTAAGCATCTAGATGTGGTGAAGATGACCTGCTGAAGTTCAAACTGAGCATCAGAATGGGGAATAAGTGACTTTGAACGTGGCATGGTTGATGGTGCCAGACGGGCTGGTCTAAGTATTTTAAAAACTGCTGATCTGCTGGGATTTTTGCACACAACTATCTCTAGGGTTTACAGAGAATGGTCTAAAAAAGAGAAAATATCCAGTGAGCGGAAGTTGTGTGTACGAAAATGCCTTGTTGATGTCAGAGGTCAGGGGAAAATGGGCAGACTGCTTTGAGATGATAGAAAGGCAACAGTAACACAAATAATCACTTGTTACAACCAAGGTATGCAGAATACCATATCTGAATGCGCAACACATTGAACCTTGAAGAAGGTGGGCTATAGCAGCAGAAGACCACACCGGGTGCCACTCCTGTCAGCTAAGAACAGGAAACTGAGGCTACAATTCGCAAAGGCTCACCAGAATTGGGAAGTAGAAGATTGGAATAGCATTGCCCGGTCTGATGAGTCTTGATTTCAGCTACGACATTCAGATGGCAGGGTCGGAATTTAGCATAAACAACATGAAAGCATATATCTATCCTACCTTGTATCAACGGTTCAGGCTGGTGGTGGTGGTGTAATGGTGTGGATATTTTCTTGGCACACTTTTGACCCGTAGTACCAATTGAGCATCGTTTAAACGCCACTGCCTACCTGAATATTGTTGCTGATCATGTCCATCCCTTTATGACTACAGTGTACAGTAAATAATGGACCATGTCACAAAGCTCAAATTATCTCAAACTGGTTTTTTGAACATGACAATGAGTTCACTGTACTCCAATGGCCTCCACAGTCACCAGATCTCAATCCAATAGAGCACCTTTGGGATATGGTGGAATGGGAGATTCGCATCGTGGATGTGCAGCTGACAAATCTGCAGCAACTGTGTGATGCTATCATGTCAATATGGACCAAAATCTCTGAGGAATGTTTCCTTGTTGAATCTATGCCACAAAGAATTAAGGCTGTTCTGAAGGCAAAAGTGGGTTCAGACTGGTACTAGAAAGGTGTACCTAATAAATTGGCCAGTGAGTGTTTATTTTCAGGAAGCCAAGGATCACTAGTTGCATTTTTGATGTGGCATACTATTTGTGCAAATGTTTATTAGACTTATATTTAACCACTTGCCGACCGCCGACCGCAGTCTGACGGCGACAGAGTGGCTCGTTATCGCAAACTGCCGTCATTCGACAGCGGCTGTGATAACTAGTGCTGTGAGCGCGCGCCCACTGTGTGGGGGGGCGGGGAGCGGGTAGGGTGGACTCGATCGCCGCTGGCTACCCGCGATGGCCCCCCGCAGTGAAAGAACGGAGGTCCGTGTATGTAAACACGAATCTCCATTCTGTTAGAGGGGGAAGGGCTGTGATCACAGGCTTCCTGTATATGGAAGCCGTGATCACTCCCTTCCCCCAGCCAGGCCAGCCCACATACAGTTAGAATATGCCCAGGGAACACAGTTAACCCTTAGAGCGCCCCCCTGCAGGTTAACCCCTTCACTGCCAATGGCATTTACACAGTAATCAATGCATTTTCATAGCACTGATCGCTGTATAAATGCCAGTGGTCCCAAAAAAGTCTGACATGTCCGCTGCAATATCGCAGTACCGCTAAAAATCGCAGATCGCCGCATTTACTAGTAAAAAATAAATAAATAAATAAAAACGCTAGAAATTAATTCTCATTGTCTGTAAACGCGGCAACTTTTGCGCAAACTAATCAATAAACGCAGATCGTGATTTTTTTTACCAAAAATGAGGAAGAATATAAATCGGCCAAAACCGATGGAAAAAAATATTTTTTTATATTTTTTTTTTTGGATTTGTATTTTAGCAAAAAGTAATAATTTGGTTTTTTTTTGCAAAATTGTCGCTCTTCTTTTGTTTATAGCGGCGATCAGAAATGATGCAGAGGTGATCAAATACCACCAAAAGAAAGCTCTATTTGTGGGAAAAAAAGGACTCAAATTTTGTTTGGGTACAACGTTGCACGACCGCGCAATTATCAGTTAAAGTGACGCAGTGCAGAATCGCAAAAAGTGCTCTGGTCCTAAAGTGTGAAATCCTTCCGGGGCTGAAGTGGTTAAAATGATTATAAAAGTAAAATTAATAGTTTTGCACAAAGCAGTCCCAATCTTCCTCTTCTCGGGTCCCCCTCCGCCACCCCTGACTCCTCCCCCCTGCCGAGTGCCCCCATAGCAAGCTGCTTGCTATGGGACACTCATGCATGCACACTCCCAAGTCAGCTCTGTGTGTTCACAGTTAGGTCCTGCCCCCGCTCCCTCCTCACTGGATGTGATTGACAGTAGAAGCGGCCAATGGCTCCCACTGCTTTGTCTGAACCAATGAGAACACATACTCTCATGAACATCACTGGTATCATAAGGGGGGCTGGGGGGGGGGGGGGTGCTTGCAGAAGGTTTTTTTACCTTAATGCAGAGAACGCACTCAGGTAAAAAACCTTCTGCCTTTAAAACCACTTTAAGTAAAAAAATATGTTGAAGTTAATTAGTAGTGCAAAAAAAAATAGCAACTTCTATATGATCCGTTAAATATAAAAGCTGAAACTGTGTAGTGTAAAAAATATATAAAGCTTAAAAATTGTGTGTGACCTCAAAATAACATTTTATTATATTTCATTATTTTATAATACTTTTTTATTTTCTTCCATGTTTTATTACAATCACAAGGGGCAATACTTTTCTTTAATAACTGTACAACAAAATATAAATAAAGAAATACAATAAAGGAATGAAACACAAAAAGGAATAATTATCTTAAATATGATCATTGCGTGTACTACTGTATAAAGTTATCAAAATACAATATATTTTGCGATATTTGCCCTTTAAAATGAATGTTAGGTTTCTATGGAGTATAAACATAGAATGTAATTAATGCTTATTGTTACATGCATATTTTTTACCACCTGTTACAAAATCAAGCCTTTAATTAGGATGCAGTGTTGAGAGATAAATTACCAGCCTTGACTATAGACTCTAGACTACTAGAAGATGCTACTGTCTTTGAAGAGACTGCTGCAGCTTTTCCTAATAACCAGTCACGCATACATGGTAAAGGGATCATGCCCCTTTCTTATGAAACTGGGAATGACCAATACATAACTGCTTTCTGATATTGATTCAGTTTCATTTTACATCTCCTACACTATTACTTTGTCACCAGCAGTACTTATGTTGTAAATTAGATGTATTAAGGTGTAAACCACCAGTTGTCATTACATGTATAAATATTCTAAATATGGTGGATAAGACACCAAACTTTAACTAATGATGAAAAATGTAATCTACAAATCAGAATTGTGAATTATTTAATATAATAACTGAATATACACATACACAATAGATCTGTCCCACCAGACAATTCATCAGAATCACAACTGCCAAGATTCCTGAATTGTGTGATTTTTTCTCGGTCAGACAGATCAGCATGCAAATATTTAGGCCAGTCAAGAACTACAAATTCCATATTCTTCTGACTCAATCATCACTAGCTATGACCATAACATGCCTACCCAAACCCAAGCTTTTATATAATAAACACAATACAGTTTAAGTTTACATAAGGTACGTATCAAAGGCATCCACTCATTTTCTAAATTTAGTTATTGAAGAAAACTCCGCAGTTAAAGTTAAATTCATGCATAGACCATATTTATCAAATAGAAATTTAAAGTAAATATGTAACATGAAATAAAATCAAAAATGGGGGCTGCACCCATCCGTGTGCAATCCAGTTAATGATTTTAAACCAAAACCTTACTTTCAAACCACAAAACTGCTTCCATTATTAAGTGACACACTTTCTTGTGTACAATAAAATAAAATAAAACAGAAGTGACAGTCCCAGATGACTATAGTTCAATTAGTAGTGCTTTTCTTCATTCAAATATTTTTCCCTTTAAATGTGCTTCTCATATCCTGCAGTTCACCCTTGTGGATTTCAGTTAATACAATTGTGTAGTGACTCCCACCATCTTTCACAACTGCGCTCAACTCCAGTGTATGCAATTGCATACCAGTGCACCATTGAAGCCCATAAAGACTGGCATTGTGAGATATGAAATGTAAGTTAGTATTTATTCTCTACACCTCTATTTTAAGTTTTTTCAAGAGGCTTTAGTGACACACAAGGGGGGGAGCAATCTGCCACTGTGAAGATAAGATGTGGAAAAGAGAGTGACCTCTATAAAGCTGCGAGGCTACTTTACGTTCTTATAACACTTGGTTTACCTTACAATAATGTTTTTAGATATCTGTGATTAGTGACTAGCACTAGGGTTAGTTACATAAACATTTAATTGTACAGTATTACTGTCACCTGCCTGGTGGTGGAGTCTGACTTATGCAGGGGTAACCTCTCTTGTACAGAAAGTGTCGCGCTTAAACTTAAACTCGAATAAGGTCCACATATGCTGTAATGAATATGAATTGTTCAGTGTATCAACATATCAGAAAAGTAAACTCAATTAAAGTCCACATGTGCTGTGGTAAATATAACTCATTCAGTGTATCAAAACATCAATTCCACCAAAATAACGTGCGTCCATCACCAGAGGGAAAGCTTAAATACTCTTACCAACAGTAAGTGATTAAACCGCATGAAGTATTAATCCTGCCATATCTCAATGGGTATGGAAATGATAGTGCACCACTTTGGGTTTTCACTCCAGGCACATCATGGCGAATGTGGAGGCTAGATGTACTCCGTTCCTCTGGGCATATGGTCGTTAGACGGTACACCAAGTCACGGGAGTTAAACTTTTCATCCGTTATTCACATCATAAGTGCCCAACGAAGATCCAACCATAAAAATATATAAAAACCACACATAGTGTGATACCAGATAACAAAAAGGATTTATTAAAATTGGATACACTCACATGTTAAGTCCAACAAATATCGCATGGAATTCCAAAGACAGGTCTGCGCAATGAAAGAGCAGGGGGCTCACCGTTATCTGACGCGTTTCGTCTTATGAGACTTCAACTGGGGTATGTGCACCCATTCAACCATTGCGCTTTTATATAAAAAAGTAAGTATTGTTACACACCTGCTTCCACTTAGCTCAATTATAGCTTCCGCTGTCTTATTCACACTAGCGTTCTGAGCGATCATGACTGAATGTCACATGACCTGATTCAACGCCAATCAAAGCTATTCCCTCATGTACCAGGTGTCCATAGACTAGACCCACGTGGTAGGAAGAACATCATACGAGACAAATGTTCAGCCAATGAGGGATGGCTCATCATGTGGCGTCGTCCATCTCGGGATGCGTCTATCTACGTCGCACTGCCTGGCGTCACCGCCAAACAACCTCCCGGAAATGACTCATAACAACCCGGAACAAGTTCCAATAGGTCGTATAATAGATAAGTAAATACATGATAGTTCAAATCGGTCAATCGCCATCTTGTGGAATACTTGTGAATAGCAGGAGGTAACAAAACCTACTAAACATGACACAACAATAGCTATTAATAACCCATCGTTATGTCTCTAAACTAAATAACCAAAAACCACATCTTATCAGTGAAAAGTTAATGGCTAAAAAATGAATAAAAAAACATAAAAATCAGAATAAAATAACTTAAATGTCAATGAATTAACCAGCTAGCCCTCATATAGAGGGACTGGTATTGGGCCAGGCTTAAATAAATCAAACCAGGGACCCATTAATGTACACCCCTAGGGACATATATTCTCATGATAAATTGCAAGATAACTAGACAACAGGTTCCCAAATATATGGTATGGCATCAACACCCCCTTATGGGCCAGGTATATAGACGACGTCCTCCTCCTATGGGACGCCGCTCTTACACAACTGCATGAATTTTTTGCATTTCTTAATGACAACGAAAGGGGTGTTTCTTTGTTGCTGGAAGCAAGTAATACCAGTATTAATTTCCTGGATTTGGACATTACCAACAATGGGGGTAGACTTGCGACCAGGACCTATTTTAAATCCACCGATCGGAATGGTTACATTCCGGTGGACAGTGGTCACCATAGGGCCTGGTTGCAGTCTATCAAACTATCAGTCTATCAAACTATGCAGTCTATCAAACTTAATTGAGTTTACTTTTCTGATATGTTGATACATGGAACAATTCATATTCATTACAGCATATGTGGACTTTATTCGAGTTTAAGTTTAAGCGCGACACTTTATGTATTTATTATTTATGATTTGCACAATTTATGTTGAGGTTGTGGTGGTTGCTGCTTATATTTGGATGCGCAGTGTGTAACCCCAATTTTCTATGTAACCTCTCTTGTGACCCTGATTCAAGAACCCCTGGTAGAGCAGACAGGTGGTTCAGGAGTGAGGATGACACGAGGGTTGAGCTGGTCACCGGTGACAACTGAGCAGTACCTCCGGTCTCGTGCTGGTTGGTAGAATGGTGGTACAGGCTGGGTTGACAACAGGCGGGCGGTGCAGTACAGGAGGAGCAGGCAGGAGAATAGTCAGGTACAAGCAAAGTTCATTAACAGGCTGGCAGCAGAAGTACAAAGGAGCAGGCAGGAGAATGGTCGTGGAAAGCCGGGTTCAATGCAGGCAGGGATCAAACAGGGTCAAGGCAAGCCGGGTCACAGGAACATGTAACAGGTAAACAGAAAGCTCAGGTACACCAAACGCTGTAGAACAGACAGCATTAGCTGCATGGTGCTGCCCGTCTAAATAGGCCATTTGGCGCCAATGCCGGCACGCACATACACTGGCACCTGCTGCGTATGTGCGCGCACCTGCTGCGTAAGCGATCATTTTTTATAGAAGTGTCCAAAAGTTGTTTCCTGACATTGCCCCCCCCCAAGGGGCAGCCTCCGGATGCCCAGCTGGGCAAACTTAGCAGTATTGTTATCCTTAAAGCATTGGATAAGCTCATCTGTGTGGATGTTGGCTTTGGGCTCCCAGGAGTTTTTCGTCAGGGCCGTAGCCACTCCACTTTACCAGATACTGGATGGAGCTACCCCTCTTCTTGCAGTCCAGAATGGAATCCACCTCGAACTCCTCTTCACCATCTATCATAATTGGAGCTGGCGGGCCTGTCTTCCGCCCAGGAAAGGTATCTGAGACTACCGGTTTCAATAAGGACACGTGGAAAACTGGGCACAGGCATTCCGATCAGATTTTCAGAAATGTCAGCGGTTGTTTCATCACAATTACATGATAATGCATAGCATGTGCAATGTTCACTTTTCCATACTGAAATCATTATTGATATTATTTGCAATGAAATATGCACAGGGGAGCTAACAGTCAGCATGAGGCCTAGGGAAGATACAATTCCCACACACAACCTACTCACCCTATTTGAAAGTATTTTTATGTTTTAAATACGTAAAAAAATATTTTATATCAAAAAACAAATAGGTCTAGAATTATTTCAAATGAATCAGCAGTGAATAAAAGTTACCACATTAGGGGGCAGCCAAGGTGCCCAGTATCCTGAAGTGTTCTGGAATGAAAGTATTGTTCAGCTTCCCTATTCAATAACCTGGCCCTACAATCTGCTTTGCTGCCCTGTTGGCTAGTCACTGTGCTGTGCAGCCTTACCATTCAGTATTACAAAACAAGGCCAGAACTATGTTCATGAACAGGGAGCCCATGTGTGAAAGACACAGAAGCCTATAAATGTTTATAGGCTTAAGCTCAAGGACCTGGGTTGGATATACTGTATATAACATACCGTGGTTACAACAACCTCGAAAGTCAAAAGGTTCTGTCTAAAATCCAAAATGGTTTGGTTGATTAGTAGCACAGAATGTGGAAACAAGACTTTACAGACTAGTTCAAAATATTGGATCTTAGAGATGAATTTGGGGTTCAGGCCATCTGATGGCTTAATCTCCAAAATATTACAGAGAGTTCCAAAGATATAGGCACCTAGCAATGGAGTGCCAAAATGCATTGTCTTCTGCCTTGTCCTCAGAAGAATCAGTTCAATTTCAGGGTCTGCACCCACCACCTGATATTTGCCAAGCAGAGTGAAGACCTGGGACGATCAACCACAGGAGCATTTGAAGGTTGCAGGCTTGCAAATTATGCTGTTCTCAAAACATCTCTAGTATATAGTATAAAAGAACAAGCTAGAGATGGTCTGAGGGGATGTCTGGTAGTCTTTCTGTAAGACAGTGCCTATGTGCAAGTACAGCTTGATGAAAAAGGTTTAAGACAAGGAACTAAGATCAGACTGTATGCATTTAATCTGCATTTAATCTGGTCCATGATTTTGTCTAGAGTACTGACGAGAGTAAAGTTATTGTTTGACAAATGCGAATGTAGAGTAAAAAGAGGAAGTTCAGTTGCATGAGAATTGTGAACTCAGGTTTACACGACCGGACACTTCCAGCTCGTTCCTGGGTTCTGAACATGCGTGCTTGTACATACTGTAAAACTTTTGTTTGTCCAACTTCTGTACAGACATGCCCAAAAACGGACGACGCCTTGTCGGCAGACAAAAAGTTTTCTAGTCTGCCCATACAACTTTTGTTGGACAATATTTCAAATATGGTTTTGGGAAATCTGAAGGAAAAAATTTACAGAAAATTGGATAGTGTATATCCAGTTTTACACATGACATTTTGCTAGTTCCATCTTAAGTATGCATCCAGAAAAGGGCAACAAAGCAAATACAGGGGCTGGAGGACCTCAGTTATGAGGAACGGCTACAAAAATTAATACTATTCTTCCTGGAGAAAAGGCACTTAGGAGGAGATATGATCACAATATACAAATTTTTAAATGGAGATTGTATTATTGGGAGGTCTCTAAAGAAGATACGTGGCCACACAAGGAAGTTGCATTTCTTATCAAACACAATGTACAGGGATATTGGAAATGGTAGTTATATAAACACACAAGAGACAAGAAAGAATCCAGCCCAAAGGGAGCCTCTGGCTGATGAAAGAGAAGAAATCCCAAAAAAATTGTCCCTTCTCACCACTAGATCAGTGTGACCGCTATCAGGAATGTGGGACTTTGTCTGACAGTGGTTGGCTTCTCTGCTCCCCAAGCTGAGTCATGTGAGTCATCCTGCATCAGGGGAAGCTTTTCTGCACTGTGAGGACTGTGGAGTGAGCTCTCTTATGCTGTGCTGCTGCAGAATGTGTGGATGACATAATTGGATAATTTTATATTCACTCAACCTGCTGGTTGAAGGAAAAAAAAATATGAATGTATGAGTTGACTTTCAGTTAATAGTATGCTTATGTCAGCTCTTGAATAAAGCCATTTTAAAGTAAAACACATACTTTGAGCTTTACCACTGTGAAAAGTTACATAACAGTTGGACTAATGTGATATTATTTTAATAGCAGACTGTTGATTATATTTTGGATGCAAGCATAAACTTCAGGAAAAATTACAGGAAAATGCATTTTTTTCTAATTAAAAAAAAAACAATATATAAAAATACGTGTATCCAAATTTGCTACCAAAATTAAAGCCATATCTGCCCTAAAAAAGGGTGGACACTGAGGGCCAATTCACACCTAGGCGATCCGACTTCAGAGACGACTTTGCTAGGCGATTTGAACGCGACTTCAAGGCGATTTCAGTGCAACTTTGGGCGACTTACATCACGACCTGAAGCAAACTCCATGCCAGGTGACTTTGCCTGTGGCCAATCAGAGAAGAGAGGGAGGAAGGTTGCCCTAAAAAGAATATTTTCTTTTTCCTGTAAAGTTGCTTCTTCATAGACGGTGATCTGACTTGGAAGCGACTTCCATTGACTTCTATGGGCTCAAATCGCCTAGAAGTCGCCTTGAAATAATACAGGAACCTTTTCAGAAGTCGCCCTGAATTCGGAGCGACTTGAGTAGCGCATATTAAGAAGGCTCCCATTCATTTTAATGGGATTTCTGATGTCAAGCGATTTGAGGCGACTTGGGGCGACGCAAGTCGGATTGCAAATTGCCTAGGTGTGAACCGGCCCTAATCCTGAAATATTTCATGAGCAGAACAGATACCTTGTAGAAAGAATAAAAAAACCTTTGGGACTTTAGGGGATATGGGGGAGTAAAGGATGCTATTCAGCATCACTATTATTATTATTTACTGCATGTACAATTTAGCTAGTAGAAGATCCTCCAAAGTGGTTAACTAGACTATCTACTACTAGCTAAATTATACATGAGGACCCTCTTAACCACGTGCCGACCGTGTAATGTAAATACACGGCCGCAAGTGGCATCCATTGTTCTGGGAGGACGTACTATAACGTCCTCCCAGAATCGGGCATGCACCTGGGAGCTCCATCAAATGATGGAGCAATCACATGTAAACAAGCCAGCGGAAGTGCTGGCTTGTCTCTCCCCTCTCCGCACCGAGTGTGACAGGAGAGGGGGGAGAGAAGATACAGCGGTGCTGTGGGCAGGATCTGAAGTGTCCACAGCACCCCTATGTGCCAGGCAGGGACCCCCATCCACCCATCCAGCTTCACCCATCCAGCTCCCATCCAGCTTCACCCATGCACCCTCATCCATGCCCAACCATCTGTGCCCACCCATCCGTGCCCACCCATCCGTCACCCATGCATCCATGCCCACCCATCCGTGCCCACCCATCCGTCACCCATGCATCCGTGCTCACCCATCCGTCACCCATGCATCCGTGCTCACCCATCCGTCACCCACGTTCACCCATCCGTCACCCATACATCTGTGCTCACCCATCTGTGCTCACCCATCTGTCACCCATGCATCTGTGCTCACCCATCCGTCACCCATGCATCCGTGCTCACCCATCCGTGCCCACCCATCCGTCACCCATGCATCTGTGCTCACCCCTCCGTCACCCATGCGTCCGTGCTCACCCATCCGTGCTCACTCATCCGTCACCCATGCATCCGTGCTTACCCATCCGTCACCCATGCGTCCGTGCTCACCCATCCATGCTCACCCATCTGTCACCCATGCATCTGTGCTCACCCATCCGTCACCTATGCATCCGTGCTCACCCATCCATCACCCATGCGTCCGTGCTCGCCCATCCGTGCTCACTCATCCGTCACCCATGCATCCATGCCCACCCATCCATGCTCACCCATGCGTACTCACCCACCCGTCACCCATGCATCCATGCTCACTCATCCGTCACCCATGCTCACCCATCCGTGCTCACTCATCTGTCACCCATGCATCCGTGCTCACCCATCCGTGCTTACTCATCTTTCACCCATGCATCCGTGCTCACCCATCCGTGCTCACTCATCCATCACCCACGCATCCGTGCTCACCCATCCAGCCATGCTCACCCATGTATCCGTGTTCACCAATCCAATCGTGCTCACCCATGAAGCCTCGTCCCTGCTCACCCATCCAGCCTCATCCGTGTTCACCCATGCATCCGTGCTCCGCCATCCATCCGTGCTCACCCTTGCATCCGTGCTCACCCATCCATCCGTACTCACCCATGCATTCGTGCTCACCCATGCATTCGTGCTCTGCCATCCATCTGTGCTCACCCATGCATGCATGCTCACCCATGCATCCGTGCTCTGCCATTTATCTATGCTCACCCATGCATCCGTGCTCACTAATCCAGTCATGCTCACCCATGCAGCCTCATCCATGCTCACCAATCCAGCCGTGCTCACCCATCCAGCCTCATCCGTGTTCACCCATGCATCTATGCTCTGCCATCCATCCGTGCTCACCCATCCATCCATGCTCAGCCATCCATCCGTGCTCAGCCATCCATCTGTACTCACCCATGCATGCCTGTTCACCAATGCATCCATGCTCACCAATCCATCCGTGCTCAGTCATCCCCATCTATGGCTTATTCACCCCCATTCGTGCTCATTTATGCCTCATTCATGCTCATCCACAGGGCTGGTGCAAGGATTTTTGACACCCTAGGCGAAACCTCATTTTGCCGCCCCTTGGCTCCACCCCTGACTCCACCCCCGATTCCACCCCCTTTTCCCTGCCCAGCCTGATCAGTGCCAATGAATTGCAGCTTGATCAGCGCCAATCAAATGCAGCCTCACCAGCGCCCATCAAATACAGCTTCACCAGTGCCAATCAATACAGCCTCACCTGTGCCCATCAAATACAGCTTCACCAGCGCCAATCAATACAGCCTCACCTGTGCCCATGAAATACAGCTTCACCAGTGCCAATCAATACAGCCTCACCTGTGCCCATCAAACACAACTTCACCAGCGCCAATCAATACAGCCTCACCTGTGCCCATCAAATGCAGCTTCACCAGCACCAATCAATACAGTCTCACCTGTGCCCATCATATACAGCTTCACCAGTGCCAATCAATAAAGCCTCATCTGTGCCCATCAAATACAGCTTCACCTGTGCCCATCAAATACAGCCTCACTGGGGGGTGGGGGCAGAGGGGGGTATTTGGCAGATCAGTAACTATTTCTATATACATTTGCAAATGGCATGTGATAATACAATCTCATTATCTCAGTCAGACAGTGTCAGTTTTTACATGAATCAATGCAGAGCAGCCAGGGACAGATCAACAGTGGCCAGGCACCCCTAGGTGGCAGTGCACTCTAGGCGGCCGCCTACTCCGCCTATTGGTTGAGCCGGCCCTGCTCATCCATACCACATCAGTTCTCATCCATGACACATCCATGCCACTACAGCGCCCATCAGTGCCACTACAGGGCCCATCAGTGCCACTACAGCACCCATCAGTGCCACCACAGTGACTCACAATAATGTAATAGGTAGTCAAATTAGATTTGCAATGTATGCCCCTAGAACGCCTGATGGTGCACCCTGCATATTGGGCCTCTGTATGTGGCCAGGCTGTGTAAAAGTGTCACACATGTGGTATCACCATACTCAGGACAAGTAGCAGAATATATTTTGGGGTGTCATTTTTGCTATGTACATGCTGTGTGTTAGAAATATTGTATAAATGAACAACCTTGTGTAAAAAAAAAAAGTGTTTTCATTTTCTTTCCACATTTTCCAAAAACTTGTGGAAAAAATGAACCGTTCAAAAGACTCATTATGCCTCATAGAATATACGTTGGGGTGTTTACTTTCCAAAATTGGGTCATTTTTTGGGCGTTTCCATTGCCCTGGTGTCCAGGACCTTCAAAAATGCAAGAAGTAGTCAGGAAATTATATGTGTAATTTATGTCCTTAGAACGCCTGATGGTGCTCCCTGCATGTTAGGCCTCTGTATGTGGCCAGGCTGTGTAAAAGTCTCACACATGTGGTATCACCATACTCAGGAGGAGTAGCAGAACGTGTTTTGGGGTGTAATTGGTGGTATGCATATGCTGGGTGTGAGAAATAATCTGTTAATATGACAATTTTGTGAAAAAAAAAACTGAAAAAGAATCTTCATTTTGCAAAGAATTGTGGGAAAAAATGACAACTTCAAAAAACTCGCCATGCCTCTTACTAAATACGATAGACTGTCTACTTTCCAAAAAGGGGTCATTTGGGGGGTATTTGTACTTTTCTGTCTTGTTAGGGCCTCAAGAAATTAGATAGGCCGTCAGTGCATCAGGTGTGATCAATTTTCAGTGATTGGCACCATAGATTGTAGACTCTATAACTTTCACAAAGACCAAATAATATACACTAATTTGGGTTATTTTTACCAAAGATATATAGCAGTATAAATTTTGGCCAAAATTTATGAAGAAAAAGTACTAATTTGCAAAATGTTATAACAGAAATAAAGAAAAATGCATTTTTTTACAAAATTTTCGGTATTTTTCCATTTATTGCTCAAAAAATAAACACCCAAATGGTGATTAAATACCACCAAAAGAAAGCTCTATTTGTGTGGAAAAAAAGGACGAAAATTTCATATGGGTACAGTGTAGTATGACTGAGTAATTGTCATTCAAATTGTGAGATCACCGAAAGCTGAAAATTGATCTGGTTAGGAAGGGGGTTTAAGTGCCCAGTGGTTAATGACCAAGCCATTTTTTGCGATACGGCACTGCGTTGCTTTAACTGACAATTGCACAGTCGTACGGCGTTGTACCCAAACAAAATTGACTTCATTTTTTTCCTACAAATACAGCTTTCTTTTGGTGGTATTTGATCACCTCTGCGGTTTTTATTTTTTGCGCTATAAACAAAAAAAGACCACCAATTTTGAAAAAAAAAACCAATATTTTTTACTTTCTGCTATAATACATATCCAAAAAAAATGATAAAACAATGTATTCATCAGTTTAGGCCAATATGTATTATTCTACATATTTTTGGTTAAAAAAAAACCCTCAATAAGCATATATTGATTGGTTTGCACAAAAGTTATAGCGTCTACAAAATATGGGATAGATTTATGGCATTTTTATTATTTTTTTTTTTTTTTACTAGTAATGGCAGTGATCAGTGATTTTAGCGGGACTACGACATTGCGGTGGACAAATCGGTCACCTAACTCAGTGTTTTTCAACTCCAGTCCTCAAGGCACACCAACAGGTCATGTTTTCAAGATTTCCATGAGTTTGCACAGGTGATTTGATCAGTTTCACTGCCTTAGTAATTACCATAGCTGTTTCATCTGAGGGAAATCCTGAAAACATGACCTGTTGGTGTGCCTTGAGGACTGGAGTTGAAAAACGCTGACCTAACTGACACTTTTGACACTTTTTTGGGAACCAGGGACATTATTACAGTAATCAGTGCTAAAAATATGCACTGACATTGTACTAATGACACTGGCAGGGAAGGGGTTAACATCAGGGACGGTCAAGGGGTTAAATGTGTTCCCTGTTTGTGTTTTCTAACTGTATGGGGGACTGTGTGACTGGGGAAACACGCAGATCTGTCTTCCTGCTTAGCAGGAAGACAGATTTCAATGTCCTCCCCTGACAGAATGGAAATCTGCCTTGTTTACTTTGGCAGATCCCAGTTCTGTCTCTGCAGGGAACAATCGCGGGCAGCCGGCGGGCATCGAGTCCGCCGGACCCACTGATTGGTCCAATAGGTGGGCTTGCGTGCCCACAAGTGCTAGTGCATGGGCCGCCGTACCAGTATGGCAATTCACGCAGCCGAGTCACCTTGCCGCAGTATAACTGCGGTGGGTGGTGGGCAAGTGGTTAATCATGTTGAACTGTACTTGTAATATTGAACGGGCATGTTTTGTAAAACAATGTTCAACATTACAGAACAATTCCAGTTAAAGTATAATTAAAGGCAAAAAATGTTTTTTTCGTTTTGGAAAGGGATTAGAACACCTGTCAGGTTTCTATTGCTGTCTATGCCCCTGTTAGGGAGATTCACTATTTGTCATCTTTACCCACACCCAGACCAGGCCTTTTCTGCCACTTTTTGTTTACATGTAACAGTATATTTTTGCTAGAAAATAACTTAGAACCCCCAAACATTACATATTTTTTTTATGCAGAGCCCTACAGAATACATTGGTGGCTTTAGCAATTTTGTCATGTCACCTGGTATTAGCGTTTTTTCAAACACTTTTTTTTTGGAAAACAATACACTTTTGTAATTGTATTTTTTGTTTCATAAAATTGTATTGCGTGAACAATGAAAATGCGATCTTGGTATAGTTAAAATGTAATTTATACATTTCAAAGCTTTACCTGTTATATGTATCATTTGTAATGTCATACCATGAGTGGAGGGTGTGATACTCATGTTGTTTTATTGTTTAGTCTATACTAGTATACTAGTATGGTTGCAGGAATCTCCAGTTTACAAATGTTTTAGTTGTATAAGAAAAGAATATTAAAATAAAATAAATAAATGAAGAGAGAAACAAAAGGAGGGGGGGAGTGGGTGTTGGGGTGGGGTGTGGATGAGATCATTTTATGTTTAATTTTTCCTTCTTGGAGCAGGTGTGATCTATTGCGAAGTTGTGTTTTCTGTATTTATACATTTACTGCTTTATAGGCAGAAGAGAATTTGAATTGTACCGAGTTGTACCACGTTGAGGTAAATGTGGATATTTTTTCCTGTGATATGCTAATGAGTTCTTCTATTTTCTTTATGTTGTTGATTCTGCGAAACCATTCTTTTTTGGATGGAGTAATGGTTGAACGCCAGTGGCAAGGTATACAATGTCTCGCGGCATTGATCATGAACATAGATAAGGATTTGTTTCTTAGGGATCATGGTGTGGTGTAGAAGGTATTGTGCCAGGGTGAAACTTACATTTTCAGAGGTAACAGAGGTAGTGGTGTCATGGACCATTTTCCAGAATTCCTGGATCTTGGGAAATGACCACCAGATATGTAACATGGAGCCTTCCTCATTTTCGCATCTCCAGCATTTATGAGATTTCTGGAGTGAAAATTTGTGTAGTAGAGTGGGTGTTCTGTACCATCTTGTAAGAATTTTGAACCTGCATTCTTGGGTGGCCCCATTCAGGGTTCCTCTGTGTGTGTACATATAGATGGTTTCCAATTCAGATTTTGTTAAATCGGTATTAAGGTCTTGTTCCCATGCTTGGCATGATGTGCTGGAGAAATCATTTTTTTCCTCAAAGAGTGATATGTATACAATTGATATGAGATGTCTATGTGGATTTTTTTTTCAAGCAGAGGTTTTCTAGGATCATAGGAGGTCTTATCCAGATGTGAGATGTTTCACGTCTGGTCAAGTAGTTCTTAATTTGCATGTACATGTAGAAAATGGCCCCCTTAGGGGTGGCTGGTAGTTGTGGTTCCTGTCTTTCTGCCCTCAATCACACACTTTTCTGTTCATCCGTAGTCACTGAACAGGCCAAAACTTTGTTTTTGTTGTTTTATTGAGGGGTTAAACTTAGATAGGGTAGAGACGACTGTGGGATGCACAATAGATTAGGATATAGGACCATTCTATATACACCTCCGTATCTACACTCCTCCTCCTTCCTCCAGCACTGATACTTGCTGACCGTTACTCTCCTTCTCTTCCTCCAGCAATAATACTTGCTGACCGTTACACTCCTTCACTTCTCTCCTGCAAAAAACTTGCTTTCTTCCTGTTAGGCCTGAAGGGAAATTTATCAAGCCTCCATAACACTTCCTCTTCCTTAACAGCTAGCACATGGTGAGGCTCTACTGTCGGCAGGACCTCCAGACCACCCGTTATGGTCAAGGGCCACGGGCTCCCACTTGTGAAGTCACGGGCCCTCATTTGTGTAGCTAAGTACGTTGGTGCTAGCTGGGCACTGGATGAACTACTACTCCCAGCCCATACATCTTCCAGGCCCCTCTGGCCTACCTCTCTGTCCAGTGACACTCCTTTCCCTGACTGGCTCCACAATCTTGCTCAATATTGTATGTCCAAATTTAATGTTTAAATGGTAAAAACACTCACGTGTATGCGGTAAAAGTCAAACAGACAAGCAGCTACATTTCAGCAGGAAATCCGCCATGTCCTCTGCGTTCCATGGCCTGCAACTGGGAGTGACGTGTGACGTAGAAGCCCCGCCCATACAATGGACATACAATATTGCGCAAGATTGTGGTCTCTCTTTGCATGTCCTGATCGAGTGGAGGTGGCGAACAACAGTGGTTTTTGATACTACTAAGCGTGTACCCCTTCAATGGGGAACGCTTTCCGGTGAGTGGCTTCATACTAGGAGTGCACGGAGGGGAATACCAGATGCACAGATTTGTAGTGGATAAGACACCACTTTTTGTTATCCTAGAGACTCACTGTTTGGAAACCACCTTACCCACTAATTTTTTGGGGAGATTGGTACTGTTTAGGTGTTTCGGAAAGATACACCTTATTGACTGTTTTCACCTATTGGAAGATTGGTTTGATTTTTTGGTGAGCACGATTGCACTTTATTGGTTTGATATCGTTTAGTATCTGAAGCAACGTTTATGAATTGACACATTGTTGTTCAGATACTTGATTTACTCACTATTATTGCACTTTAAAGAATATTTTGCACTGTTTTTTGTTTACATAATGACACTCTTTTTTAAATATTATATATGAATTCATTTGATCATGCACATTTTATTCACTTTATGATATTGTTTACACAATTATCAAGTTTGGGAATTATCACATCTAGATTTTCATATACTCTTTTATGGTTTGTAATTTGCTTGGATTCTAAATTATACACACAAACATTTTTAATCTACTGGCACTATATAATTTTATACATTTCCCATATATCGGTGGAGCATTACAGCTGTAGTATAAAGGTCCTCCATGTGGCGACTCTTCTTCTTTTTTTCTTTTTTTCTCTAAATACACATACTAGTCGACCGTAAAAACATCAAATTAGAACACCCTTCCTATCAGGAGAGCAGCGCCATACCCACCTTAATCCTACTATATTTGAATAGACTACAATGCACTGTGTCCGTCTATCTGACATATTGCCAGTTTGCCAGATAACAGGCAGCAAACACTCTATCATGGCTCTGGCTGGCAGTGCATTGTCACAGTGTGTCACATAACATGGCTGCCAGCCAGAGCCATGATAGAGTGCCTGCTACCTGTTTCTTATCATAATGCTGATGATCTTAACCAGTTGCCGATCACCTCATAGCAGATTTACTGCTACAGGGTGGGCGCGCTGCACAGGATCATGTATATATATATATATGTGATCCTGCATTTCTGGGTATTGGAGCCGGAAATCAGCAGGTCCCGTCCACTGCTCTGTACACAGGCAGAATGGCTGTCTGCCTATGTAAAGAAGGCAGATTGATGTTTTGTCAGCATGGAAGACATTGATCTGGTGTTCCTGCAAAGCAGGGGCAGGGATCAATGCCTTGCCTTAGTAAAAGCACCTCTCCCACAGCGAGGCACACATTTAACCCTTTGATCGCCCCTGATATTAACCCCTTCCCAGCCAGTGTCATTAGTACACGGACAGTGCATATCTTTAGCACTGATCACTGAATTAGTGTCACCAGTTTCACTAGTCAATAGTGTAAAAAGTGTCACTCAGTGTCCAATTTGTCTGCCGCAATATTGCAGTCCCAGCTATAAGTCGCTGATTGCAGCCATTACTATTTAAAAAAAAAAATATGTCCCCGGATTTCATTTTAAAAATCTGGTCACCTTACCACAATCCTCAATATGGTTTAGGTCTGGAGACATTCTTGGCCAGTCCATCACCTTTACCCTCAGCTTCTTTAGCAAGGCAGTGGTCGTCTTGGAGTTGTGTTTGAGGTCGTTATCATGTTGGAATACTGCCATGCGGCCCAGTCTCCGAAGGGAGGGGATCATGGTCTGCTTCAGTATGTTACAGTACATGTTGGCATTCATGGTTCCCTCAATGAACTGTAGCTCCCCAGTGCCGGCAGCACTCATGCAGCTCCAGACCATGATACTCCCACCACCATGCTTGACTGTAGTCAAGCAACACTTGTCTTTGTACTCCTCACCTGGTTGCTGCCACACATGCTTGACATCATCTGAACCAAATAAGTTTATCTTGGTCACATCAGACCACAGGACATGGTTCCAGTAATCCATGTCCTTAATCTGCTTGTCTTCAGCAAACTGTTTGCTGGCTTTTTTGTGCATCATCTTTAGAAGAGGCTTCCTTCTGGGACAACAGCCATGCAGACCAATTTGATGGTCTGAGCACTGACAGGCTGACCTCCCACCCCTTCAACCTTTGCAGTAATGCTGACAGCACTCATACGTCTATCTCCCAAAGACAACCTCTGAATATGACGCTGAGCACCTGCACTCAACTTTCTTGGTCGACCATGGGGAGGCCTGTTCTGTGTGGAACCTGTCCTGTTAAACCGCTGTATGGTTATGGCCACCATGCTGCAGCTCAGTTTTAGGGTTTTGGCAATCTTCTTATAGCCTAGGCCATTTTTATGTAGAGCAACAATTCTTTTTTTCAGATCCTCAGAGAGTTCTTTGCCATGGGGTGCTGTGTTGAACTTCCAGTGACCAGTATGAGAGAGTGAGAGTGATAACACCAAATTTAACATACCTTCTCCACATTCACACCTGAGACCTCGTAACACTAACGAGTCACATCACACCAAGGAGGGAAAATGGCTAATTGGGCTCAATTTGGACATTTTCACTTAGGGGTGTACTCACTTTTGTTGCCAGTAGTTTAGACATTAATGGCTGTGTGTTGAGTTATTTTGAGGGGACAACAAATTTACACTAATATATAATATACAAACTGTACACTCACTATTTTACATTGTAGCAAAGTGTAATTTATTCAGTGTTGTCACATGAAAAGCTATAATAAAATATTTACAAAAATGCGAGGAGTGTACTCACTTTTGTGAGATACTGTAATTCCATTGTGAGATTGAATTCGGGTTGAGATCATTGTTGAGCTCATCCCTAGTTAAGATGGAGCCTCTCTTAAAAAAGTGTTTGGTCAAGACATCTTTATGAGGCCATATTCCTGAAAGGAAGTTTTGTTCTAGTCCTGGGGGGGAAGTCTGGATTTGCTCTTAATGGGGTGAGGGGACCCAACCAACATGTTGGATTGTTGAGTTTAAACATTTTGTGGAAGACTTCTAATGTGAGGATGAGATTTAATAGTGGATGGGTGGTGAGTTGGATGTATCCACAGTAGAGATCTTAGGTGGTGAGAGTATTTTATGTGTTCTAGCGTTACCCAGTCTTTGACTGATTAGAATATATTCAAGTCCACTATTCTTGCTAAATGAGACGCGTAATAGTATTTGCATAGATTTTAGGTAGACCTTGATTTTAGGTAGAGTAAGTCTTATAAATGTAATTCTGGGTGATTTTCCCCTCCAGATGAAAATTCAGCAGGCTCATCGGAATGAGGTGAAAAATGATGTTGGTAAGAAACAAGGCAAAATCGTCATCTTGATTAGTGATGCTCTACCAAACCATGAGACATTTAAAGAGTTCCATCGTTTTAGGTCCTCACTTGTCTCTTTTAGGATTGGGGTGTAATTATATTTAAAAAGGTCTGACAAATTAGTGGGAATTTGTATTCCTAGATATGTTATTGTATTTTGGGCCCATGTAAAGGGGTAGTTTTTTTTTACTGAATCTGGGAATAATGCAATATTGAGAGTGTTTGATTTGGAATGGTTAATGTTTTAGTTTGATAGAGACTGAAAGTGTTCCTGGTCTTGGATAAGGTTTGGGAGTGAAATATGTGATTTAGAGAGGAATAGAATGCTGCAAGTTTGTAAGTTTGGTTTTGAACTTTGATTCCTTTTATGTCCGGGTTGTGTCATAGCCTGTTTAGCAGTGGTTCTAATGTGAGGGCGAACTACAAAGGAGATAAAGGACATCCCTGCCTCATTCCACTTTTTGAAATTTTAATGCAAAAAACACAATAAAGAAACCTATTTTTTTGTAAAATATAAAAGATGATGTAACACTGAGTAAATAAATACTAAACATGCCACGCTTTAAAATGGTAAAGAATAAAAGAACAAGAGAAAGGCGCACCGACTTAGTGCAATACCGTTTAAAAGGTTTATTCAAGAGAATACAAATAAAAATATATACTCACAAACAGAGCAAAAGGCTGTTTCCATGTGGCCAGGCTGACGTGGCTCCAGGGCAAATCCTCTTCCTCAGAGCCGATGTGCCTTTTCAATTGCTCTGTTTGTGAGTATATATTTTTATTCGTATTCTCTTGAATAAACCTTAAGCACCTTAAAGTATTGCACTAGGTCGGTGCGCCTTTTTCTTGTTCTTTTATTCTTTAGTGCCTTTAGATGCCCATGGTCCTGAGGAGGGCTGCAAGACCTCTGAGTGTGGAAAGCTATTTACATCACTTAAGAACTACTAGCTACTGCTTGTATCACTTTTTGATCTATGAGACCTGATCGCAGCAGGACTGGTTTTGGTCACGCTTTAAAATTGTTCATGCCTGTGCAATGGCGATAAATTACGTAAATGTTACTATCCATAAGCCTTTTCACGTTACCACTTTAGATCTACAGAGAAGGTCTGGTGCTAGAATCACTTCCCATGATCTGACGTTTTGCAGTGATACCTCACACGTGTGATGTTCGCGTGCGTGCAGGGTGGACACATGCGTTAGTCTTTGCGCATGAGCACAGGTGGATGGGGGCACTTCATTTTTTTTAACTATTAATTTATTTTTATTTATTTTTTAACCTCTTGCCACCCGCCCACCGTGAAATGACGGCGGGGCGGTGCAGCTCTCATTCTGGGTTGACGTCATATGAAGTGGTGGCGTGTCCCCGGGACACGGCTCCTCACCGACGGGGGTGAACAGCCATTGGGCACGGCTGTATACCACGTGATCACCCGTGACTGTCACCCGTCACCCATCAGCGACCACCACCCGTCACCCATGAATGATCACCGCCTGTCACCCGTCACCCATCAGTGACCACCACCTGTCACCCGTCACTCATCAGTGACCACCAACTGGTACCCATAAGTGACCGCCCCCTGTCACCCATCAATGACAACCACCAGACACCCATCACACATCAGTGACCACCGCCTGTCACCCGTCACCCATCAGTGACCACCATCTGTCATCCGTCACCTATCAGTGACCACCACCAGTCACCTGTCACCCATCAGTGACCACCACCAGTCAACCGTCACCCACCAGTGACCACCGCCTGCCACCCATCACCCATAAGTGACCACCGCTTGTCACCCATCAGTAACCACCTATCACCCATCAGTGACCACCACCTGTCACCTATCAGTGACCACCACCTGTCTCCCGTCATCCATCAGTGACCACCACCTGTCACCCATCGGGGACCACTGCCAGACACCTGTCACCCAGCAGTGACCACCACCAGTCGCCCGTCACCGATGAGTGACCACCGCCTGTCACCCATCAATGACCACCACCTGTTACCTTCACCCATCAGTGACCACCACCTGTCCCCCATCACCCATCAGTGACCACCACCTGTCACCCATCAGTGACCACCACCAGACACCCGTCACCCATCAGCGACCAACGCCAGTCACCCGTCATCCATCAGTGACCATCGCCTGTCACCCATCAGTGAACACCGCCTGTCACCCATCAGTGACCATCGCCAATCACCCATTATTGACCATCATCACCCATCAGTGAAAGTCACCTGCCACCCATTGCACAGCCCATAAGTCAACGTCACTTGCCATCCATAGCACAGCCCATCAGTGACCTTCACCTGCCACCCATCTGCCACCCGTCACACAGCCCATCAGTGACCGTCACCTGCCACCCGTCGCACAGCAATGTCCAAAACAGATTATACCAGCGAGGAGGCATTCCAGATACTCTCCATGACTGATGAGAGCAGTGGGGAGCTCTCAACATAATCCAGTACCAATTCCGAAACAGATTCTGCATTTGAATTGGCAGCAGCGGATCAGAAAATGAATCGGAGGAAGAATGGGTCCCTCCTAAAAGGGGACGGCACTCTGGAAACCAGGCAGCTGCCAGCAACCAGGATCACATTGCCAGGCCCAGTACCAGCGCTGCTAACAGCAACCAGGATCAAATCCCCAGGCCCAGTACCAGCGATGCCGCCAGCGATAGGCCCCGGGAACAAATGCCCAGTACCAGCGCTGCCACATCACACTCAAGTACCAGCACTGGAGTATCACGTCCCCCAAGAGCCAGGGCTGCTACATACCTCCCAGATGGTCTTGCCAACACAACATGGCTGCCTTCCGGCCACTTTTCTGCAGCTTATTGTGGACCAGACCCATTTATATGTCCAGCAGTATATTTCCAGCAACCCCCAATCATCATATGTCCGCCCATTTGAATGGAGAGATTTGACATTGGAAGAGTTTAAAGTGTTTATGTGCCTCACCATAAACATGGTGATTACAAAAAAAATGAAGTACATGCCTACTGGTCCACCCACGCCATCCGCCACATGGCCATTTATTCTTCCGTAATGCCCAGGTCCCAATACAAAATGATTATGTGCTTCCATCATTTCAGCGACAACACTCAGTGCCCTCCCCGTAATCATCCAAATTGCAATAAATTAAATAAAATTCACCCACTCATAAATTTCTTTTCCCAATGATTTTCAGAAATCTATATCCCCGAGCAGCATATTTGTGTGGATGAGTCCCTGGTACCCTTTTCAGGCTGGCTAGGCAATATATTCCTAGCAAAAGGGCCAAATACAGAGTTAAATTTTATAAACTTTGTGAGAGAGGGATATCTGTATGCATTCTGCATATATGAAGGAAGAGATTCCCAGCTCCAGCCCCCTGAGTGCCAGACCTACATGGCACATCTGGTAAAATTGTATGGGACCTGGCCTACCCACCAGCTTGCCCCTTTTCAAACATCTTTACATTGCTAAAACCCTGGCCTGCGGAACCATAAGAAAGAATAGGAAGGGCTTCCCACAGTCCATCATAAACAAGAAACTGCGAAAGGGGGAGAGATACCAGCTTTCATTGTCCCCAATGTCCCTCTGAACCTGGCATTTGCATTGGTGAATGCTTCAGACTTTACCACACATCCATAAAATATTAGCCCATATATTTCCCCATTTTCATCATCTGTGCTGAGCAATTTCCATGCTTCCCCAAATAACCATGCCACTTCCTTCCACGTGAACTGACCCTGGACTGTTTTTTTGACTATGCTTCTGCCTAACGTTTGGACTGCTTGCATGTGAACTGACCCTGGCCTGTTTTATCAATTACACTTCTGCCCACTGTTTGGACTGCTTGCACGGGAACTGACCCTGGCCTGTTTTATGCTTTTGCCTACCGCTTGGACTGATCTGTTGCCCTGCTTATTTTGGAGTGTACTTCTTGGTATGTACATGCTATTTGTTAGGAATATGAAGGGCCTTCAAAAATGATAGGTTCTCAGGAAATTGTATGTGTAACTTATGCTCCTAGAATGCCTGATGGTACTACTTGGATCTTGGGCCTCTGTATGTGGCCAGGTTGTGTAAAAGTCTCACAAATGTGGTATTGCCATACTCGGGAGGCATAGCAGAATGTATTTTGGGGTGTCATTTTTGCTATGTACATGCTATGTGTTGGAAATATCTTATAAATGGACGACTTTGTGTAAACAAAATGCGTTTTCATTTTTTTTCCACATTTTCCAAAAACTTTTGTAAAAAAATGAACTGTTCAACAGACTGATTATGCCTCATAGATTATACGTTGGGGTGTTTGCTTTCCAAAATGGGGTCATTTTGTGGGCAATTCCATTGTCCTGGTGCTCCAGGATCTTCAAAAATGTAATAGGTGGCTGAGAAATGAGATGTGTAATTTATGCTAGTAGAACGCTTGAAGGTGCTAGTTCAATGTTGGGCCTCTGTATGTGGCCAGGCTGTGTAAAAGTATCACACATGTGGTATCGCCATACTCAGGAGGAGTAGCAGAATGTATTTTGGGGTGTCATTTTTGCTATGTACATGCTATGTGTTGGAAATATCTTATAAATGGATGACTTTGTGTAAAAAAAAAAAACGTTTTTTTTTTCCCACAATTTCCAAAAACTTTTGGGAAAAAATGATATGTTCAAATGACTCATTATGCCTCATATATTATATGGTGGGGTGTTTGCTTTCCAAAATGGGGTCATTTTGTGGACAATTCCATTGTGCTGGTGCTCCAGGACCTTCAAAAGTGTAATAGGTGGTTGAGAAATGAGATGTGCAATTTATGCTAGTAGAAGGCTTGAAGGTGCTAGTTCAATGTTGGGCCTCTGTATGTGGCCGGGCTGTTTAAAAGTCTCACACACATGGTATCGCCATACTCAGGAGGAGTAGCAGAATGTATTTCAGGGTGTCATTTTTGCTATGAACATGCTATGTGTTGGAAATATTTTATTAATCGACAATTTTGTTTAAAAAAAATGCGTTTTCATTTTTTTCCACTTTTTCCAAAAACTTCTGTAAAAAAATTACATGTTCAAAAGACTCAGTATGCCTCATAGATTATATGTTGGGGTGTTTGCTTTCCAAAATGGAGTCATTTTCTGGGCAATTCCCTTGTCCTGGTGCTCCAGGTTCTTCAAAAGTGTAATAGGTGGTTGAGAAATGAGATGTGCAATTTATGCTAGTAGAAGGCTTGAAGGTGCTAGTACAATGTTGGGCCTCTGTATGTGGCCAGGCTGTGTAAAAGTCTCACACGCGTGGTATCGCCATACTCAGGAGGAGTAACAGAATGTATTTTAGGGTGTCATTTTTGCTATGAACATGCTATGTGTTGGAAATATCTTATTAATGGATGACTTTGTGTAAAAAAAAAATGCGTTTTCATTTTTTTTTCCACATTTTCCAAAAACTTCTGGAAAAAAATGACATGTTCAAATGACTCATTATGCCTCATATATTATACGTTGGGGGTTTGCTTTCCAAAATGGGGTAATTTTGTCGGCAATTCCATTGTCCTGGTGCTCCAGGACCTTCACAAATGCAATAGGTGGTTGAGAAATGAGATGTGCAAATCATGCTCATAGAAAGTCTGAAGGTGCTAGTTCAATGTTGGGCCTCTGTATGTGGCCAGGCTGCGTAAAAGTCTCACACATGTGGTATCGCCATACTGAGGAGGAGTAGCAGAATGTATTTTGAGGTGTTATTTCTGCTATGTACATGCTATGTGTTGGAAATATCTTATTAATCGACAATTTTGTGTAAAAAACAAGGTTTTCAATTTTTTCCACATTTTCCAAAAACTGCTGGAAAAAAATGACATGTTCAAAAGACTCATTATGCCTCATAGATTATACGTTGGGGTGTTTGCTTTCCAAAATAGGGTCATTTTGTTTGCAATTCCATTGTCCTGGTGCTCCAGGACCTTCAAAAGTGTAATAGGCGGTAGAGAAATGAGATGTGCAATTTATGCCCTTAGAACATCTGAAGGTGCTAGTTCAATGTTGGGCCTCTGTATGTGGCCAGGCTGTGTAAAAGTCTCACATATGTGGTATCGCCATACTCAGGAGGAGTAGCAGAATGTATTTTGGTGTGTAATTTTTGCTATGTACACGTTATGTGTTGGAAATATCTTATTAATTGAAAATTGTATGTAAAAAAACTGCATTTTCATTTTTTTCCCAATTTTTCCAAAAACCTCTGTAAAAAAATGAACTGTTCAAAAGACTCATTATGCAAAAAATAAAAAAAAATAAAATAAAAAAATAAAAAACCCACTAGTGATTAAATACAACCAAAAGAAAGCTCTATTTGTGTGAAAATAGTGTTGCTGAGTAATTGTCATTCAAAGTGTGCCAGTGCTGAAAGCTGAAACATGGCCTGGGCAGGAAGGGGGTGAAAGTGCCCTGTATTGAGGTGGTTAAACATAGAAACATAGAAACATAGAAAAGTGATGGCAGAAAAAGACTGAGTAGTCCATCGAGTCTGCCCCTTTTTATTTATTTTATTTTTATTTATTTATTTATTTATTTTTTACATTAACCTTGTTGTCTGACTATGGATTTATGTTTATCCCAAGCATGTTTGAAGCCATTTACTGTTGACTGTCTCACAACCTCTGTTGGTAGTTTATTCCAATCATCAACCACCCTTTCAGTAAAATAATACTTTCTAAGATTAGTTTTGAACTTCCCCCCAGTTATTTTGAGGTCATGTCCTCGTGTTCTTGATTTTGGTTTCATATTGAAAAGACTGCCCTCCTGAACCTTATTCACCCCCTTGAGGTATTTAAAGGTTTCAATCATGTCTGTTGCTTTATTTTATTTTTTTTCTTTTGATCACTTTTATTGCTCTCACATGGAATATAAACATCCTTGTGACAGCAATAGGCAAGTGACAGCTATTCTTTATGGATAGATCTGGAGTCTATAAGACCCCAAACCCCTCCCCTGCCCTTAAAAGCATTAAGGGCAGGGGAGCATTTAAGGGGCAAGTTGGATTCATTTATTGATAAGCCTGTAGTAGCTTCTTTCAATAGTGATATTAAAAAGAAATTGGAGAAGGTAGATCAAGAGACAAAAAAGAAAAAAATTAAAAAATTCCATAGGGACATGCAAGATTTTAGTAAGAAGAGTATATACACGTGGCAGACGCAACAATCTTCATGCAATTCAACAATGACCAATGTTGATATTCCCTCTTCAGGGAACCATGAACAGCCATTTAAAGGACAGGGGATATCTAACCACCCCCAATTAGGAGCACATTTAAAGAAAAAAAGGGGACCTCAGACTCCACGTAAAAAGATGTCGGCTAACGCCCCCCAATATTATAGTCCGAATCTTAGACCTCAGCACCCAAATGGCCAGCAAAGGGGGAATGGTCGTCCAGGTATAAGAAGGACATCAGTAGATGAACGTTATGAAGTCCCAGTTTGTAATAGATATGAACCGTTAACCCATTATCCCTACCAGCCAAGTCCTAGGAGAGATATGTCTTTTTTAGGCAGGGGGAGGGGCAGGGGGGGAGGTCCAGAGGGAGAGGGCACAGGGGAGCTACCACTGTCCGACCCCAATACCCCCCAAACCCTCCCTACATGAATCAAGATGGATGGTATCCACCAGGGGCACAGGGCCCTCAATGGGACCCCCAGACTCACAGGAGAGAAAGAGGGGGTGTAGGGCCAGGAGAAGAGTTCAACAACAAAAAAAGAAGAAGGGGGAGCGATTAAGTGGAGTTTATAATTTAGCCCAAATAGACCTGACAAGTAAGGAAGTAAATATTTTACAAGCGGGTCTAAAATGTGCACCTAGAAGGCCTATCAATAAGTTTTCAGTATATATGGATATACACAAATACGTCCGTAAAATTAACATTAAAAAGTACTTTTTGGGACTACACAGTTCAGTGAGTAGCAGAACTAAAGAATCACAAATAGGGATAGACAGTGGTCTGAGTAATAGGTCTTTGTTCAATCCACCAATGTCTTCCAACCATTATATTGAGACTTTTAAAAAATTAGTCATAAATGAGTTGGAAACGATTACTCCACGTAAACATGTCAACCCTAGGTACATTACAGAGGGTATTGAAACTTTGGAAAAAAGGAAAGAGGTTGTAATACGCCCTGCGGATAAGGGTGGGGGTGTCGTTATTCTGAATAAGGAATACTATCACGCCCAACTTTTGGGAATGTTAGCGGATAGTGACACCTATGATCAACTTTCCATGGATCCTACCTTGAAATATAGAGAGGATCTTAGTAGGTTGGTAGATATAGGCTACCATTCTGGAGTACTCAATAAAAAAGAGAAGCAGTACTTGTACCCTAGTTACAATCGCATTCCTACTATTTATACGCTGCCGAAGATCCATAAAGATGCTTCCCGACCACCGGGCCGACCCATTGTTAACAGTATCGGATCGGTAACGGCAAGGGTCGGGGAGTATCTTGATAAGTTCTTACAGGTTAGTGTCACCTCCACTAAGGCCTACCTAAAAGACACAAAAGAATTTCTGAATCTATTAGGGACTATTCAGCTTGCTGGTCACCGGGAAATTTTCCTTGTGACAGCAGATGTTGCCTCTTTATACACAGTTATCTCCCACGAGGATGCAGCATTAGCCTTAAATTGGGCCTTAAGTAAACGTGAAGACCTTCCCTTCGAGCAGAAGAAATTCTTAGGTATGGCGTTGGACTATTGTCTAACGCACAACTATTTCTGGTATGGAGGGAATTTCTACACACAGAAGAGAGGCGTGGCTATGGGCGCAAAATTTGCGCCCAGCCTTGCCAACCTCTTCATGAGCGAGTGGGAGGATAGGACTATATATGCATCTATGGCCGATGAGTTGGTCTTTTACAAACGGTACATAGATGACCTGTTTTTCATCTGGGCAGGTACCGAAGATAGTCTGAAAGAGTTCCTGTTGACACTTAATAATAATAACAAAAATATTAAATTGGAATCTACCTGGAGTAGAGAACAGGTCAATTATTTGGATCTTACGGTCACGCTGATTAACAAAGAGCTGGTCACTAGGGTGTTCTTCAAACCCACGGACAGGAACAGTTACCTGTCCATTCAGAGTGGACACCATCCGGTGTGGTTGAAGAATATCCCTAAGGGCCAGCTCATGCGTGTCCGTAGGAATTGCACAAATATGGATGACTTTGATGAGCAGGCTGAAATAGTAATGTCTAGATTTCGAGAAAAAGGGTACGATCATGACATATTAAATCAGACCATGGAACAGATCAAGTTGGTACCCAGGGAGGATATCTTAACCCAACAAAACCAGAGACCAGACAACAAACAGGAATGGGCATTCTTTAGCGAGTATCATGCGCAATACAGAGAGGTGGAAGCCATCTTTCAGAAATATTGGCCCATCTTGATGCTTGATCGTGTCCTTAAGGATCAGTTACCTGTTAACCCTAAGTTTGTTTATAAAAAATCACCATCATCTGCAGACAGGGTGGTCAGAAAGATTATAGACCCTCCCAAGGTAATTTCTATGTTTTGGGATACAACAGGCTTTTTCGCTTGTCGTAAATGTATTTCCTGTAAACAGGTAAATATACATTTGCGTAATTTCAGGTCCTTTTCGTCAGCAGCCAATGGCAGAAACTTTATGATCAGGGACTTTGTGACGTGTAGTACACAATACGTCGTATACGCAATACGGTGCCCCTGTAATCTTTTGTACATTGGACGCACTAAGAGGAAGTTGAGCAAGCGAATATCCGAACATATTGCAAATATTAAGGCAGGTTATAGAGACCATAATCTGTCCTTACATTTCAAACTGAAACATAACAAGGATCCCTCTAACATGGAATTTTGGGGGATTGAAAAATTGACAGCTAGTTGGAGGGGGGCGAACAGGGTCAGGGAGATCTCTAAGTGTGAGAGCAAATGGATTTACCTGACCGGTTCGCTCCAGCCGTCAGGGTTGAACGTCGAATTGGACGTAAATTGTTTTATAAGTAACTCATGAGTACTCTGTGATCATGAAGATATAGAATTCATAGAGTCCTATATGCGCAGAGTAGCATGTTCACACAGCAATTATAGTATCTACCTTCTCCTGATTTCGGGTGTAAGTTATCTCATTTTCTCCATACAATTTTTATTATTATTTTAAGTATTGTATGAAATTTTGATGTATGAATATGGCACTTTATTCCACACTTATATAGATATAGTGTGGACGTATTTTAAAAGATTTATCTTTTATATGAATTAGTCCAATTTTTAATTTAATCTTTAATTGTTCAATTTTGAACGTTTAATTTGTATTTTAAATTTTATTTGTATGTAATGTGGTGAAATGTTTACGGTTGCCTGATGTCATGACAGCTTGTGGACCTTATATATTTTTGATATGGTGAATGTAGTTATTTACAAGTATAGTCTTTTTTACCAAAATAATCAGCCCTTTGTTTGGCTAACTCGAAAAAGGGAGCGTTTGGACGATCATTCAGATCTAGAACGCTCTCTGAATACTTCCATGTGAGAGCGACAGTTTACGAGGTCATATGACCGGCGTAAACATTAGAACTAGTTCCACAAATGTCCCTCTCACTTTCCAAACCTGGATCATGTGCAATATACATATAGAGTAAGGCTGAGGGTATGGGATTCACACACAACTTAACATAGAATCAGTGTGAGGGAGATAAGATTGTACCGTGTATGGTGACCCCCGCCCGCACAAGATCAATTTATCTGCATCTAGACGTTGTTATAACCTATGGTTTTCACGGCGCATTAGATAGTGAGAGTGAGTCATCCGTATATTTCTAATATGACTTTTGGGTGACGGTGGTGGTATTTCGGATCCATCGTGGCTAATATAATTGGTCCAGTTGCTGCGCATTGACATATCAGGCGGCTGAATAAGGAACGGTACCAGCTGAGTTAAGTTACCTGCTGGTGGGGTATAAATATCAGATGCTGTGCTTGTGTAGTCACGCCCTCAGACGAAGTGATGACGAAACGCGTCAGGGCGTGACTACACAGCAGTCTGAGCCGCCCGAACACCGCTTCGCCCCGGGAACGCCGTACTCTTCAGAGTGGTGATACGAAGCAGGTGGAGAGGCTGGTTTGTCATATATCTTTTATATGCTTGTTGATAATTGTTACCAAGTGAGTGTACATCGTGAAGGGGGGTTATGTAATTGTTGTCCACAATAAAGTTACCAGTCAGATTTGCACTATGTGGAGTACTTTCATTTAAGGGATATTCCCAGTACCACAGACGTGACGATTGTGACATATTGGAAGCAAGAGGAACATCCATATGAGCAGTATTTCCCCGAGGGGGCACCCCGGTTTATGCAAAGGCGTTCACTGTTTTGCTGTTCGGTGAGTGCACCACT
>BLSH010505879.1:532662-557806 GCA_018402905.1 Glandirana rugosa
AAGTATGGTGTTTAATGTGGGGTTTTATGTAAGATGATGAGGAGGGCTCATACCGCTATGGTGTACACACTCTGAAAATGTGTCGGACCGGTGTATGTCTGTAAAAAAAAAATGCGTTTTCATTTTCTTTCCACATTTTCCAAAAACTTGTGGAAAAAATGAACCGTTCAAAAGACTCATTATGCCTCATAGAATATATGTTGGGGTGTTAGCTTTCCAAAATGGGGTCATTTTTTGGGTGTTTCCATTGGCCTGGTGCTCCAGGACCTTCAAAAGTGCAAGAGGTAGTCAGGAAATTATATGTGTAATTTATGCTCCTAGAACACCTGACGTTGCTCCCTGCATGTTGGGCCTCTGTATGTGGCCAGGCTGTGTAAAAGTCTCACACATGTGGTATCGCCATACTCGGGAGGAGTAGTAGAATGTATTTTGGGGTGTAATTTGTGGTATGAATATGCTGGGTGTGAGAAATAACCTAGGCCCTCAGACGAAGTGATGACGAAACGCGTCAGGGCGTGACTACACAGCAGTCTGAGCCGCCCGAACACCGTTTCGCACCCGGGAACGCCGTACTCTTCAGAGCGGTGAGACGAAGCAGGTGGAAAGGCTTGTTTTTTATATATCTTTTACGTGCTTGATGATACTTGTTACCAAGTGAGTGTACATCGTGAAGGGGGGTTATGTAATTGTTGTCTACAATAAAGTTACCAGTCAGATTTGCACTATGTGGAGTACTTTCATTTAAGGGATATTCCCAGTACCACAGACGTGACGATTGTGACATATTGGAAGCAAGAGGAACATCCATATGAGCAGTATTTCCCCGAGGGGGCACCCCGGTTTATGCAAAGGCGTTCACTGTTTTGCTGTTCGGTGAGTGCACCACTTAAGGGGGACTCTATCCTCTCCCCCCATCTTCGTTTTACACGTGGTGTGGTGACGGAAGCAAGATTTGTTTTGTTTTAAGAGACTTTTTCTATGTGATCACAATTTTGATTGTTTTAAATTAATGATCCTCTCGATAGCGCTGCTTGCATCATATATGTGACTGATTTATATACTTTGATGCAAAAAAAAAACAAGATCTATGTTTTTGAATGCTGTTAATTTTTTCAAAAATGGCGCAGTTGACAAACAGGAAGTGATGTCATGTCATCGCTTCTGGGTTACTATAGTGAAGCCAGCAAGTGGGATGGGAGTGCTCGAGAAAGGTTGTCCCCTCCCGCTGCTTGTAAAAGCAGTTCAGCGGCTATTTAGCCACTAGGATTGAAAAACTGCAGGCATCATCCCGGTAAAACCAAGACCAGCAACGAAAAGTGGTTAACATTATCATCGAAAATGAAAGTAAAAAAAAATCCCAAATTTTGGGTTGTCCCCAGAGCAGCAAGAAATGGACAATCTTCCAACGGTGACTCTAGATCTGGTGAACTTGGGGAACACCCAAGTTCCCACTGCAAGGTAGTGTTGTCATCCCAATGACTTGGGGGGAAAAGAGTCCACTTCTGTTTTAGGCTTTATTTAAATGGGGCAAACATAACCATACACCCATGGAGGGCCATGTTTACCTGCACAGGGATGCACAGGTATTCTGTGCATCCCCATGCAGGCAGCCCATAGCTGTCAATTGGGATGCAGCATCTGCACAGACACAGCAGTTGCTCCCAACATGACATCCGTGTGGGTGCAGGTTCACAACCCTGAATGCATCCAGGATGCATTCTGGGTCGTGCACCTACATGGATGCCACATTGGGAGCAGTATCTGTCCATGCAGGCCCTCCATGGGTGCATGAGGCCTAACACAGGAAAGGAAGTGTTTAAATGAATTTTTCAGCATTCTAGCAGCAATGAGTAGAATAGCATCATCTCACATGGCTGTTCCAATCAGTTTTCAGGCAGATTTGAAGAAGCTCAATATTAGTTTAGGGAGAGCGTCAGTTTACCTGTGATTACCTGTGAGTAGGGATGGGCCGAATGGACCCCCCGATCGGTTCGCACCAGAATTTCGAACACCGTGAAAGTTCGGACCCGAATAACGAACCCCATTAATGTCAATGGGACCCGAACTTCGGAAATCAAAAGTGCCCATTTTGAAGGCTTATATGCAAGTAATTGTGCATACAATGGTTATAGGGGACCAGGCCCTGCCCTGGGGGACATGCATCAATGAAAAAAAAGTTTTTGAAAAAACTTAATTTTTAAATGAGCAGTGATTTTTTGATTTTTAAAGTGAAAGCATAAAAATGAAAAAAATCCTTCCAATATGGTGCCTGGGGTTCCCCATAGTCTACTTGTAAAGTGGCAGATCTGTACCATGTCTAGAATCCGCTGCAGCAATAATTGCATTTATAAAGCCAAAAAAAATGACATTTTCCCAGCAAGCTGCATTTATTTTGCTCAGCAACAGCTGGGGAGCCAGTGTGTATGATGAGTCCACAATGTAGTGCACTGGGAACAAGATTAGAGATTTTTTGGATAAATTCTGGTGCCACTTTGACTTTGGATAGAAGTAACGGGTGAGGAAAACTTGGGCTTTGGGTGTCGGTGGTGCCTTCACACCACAACCTTATAGAGGTGCTCTTCATAAAGGCAAGAATTGGCTTTTCTGTAAAAAAAAATTGCAATGATATGCACCTGTCAAACAGGTGCAGAAAAATTGGTCTTTAGGAGTCAGTGGAACCTTCCCACTGTAACCCTATAGAGGTGCTCTTGATGAAGGCCAAAAAAATTGCAATGATATGCACCTGTCAAACGGGTGTTGAAATAATGGTCTTTGGGTGTTAATTGTGCTCATTAAAACTATACCAAAAACATTGTTCCAGATGAAATTATTGAACACCCTCAAAACTAGGCAGCCTTGAAGAAGGAGGGAATTGGAGTGGGAGCTATGGTGCTAGTGTGTTGGAATAGGTAAAACAACTTAGATGTATGGTGAATGGAGGCAGCTCCTCAAAAAAGATTAGGTCTTGGTAACCTAATGACAACTGTAGAGGGAGAGGAGGGTAAGAGAGTGCCAGCCTGGTCCAGCATCGAAGTCCTGCAGAGATTCCACATCCCAAAAAAACTCAATCAGTGACATCGGCACCAGGGGCTTCATAGCTGGTAATCCATGTCTGATTCATTTTTATGAAAGTCGAATGGTCCATGGAGTCTGTGGACAGACGCATTCTATGATCAGTCATGAAACCACCTGCAGCACTGAATGCCCGTTCTGTAAGCACACTGGATGCAGGGCAGCCCAACAACTCAATAGCATACTGGGCAAGTTCTGGCCAGTGGTCTATTCTCATGACCCAGTAAGCCAGTGGATAGTCAGCTGGAAAGTTCTCCATCTCTGTTTTGGCCTCGAGGTAATCGTCCACCATGTGATGCAGACGCTGCCGATGGGATTTGGAAGCTGACAGGCCGGGGCGGCGAGGATTAAAAAAATTATGAAATGCCTCACTGAGGCGGACACCTTCTCCAACGCTCCTCTCATGACCACCAGAAGACTCAAAAGAATGTTTTCCATGACACTGTAACCTACTGGAGTTGGAAAAAAATGTTCAATAAAATCCTCTTTAACGTGTCCTCAAGTGATTTTTTCTTCTGCACTCTCTGTGGGGATGGGATGAGTTCCGAGACCTTCCCCTTATAACGGTGGTCAAGGAGGGTTGCCAACCAGTAATGGTCATTCTCCTTTATGCCATGTATTCTTTGGTCCTTTTGAAGGCTTTGAAGCATGAGGTTGCCCATGCGCCTCAAATCTTCAGAGGCTTGAGAAGCAGACTCCTCGGGGTCACTCAGGATGACAGCATCTGGAACTTCCTCCTCCCAGCCACGTACTACTCCTAAGGGTCCTGGGGTTGGAAAGCCATCACTTACAGATTGACGCATGTCTTCCTCTTCTTCGAAGCCTGAGAAAGTGCCAGAATCCTCCTCCTCATCCTCCTTCCCTCTTTCCTCCTGTGTGTTCTGTGACATAGGAATGATGTTGTCTGGATAAAGTGGGCCTCGAGAGGAAAGGAAGTCCTCCTCTTCCTCCAGCTGCTCTGCCTCCAGTGCCCTGTCCATAATGCCACACAGAGTCTGCTCCAGCAGGAACACAACAGGGATTGTGTCACTGATGCATGCACTGTCACGGCTCACTATCCTTGTGTCCTTCTCAAATGGTGACAGTACAGTGCATGCGTCCTTAATGAGCAGCCATTGTCGTGGGGAAAAAAAGCCGAGGCGGCCTGAGCCTGTCGTCGTGCCATACTCACACAGGTACTCATTGATGGCCCTCTGCTGTATGTATATCTGCTGCAGCATTGCTAAAGACGAGTTCCACCTGGTGGGCATGTCACAAATCAGGCGGTTTACGGGCAAGTGGAGCTGCAAGAATCTCTGGTCCGGTGTGGTTCCTTTCCCCTAGACACACCAGCTGGAGCACTGCATGTCACCTTTTAGCCTGACTCATGGAATAGCCCTTTGAACGCTTAGCAGCTACCTGATGTTCATAGGACAATCCTGCAGAGGAGGGCATGGAGGTGGCAGAGGAGGAGGAGGGGGTAGAGCTCACAGGTCTGGCATCATCACCACCAACTGTATGGAGACGTGGGGGCACAACAAGCTGCAGCACTGAGCCCTGTCCTGCATCCCTTTGAAGTTGCAAGCAGCGTTACCCAGTGTGCTGTGAACTAAATATATCATTCCTGCCCATGCTTGCTGGACCATGTGTCAGCAGTTAGGTGGATTTTACGGCTGACTGCCTTGCCCAACGATGCCAGAACATTCCCTTCTACGTGATGGTAGAGAGATGGAACAGCCTTAAGTGAAAAGTGGTAGCGTCTGGGAACCTGTCATTGTTGCACAGCACATTGTGCGGATTCATGGAAGGGGGCAGAATCCACCAGGCTGAAAGGCAAATGTTGGAGAGCCAATAGCTTTGACAAGCTTGCATTTAGACTCTGGGCATGTGGGTGGCAGGGACTGTATTTTTTTTTCTGCTGCAGCAGAAGGTGGCAGAGAAATTTGCCGGCTACAGTCTACAGCTGGTCATGTGCTGCTGGCAGATGTGCTGCTAGGACCTGGAACACCCTGTGCTATACCATCATCCCTGTCAGTGGAGGCTGTTGAGAGGTAATGACTCGCTATAGCAGGGGCAGACTGAAGTGGGTAAGGAGCAGGAGGAGGAGAGACAGATTTGTGTCCCATTTGTGTGGCATTTAGGTGCTCTTGCAAACGGGCTGAGTGGTTGGATGTTAAATGCAATGTTAAGCATGTGGTACCCAAATGGCTGGTGTTTTTGCTACGTTTGATGTGCCTGAGACACGGTTTGCAGATAGCAACAGTGCGATCTGCTGCAGATGTGCTGAAAAAGGCACAGCAAGCTGAGCTTTAGGGAGTTGGCCGGGACAGAACAGCTGCAGAATTTGATGGAATAGGGTGTCTGCTCTCTACTCTTTCTTGATGTCGGCCTCCTTGGGGTTGTATCGCCTCACCTTCAGTTTCCTCCTCTGCTCTATCTGGCACCCAAGTCGCATCAGTGACCTCATCATCATCATCTCCATCTCCTCCATCATCATTACCACTGGAGACAACTTGGCAGTTGAGGGGACATTAATGCCAATTTGTCTACCTGTTCTCCCCTTGCTCTAGACTCATGTTCCTGTCATCCTCAACCTCAGAAACAACATCTGAATCCAGTAATGGCTGGGCATCATCAAGTAGCAAGTGGCTGACGCTGGGGTCAAATAACTCAGCTGACTCCTCCTCCATGGCTGATGTTGGGACTATGGCAGGAATAGATGTGGACAAGGAGGCAGGTTTATCCACTCTGGCAACTGCAGGGGACTGCACACTTGTCTCTGCTTGCATGATACAGGATGATGAGGATGAGGAAGGTTTAGTAAGCCAGTCCACCACCTCCTATGCATGCTGTGGCTGGATAGCACGGGCAAACTAAACAGAGGAAATGATGCCCTGCCTGAGGACTGACCACTACGTCCACCTTACAGTGCCAAGGGAACGACTGCATCTCCTTCTTGTCCTCCCAGACATTATTGGGAGGGAGGGGGCAGTGCTTGTTAGCAAATCTTATGAAGAAGTGGAAATCTGTATGTAGACGCACTTTAATCAATGTGAAGTGGTGTTTGGTGCACTTTAATTTGCGTACTCACACTACACAGGCACACTCCATGGATACACTGTAATATACTGCAATATAATGCGCCAAATGTACAGTGGCGCACAAAACTGTATGGCGTTGAGCTTGCAGTAAGGCACAAAATTATATGGCGTTAAATTGACAGTAACGCACTTAGAACTGTATGGCGTTAAACTGGCAGTAATGCACACAGAAGTAAATGGCATTAAACTGGCAGTAACACACTTAGAACTATATGGCGTTAAACTGTTAGTAACGCACTTAGAGCTATATGGCGTTAAACTGGCTGTAACGCAGTTAGAGCTATATGGCGTCAAACTGGCAGTAGCGCACACAGAAGTAAATGGCGTTAAACTGGCAGTAACGCACTTAGAAATATATGGCGTTAAACTGACAATAACGCACACAGAAGTAAATGGCGTTAAACTGGCAGTAATGCAGTTAGAACTATATGGCATTAAACTGGCAGTAATGCACACAGAAGTAAATGGCGTTCAACTGGCAGTAACACACACAGAATTAAATAACGTTAAACGGGCAGTAACGCACACAGAAGTAAATGGCGTTAAACTTGCAGTAACGCAACCAAATAGACGGTGTGGAACCGTCACAACACTGACACTATCTTAACTGTCCCTACTCTAGCTATACAATAATGTAAAGATTACTGACACTGTCTCACTACACTAAAACTATCAGAGCTGTCCCTATTCTAGCCATACACTTATGTAAAGATTACTGACACGGTCTCACTGCACTGAAACTATCTGAGCAGTCCCTACTCTAGCTATACACTTATGTAAAGATTACTGACACGGTCTCACTACACTAAAACTATCAGAGCAGTTCCTACTCTAGCTATACACTTATGTAAAGATTACTGACACAGTCTCACTGCACTGAAACTATCTGAGCTGTCCCTACTCTACATATACACTAATATATGTATGAATGATATGGTCTCACTACACTACACTGAAACTATCTGAGCTGTCCCTACTCTAGCTGCACACTATGCAAAGCTGAATAATGGTCCTCCTCACTACACTCACACTACACTCACACTATCCCTAGACTGACACTTAACTAATATTCTACACTGACAATTAAAGCAAAATAGCACAGTTTAGCACACTAGCTAACTAATAGCACTGAACGGAGCCCTGTTCTATCTCTCTCCAGCCGAAATCACATTGAAAATGGCTGCCATCGAAAGAATATTTTTATACTGTGGGGCGGTATTGTGGTATTGGATAAAGTCATGATGACAATGTCCAATCATGACTCTGACAGTGCTCTGTGCCCTGATTGGCTGAAGCTTTCACAGCCAATCAGGGCTTGCTATGTATTTTTCAGTGCCGCATTGCATTTTGGTCGGTTCGGGGGGGCGAACAAATGGTCGAACGTCCGTTTGTTCGGATGTTCGCCGAAAGCCTGAACAGTGAAAGTTCGGCCCGAACTTATGCTCGGGCCGAACCATTCGCCCATCCCTACCTGTGAGTCCATATTGGTCCTCCACAAAAAAAAAAGACAGAAAATGTTTGCTTCTTTTTCCATTCTTTCAGACCTAAATGTGATGTTTAGGTCCAAGGTAAAATAATGAAAATAGATGTCTGTTTACCTCTGCCTGCCAATAGACTGGTTCATTCATTCTGTTTTTTCCTTCTGTTTTTATAAGTTTTTAGATGGAGGGAAAAACTGAACAAAATAACATCCATTCCATTCTGCTCGGATTCAGCAGGGGATCTCTCCATGGATTCCCTGCTGATTTGAATGGATGTTGTTAGTGTAAAATTATCCATACTAGATATTATGGTTTTTAAGTACTTGGGATTAGATACACTTTAGAAGAAATGATGATGAGGGCAGAAAGAACACTTTTCATCAAATCCGGATTGCAAGCATAGGTTCACCTTTTCAATTTGAGGCAAAATATCAGGTTTGATCATTCAAGGTAAAACAAAAATTGAATTCAAAGTGGTTGTAAACCCTTACAGTACATATACCCAGTGAAGTGACTGGCCTCAGTTGATAAACAGATGAAACAAATCCTCCTACATAGGAGTACCTGTTTATCTGCAGTCTTCTCTTCTTTACAGCCATTCAAAGTCCAGAATGTATAAGGCTTATCTAAGCTGTCAGAAAAAAGGGGACGGTGAGCTGAAATTACACTCTGCAGGGCTCAGTGAGGAGAGACAGCCGATTGGAGGGAAAGGACACACCCTCCTTCACATAGCACACAGGAATAGAGCTGAAGCTGTCATTCAGCAGGAGATCCCTCTCCTGTCACCTTTTTTCTCTTGGTGTCAGGAATACTTGTCAGAAGTGATATATTCACTGAGGAACAAAGCAGCAGACAGAAATGACAGTGCTCTTAACTGAGACAAATAAACATTTTAGAGGGATATACTTTGTTTATATTGCATGTCTGAGGTTTACAATCACTTTAAGGTCCCACTGTGGGACCAATGTCACCTATCGTCCACCCCTCCCTCCCACTCCACTTTATGTGACTGCTGGAACAAAAAATCCCTATCTAAGTACCATTTTTACTTACCTTAAAGTGATACTAAATGTTTGTTTTTTTCCCTTAAAATAACAAACGTGTTATATATTGCACAGAGCAGACCCAATCCTCATCTTGGGTCCCCCCCGCTGGTGCTCCTGGCTCCTCCCTCCCACCAAGTGCCCACCATAGAAAGCCCCTTGCTATGGTGGCCCTCGTGCATGCTCACTCCAGAGCAGTCCCTGTGTGTCCATAATCCCAGAGTGGGGCATTAATCCTTAAACTGTCCTCATCATTTACTTACCTTTCCTGTTCAGCCAGTGACTTATTGGATACGCAGGTCTTTGTTTTTACTCCTAGCAGCTAAACACAGTGGCCGGGGAGGGAAAAAATTGTTAGCATAAGCATCTGTGAAGGTAATCCTGTAATTTTACCCTGCAAGGACAGAGCACAGATTCATGGTATTAACCTAAGAAATTAAAATTGACACACATAGGTTAAAAGATTTACATTTTATTGCATACAAAACATTTTCATGAACAAATCTCTCCAATAAAAGTAGAAATAAACAACTAACAATGGGGGGGGGGGGTATCCCAGACACATAATAACAGGACCAGAGTTTATTTTAGACCTCTGGTCCTGTTTTTTTTGCCCCCCCCACCAGTTTATGGGCCTTCACCTGCAGGGGTGCCCTTGTCCCATGTAGGGCTGGTATTCCATCTTGTCAGTGGTGCTCCCTTTTGCATTTCTCCCCAGTGCTTACTGGTGGCAACTGGGGTGTCATTATACTGATTGTAAGTAATTTGATATCTGATACTTAAAATATACAGTCTATGTTCATGTTTATGTTTTCTTCATTTTATGTTAACTTTCATTAATTTTGCCATCACCAGCACAACATTTCCTGAGGAAGCTATCATTGCGAAACGCGTTGAGATCTTACGGCTAAAATAGTCCCATTGATATTGATGTTTGCTATATATGTATCAATGTTGTTTTGTTGTATGATTGTATCTAATGGACTAATAGCCATATGTGTCTGGGATACCTCCATTTGTTAGATGTTTATTTTTTATTGGAGAAATTTAAAAAAAAGAAAACTTTTTGTATGCAATAAAATGTTAAAGTGGTTGTAGAGGCAGAAGGTTTTTTTTATTGTAATGCAATCTATGCATTAAGATAAAAATATCTTCTGTGTGCAGAGGCCCCCCTCAGTCCCCCTAATACTTACGTTACATTTTGATCCAGCGATGTGCACAAGTGCCTCAATATACAACAGAGGTGCCAATGGCTCCTGCTGCTGATAATCAAAGTCAGTTAGCCAATGAGGAGAGAGAGGGCTGGGGCCGAACTGCAGCTCCATGTCTGAATGGACACAAAGTCTGTGGGAGCACTCAACAGGAGGGAGGGGACAGGAGCGCCAACAAGGGACTGAAGAAGAGGAGGATCTGAGCTGCTCTGTGCAAAACCACTGCACAGTGCAGGTAAGTATAACATGTATGTTATTTTTAAAGAAAAAAATGGGACTTTACTATCACAATATTTTAACCTATGTGTGTCGACTCCTGAGATGGTTCAACACCATTTAAAGTCCCATATTTTGCCATTTGTTGTCTTCCATTTAAGAAATAAAAATGTATTATATTGCAGCTTACTAACCATTAAATGTGGTGGCTGTATTAGTTTTCTTTTTGTAGTTTCCTTTACTTTTACTTGGTGATCTGACCAGTAACAAACTTCCTATCCTAGGGAGTCTCCACTCTGAATGGAGGAGACATAGAGACATTTTTGGACAGCAGCAATGTCAATCTAGGGGGTGGGTAGTTTTAAATCCATTTGCAGATTTAGATGGACATGACTAACAAATTAAAGTAGAACTCCAGCTAGCATAATTTAAAAGATAACTTAACTCCTCAGTATACTCACCATCTTCCAGTGATGTGGCATTTTACAATCCCTCGTTAGCCACTGTTATCTTTTCCTAGCTGCCAGTTTTTCCACCTCTTCTGGGTGGGGATGTTACATTATCCTGTGCATGTGCACAGGAGTCAGTCATTCCGGGACAGCCAAAGTGTGCTAGGAATGCACACTGCATTGAGCATGTGCAGCTCAGTGTACATTGTATTACTGTAGATGAGACATAGCATGCCTCTTCTGAAATAAAAAGCTGCCTGCTTGCAGTTTTACAAACGTTAGGTTTATTTCAACTTTAGGCAGTTACAGCACCAGTTTTCTTTTTCCTTTAGGGTAAAGGCTTTACATAAAGTAAAGTAAAGTAAAGTAAAGAGTAAAAGCTGACCATTGTAAGCACCTCTGTCAGTGTTAAATGGTTTGTCTCAACCCTCTAACTGCCACTCTTCTTGATCTGTTAAAGGAAGTTGAAAATAACAGACTTACTCCCAGATAGCAAGTAATTGTGCTGCAACTTTGAAAGTGACTTGGTAAGCTATTGCTAGCCTTGCCAAGCTTGTTGCACAATTGCAGCAAGTCCGTATTGAATGACTACAGATCAACTTTCTTTGCAAACACTTTGCAAGTCTGCTGCAAGTTCTGGTTCAGTTATGTTGTGCAATAGTCATCCCACCACCGGGGTTACTGTGGCTGAATTATCATCATGTAGACTTGCAGAGCTCTTGCTGTGGACTCACCAATGCAATTTTGCTCTTGCTAGAGAATTGCCACGCAAATTTGCTACAAATTGGAAAAATAAAGTGTCAACTAGAACTTGAGCTTCAAGTGATCTGCAAGTGTACAACTTGCCTGTGAAAATGTGCAGCAAGTTAACAATTCAATTCAAAATGTGCAGCAAGTTAACAATTCAACACTGCCACAAATGTGTGGCAAGTTATCCTTGCTATCTGGGCTGGCTTGATCACCAGGCCAAAAACTAAGGAAACAAAACCTAAATAAAAACAAATTCAGCCACCACATTTAAGGATTGATAAACTGCAATATACTGTAATACCTTTTTAATTTTGGGTTTGATTCTTAAGCACTCATTCAGCTGAGTAACTGCCAAGTACCCTTTTAAGTGCCCCCCAAAGGCCCTATCTTGGGGCAATTAGTGCAATGGTGCACAGTGGACTGAATGCTGTTTACAATATGTGGACTGCCCCTGTATTTATATTACTTTCCTCAGTGGGCCCCCTCTAGACTACATGTGAAAGGGAACCCTAGCAGCTCAGGCTCTAATGGCTCCTCTGTGCCCAGCATCTGTGTAAACCTATCGTCAAAGTCATACTAAACCCTCAGCATTTGTATCTTAACACTTTGGGCGCAATAAAATAAAATAAACTCTCCCCAGTAAACTATTTGTTAAAATGTTTACCCCAGCTCTTGCTGTTTACAACATTTCAATGCTGCTGGCTCTTGCTCTCATGGTGCTGCTTCCCTGAACCTCCACATTTAACAGGAAAGAGTTAAAGTATATGTGAACCCGTACCTTGTAAAACAATGCATTCAGTTACAAAATAGAAATGCAAAGCAAAGCATGTGTGTATACTGTTTATATTGAAAGATATGACCTTTCAGTGGTGGCTGGTGATCAATTTTCTTGGGGGGCCAGCCAGCCCCCCAGCCTCTGTGCCCCAAGCCCACCCTTTTTGAAGCCAATTATTCATGTGCTTAAAAAAAACTCATTGGAATCCATGAGTCCGATGCCCTGCATGTAGATTAGGGGCCGGGCGCATGGATCGGGTTGCCCTGCATAAAGGACCACCACTGATACCTTTTAAAAAAAAGTAATCACGTGAACTCTTTCCTCAGTTGCATAAGGGGCTGGGAGAGGTGGGAGTAGAGAATCAGCAGTACATTGATTTTCTCAGTAAAGGATTGTGCAGGGAGGGGGGTCAAATTTGATCATCGGAGGACAGGAAAGATGTGCTCCTAGCACAGCCAGAACACTTATCATTCTGGGATGGATGTGCTCTCATGCCTAGCATGGTCAGTTTGAAATAGGAAAGCATAGGGACTGGCAGGATTACCAATTATTTCAAACAAAGGAAGAAATACAAAGAGAACAAGATACTTTTTAAAACAAGGACATGGTACAACAGGCACATGTCAGGAATTGTGTAATGTATTCTTTAACAGTGGACAGTGCAATCTTCAAGCAGTCTGCTAACTTGAGGGGAGAGGGAAGAGGAGAGAGGAGCAGGGGAGCGCCTTACCATCCTAGGCTATAGGGTTGTGTGTTTCTATGGATACACACAGTGTAGAGAGACACAACTCTAGTTCCAGTATGTAAGGGTGGCTCCATGGGATGCTGCAAGTAAAGGGAGTCACTCTGAAACAATAAACCTGGGGTCGCGGTCATGGCACCGGCTGGAATATAGACAAGGATTAAAAAATAAAAAGCTGCATACTCAGCAAGTTATAAATGCCTGATAAAAGTGTTAAACTGAGGGTTTAATATCACTATTAATGAGTATCTCTTATATGCTCAGATTATCCAACTTTTGAATAGTTTTATGCTACATATTAACAAATGTCAAATATTAAATAGAATGAATATTCACAATTCACATTAGTTGTAACAATTCCAGATATTTCATGGGTTGGGAGAATGGAAGAAATCTGTTTATTTATATTTCTGAGTCTCAATTCGTTAGCTAAGATGCACTTTCTGCAAAAAAGTGCTGCAACATGATATAGTGATGGAATTCTGAACTGTATTGATAGATCTAAATATATCATAATTATAATATAAGGTCAGAGATCAAACAGGGTGTGTGGGGGGGTTTACAGCAGACAAGAAAGGCTGAGTTAAGTGGCTCTTAAGAGCCATCAGATTCAGTGTTTCTATGGAAATATGTTAGAAACGGTTTTCAAATCTGGATGCTAGAGACAGTGCTTGATGTTTCTCTAAACAGATCCTAGATCTGGCAGATCTAATAAGCAAGGTCTCAGTCTTAATTATATTATTTTAATCTTCCAAAGAACATGACTACTTTACAGCTGACATAAGGCAGATAAGTAAAATACTTAGAACACATTATCATTTATAAACTTGCTAGAAATGAAAAATCATTATATTTGGAACTGTAGAATAATTTGTGCAAAGTTCAAATACAGTGTTCTAAGTACATTGCAGGAGCCATCTACATTTTACTGTATACTACTAGCTGCACTTCATAGTCTTTACTGTAATTAGATTAGAAAATGATCATTTCTGATTGGTGTATAAGGGTTATGGCACTTCATACCTAGACACTGCACTTTGCATCGCTTTAGTGAATACGCTAATAATTAGAAAAAAAATCCTGCTAGTTACTTAGCAAGTCTTTGAAAGTCTTTCACCTTAGACCTTGAGAAAGCAAGCCATTTGTTCCACGGCAGATTAGTTCTTGCTGAATACATAGATAGATAGATAGATAGATAGATAGATAGATAGATAGATAGATAGATAGATAGATAGATAGATAGATAGAGATAGATAGATACCAATCAGAAACAGGGTTTCATTTAAATAAGTAAACTAAAATCTGATTGATTGTTATAACACCCAATGCTTTGGAGATCAACTTTGCTCTTTGTATTGGTATAAAAATTGACAATCAGTACATGTTGCACAATGACAACACATTATTTGATTATGATGATCTGATAAATTTGAACACTGTAGCAACAACATTCCAAGGGTTTGGAGGTGAGTTAAAAACTAAAATATTCCTGAAAGCTAGCAAAACAATACAATTGACCAGTCATTCTGCTATAGAAAAAGTTATATTGTGACTGCATCTGTGTAATAAATACATGGCGCAACAGAAAAAAATCATATCACATCTCATATAATCTCATTAAGAACACCAACAGACATCATATGTTTTATCACAGGTTATTGCTATTATTATTATAATATCTATCTTTGAATATTCATTGTTATATTATGTAACACAATGTCCCAACAAATAATCAGAGTACTACTAGCTTTGTCAGAATATCTAGCACTTCACTACTGAAAATACTAAGATAAAAATGGCACAGGAATACATTGATTTTTTCCTATTACTAAATTTGTTATTTTTATATACCAACCTATTGTATGTGGGGTAAAAATAACTATGGCATGGTGATATAATTATTATCATGTTCAGTCAGTGCACACTATTGCTCAGAGCATCTGCTTCTCTATATCTCTGTATTATCTTTGTCCTACACATATTTCTTTGGGTTACCTGTAATGACACACATGTACTTCACATTATGTCAGTCGAAAGAAAGAAAGAAAGAGTCTTTGCGCTTATGTATGCTGCATATATATTTACACATGTTTTAAAGTAGTTATCCAGACATATTTGCCTAAAGCAAATTTCTAAACAGCATCCTCACATAAAGGTAATGATCATTTGGTGTCATATTTTTCTATCTAAGGAATAATCACTTGCTGGCATTCTGTACATCAAACTCAGAATTACTTGCTAAGACATTTTTATAAAGCAAACGTAAACATATCTATTTCCCATGTAATCTACAAAAGCATCCATTCCATGCTATTATATGAGAACATCAGAAGAAAACAAATTCATAACATGCAATGATGGGTAGAATGTTACCTTGGCTGGGAGTTTGCTGGAGTTGCACTGGGGTACCAAGCACAGTGACAGTTCAGACAGACAGTCCCTTCTTCTGACACTCTGGCTGTGACTTTGTGTCCCTGTAAAGTAACTTTACCTCTTCTATAGACTAGCAGTGATTGCTTTCTCCTTCCATGTGCTACACATCTCATTTTTGGAGCTCAGATAAGTTTCCAGTTTGGTTTAATCTATCTCACTTTGTAAAGACACCTGTGCAATCACTTTTTGTAGTCTGATCCATGCACTCTACCAACCTCTGTATACATATTACTAATCATTGCTGTTATTCTCCCTCTCTTATTATCTCATCACCCTCTAGGTATCTTTTTTTATTCTTGCAGCCTATTGTTCTCTGTTTTTTAAAGCTTAGTACTAAGTATAAGACCTTGACGTTCTCCAGATAATTTTAAACCTGCTTTGAACCCCCTGCCACTGTCCTATAGCTCAGTGTGGTATCAGCCTGGATCTCTCTCTCATCTGCTGCATCTCTGCATCTCTCCCCCCTTCTCTTTCTCTCCTCCTAGCTGTTCGTTTGAGCAGTTGGTGGTTTTGCAGAGGAATCTGACAGCACAGGGCTGGATGATCTCTACATGTGATCACAGTCTGTATTCACACAGCAGGCTGGTGGGAGAGTGGAGCTCTGGACTGCAAAGGTCATGAGCTGTCACTGCCACATCTGCTGCTGGCTGGTGGAGCATCACTTACTACACCTATAGATGAGTGCTGAGAGAACTTACCTGCATTTCAAAGAGATGCCTGTTTTACCTAATGTAACTTGAAAAGTGTTAGCAATATCAGATTCTCAGAAAGTGTTAAAGCCCAACTCAAGGAAAAGAAAAAAAAATCCACCCCAACGATGCAAGTGTTAAATGCATGTTTAGTCTAGGGCAGGGATATGTAATTAGCGGACCTCCTGCTGTTGCAGAACTACAAATCCCATGAGGCATAGCAAGACTCTTGACAGCCACAAGCATGACACCCAGAGGCAGGGGCATGATGGGACTTGTATTTTTGCAACAGCTGGAGGTCCGCTAATTGCATATCCCTGGTCTAGGGGCAGAGGTTTACAATCTATTTATTAAAGTATGTATAATACATAATGTCATGACAATATACAAAAGATGATATATGTCACAAGTACACATTTATACCATAGAACAAACAAAAATGTATAATCATACAGAGAATCTCCAGAGAATCTGTAAATTTACAGATATAGGTAAAAAAAAGTCAAAAGTATGGCACTGACCATTTAATCTTTATTAACATAAACATGTATCAGTTCAATTTACAAGTAAATGCCGGTGGGTCTTCCTTGCACCCCATTTAAGAGAGAACAAGTGCATCTTATCTTGTAAGGTATATAGGATATTTTCCATTAATATGACACCATCAACTCTATCCAAAATTGTAGACAAGGGAACCATTGGGAACTTACAGTGTAGAGCAATGGCCCATACAGTTGGCATACAGCTGACACACAAATAGTGTGAATTGCGCTGATTAATTCTTAATAGCATCCCCACACATCGGAAAATGCATCACATTTTTACTTGTATGAAACTGCGTGGTTCAGTGTGGCGCATTTTTAAGAGAGGGTCAGGGACTTCTTTCCCCACATTTCTCATGGGTACCCAGGATGTGCATACCCAAAAGCGAACACATGTCCTGCACATATGTGAATCTAATCTAAGTGGTAAATACTGACCTAAAGCCAATTAGCTGAAGCCTTAATCAGCATATTCTGATATCATTGGGCAGTGCTGGGACAATGTCACCTAGAGCCCATAGTGAACATGCCAAATTGCACACCCCCCCAAGATGTATGAGCATTATGTGTCAATGAAAATCTCCTCTCCCCCCAAAATAAATCAAGCACTAATCTGCATACTCACTCCCTAAGCATAAATCCCCCCTCCTCCCAGTCCAAGCTGCCCCCCCCCCTGAAATGTCCCCTCCCAGCACAAATATTTGCCCCCCCCAGCTCAAATCCTCTCTCTCCCCATATGCGCCCAGCACAAATCCACAAAAAAAAAACATCCACTTCACTTTGCGTGAATAATGTGGTTTTTTTTTTGTTAAACCTGCTAGCTGAACGAAAAAATCTAAAGCTAAGAGGGGCAAGTTGTGGTTCATATTTCTCTGCAGTAATGAGAAAATTCAAAGGAGCAGAATGGATTTTTTTTCTTGAATTGATTTCTAACAATGTATCCCATATAGCAAGGCTAACTTGTCACACATTTGTGGTAGTATTGAATTGTAAGTCTGGTAACTTGCTGCATATCTTCCCTGGTAAGTTGTACACTTGCAGAACACTTAAAGCACAAGTTCTAGTTGACACTTTTCCAACTTGTAGCAAAATTTGCATGGCAAGTCTCTAGCAAGAGCGAAGTTGCAATGGTGAGTATGCAGCAAGAGCTCTGCAGAGGCGTGGTCTGGACATGGCGGCGTGAACACAGACGCGTTACAGACGACCCAGGCCAGCATAGCTCATGCCGGGTGAGCACAAACAGCCACTGAACCCCGGGAGCTGAGGACTACAGAGATTACCCGCTACTTCTTGCGCCAGCACTCTGTGACAACACCGACACCAGTGGCGGAGGGGACTCCCAAGATGGCGCCACCATGATCTCTGCATGGATCGGGATCTAGAGAGGATTGTGCAGACTGGGGTACGGTTTTCTGCAAGGCGAGCTGAAACTCTGGGCGATATGTTGTCTCCTAGTTTGTTTCTATCCAAACAGCCCAGTCACACCTGGCTGCCAATTAACCGGTACCACACTGCCTACCGTCTATTTACGGCGGCAGTGTGGGCGCTGGGCGCGAATCGCCGTAAAGAGAGATCTGCGAGTGGCTGCTAGGGAGTGTGCCCACGGCTCGGGCGGGCCCCATGTCCGCCGGCGGGCCGCGATGAGCGGCCACAGGCAAAGTATGGGGAACCGCCGATGTAAACACGGCGGTTCCCCGCTCTGTTAGTGGAGGCATTGGAGATCTACTGATCCCTGTCACTGGGATAAGTTAGATCTCTCATGCCCATGGTAGCCCAACCCCCGCACAGTTAGAACACACCCAGGGAACATAGTTAACCCCTAGATCTCCCCCTGCAGGTTAACCCCTTCACTGCCAATGACATTTATACAGTAATCAGTTGACATTTAAATTTCTGATCGCTGTATAAATGTCATTAGTCCCAGAAAAGTGTCAAAAATGTCCGACATGTCCGCTGCAATATCGCAGTACCGCTAAAAATCACAGATCGCCGCCATTACCAGTAAAAAATAAAAAATAAATAAAAACCCCAGAAATGAATTCTCACCATCTGTAAACGTGGCCACTTTTGCGAAAACCAATCAATAAACGCCGATTGCGATTTTTTTTTATCATAAATATGAGGAAGAATATAAATCGGCCAAAACCGATGGAAAAAAATGTTTTTTTATATATTTTCTTTGGATTTGTATTTTAGCAAAAAGTAAGAAATGTGTTTTTTTTTTGCAAAATGGTCGCTCTTCTTTTGTTTATAGTGGTGATCAGAAATGACGCAGAGGGGATCAAATACCACCAAAAGAAAGCTCTATTTGTGGGAAAAAAAGGACGCAAATTTTGTTTGGGTACAAAGTCGCACGGCCACGCAATTGTCAGTTAAAGCTATGCAGTGCCGAATCGCAAAAAGTGCTCTGGTCCTAACCTGGGAAATTCTTCCGGGGCTGAAGTGGTTAAGGGTTCATATCCATGTGGCACACTGACATGTCGTATTTGTGGGAGACACAAAAAGTCGCAGGTTGTTAAATCATATGCAAATAATAAAGTATTTAATATTAAGAATTATATCAACTGCGGCTAATGTGGTGTATGTCATAGAGTGCAAGAGTTGCAGCCTGCAATATGTGGGCTGCACCACAAGACCACTAAGGACAAGGGTCAGTGAGCACTTTCATAGAGTCTCCTACACCACAGATAAAGGATTGTCCAACACTTCCAGGCATTTAAAATATGAACACGGGGCAAAATGGTATAATTTTGTTTCTATGGTGTAGAGAGGGTCTGACCATCACCATGGGGGGGGGGGGGGGGGGGGGCGGATTTGCAGCAAAAGCTCCTGCAAAGGGAGGTCTGGTGGATCTATAGTTTACAAACAAGGGTGCCCAAAGGAATGAATTATAGATATGGCGTTGATTTGTTCCTGAAATACATGGACCTTCCATGATATGCAGTGCTTTAAGTTTAACCTCTATCCCTCCTAATATTTATTACACTCCCTTACCATCAAATTAATATCTACATTTTTATACTCTGATTTATATTAGTTTGGGGTCTATCTCTATTGGATTTGAGATTGTATATCTCTATTTGTGGAGTTATTTATATTGATCGTCCTCTTTTTGGTATATTTAAATGTATGAAAACTTCAAAGAGCCAATATAGAAAGGATACTTTGAACAAGTATCCTTTAAATTGTCCTCCACTGCTAGTAGTGACTTTTGTAAAAAATGTAACATATCAATGTGTGTGCAGTATTTTGTATCTTTCATCTTCTTTTTTATGTGAACATTTAGTATTTTTTCATATGGATTGTCTATATCAGTGGTTCTCAACTCCGGTCCTCGGGACCCCACAACAGGCCAAGTTTGCAGGATAACTGAAATACATCACAGGTGAAATGATTTGCTGCTCAGTGATTGCAGTATTCTAGTCTGCATCTCCCCAAGGTAATACTTAAGATCTGGCCTGTTAGTGGGTCCCGAGTACCGGAGTTGAGAACCACTGGTCTATATTGTGTTTGTTGTTTTTTAGACACATGAATGAATGAACTCACAGCTTGGATGTGTTTGAACTCCCAAACAGATGACTATGAACAATTATTCAATTAAATATGGGAGGAGACACACCGAACTTTGTGAGTTTGTAAAACGTATTTATATGTTTGTGATTTCACTGTGAAGTAGGCTGTGAACAAGGCGCACTGTTGTCGCCAAAATGCGTTAGCTGTTGATTGCCGTTTGCCACGATGGAATAAATACTTTATCATCTGATCCCAAGGAGTGCTGGCTTATTTTTTATTTTGATCCTGGCGCCGCCACGAGTCGGGCAGGCCGGTGCGCTGGCAAGCACGAAGAAGATTGCGGCTGCAAGTGGGACAGGTGAGCCTTCCACAGGGATCTCTCGCCCTCCCTCCCCCATACCCACACCGGAGTTTCCCTGGCCGGATTCGCCCACAGACTCAAACGGCTCCAGGGCCTCTGGGATGCAACTAGTGGACCTCCCCACATGTCAGGACATGCAAGCTATGGCCGCCTCCATACTCTCGGCCTTGTCCAAGGAGCTCCACATCCTGAAGGAGCAGGTGGACGGAGAGGAGGAGAGGGTGGAATCCCTTGAGAGTGGGTCAATTTCTGTGAATGCCCGGCTGGACGCCCTGGAGGCACACCAGGCTGCTCACAAACAACAGCTCATTGACATTCACTTAAAAATTGACGACTGAGAAATCGAAACAGGAGGAACAACCTCCACCTAAGAGGCAATGATGCGGGGTGACCTGCGCACCACTGTGACCACCATCCTTAACTCGCTCCTGGAATGGGCCCCCACCGTGGACTTAGAGCTAGATCAGGTACACAGAGTGTTAGGCCCCCGTCCCATGTCCCAGGGAGCTGCTGACAGTCCACCACCCTGGGATGTGAGGTGCAGGGTTCATTTTTACTGCATAAAGAAGGAGATCTTGCGGCGGGCCTGGGCTCATGGTTCCATAGACTTTGATGGAGCTACGGTTCAGGTTTACCCAGACGTATCCTGACAGACTCGGATGATGCGGGGCATGGTATGCCCATTACTGGAGACCATAAGAGAAGCTGGGGCTACTTACCGCTGGGGCCACCCCTTCCATGTCATTATACAAAAACAGGGATCTATCTTCTATCTGTGCACCCCTGCCCAGCTCCCCCAGGTGTTTCACTTCCTGGACAAACCTGCTATCGAAATCCCGGACTGGCTGGAGCCCCTCCTGCAGAAAGACATACCCAAACCCCCGCCTCTGTGCCCGCAGAGGTCTCGGAGGGCCAGGTCCCACCGTTCAGGTGCGGATCCTCCCCGGCGGACACCGGCTACCTCGGAGGACTAACAACTAACATGTGAGGCTATGGTTGCTAGTGTCGCAGATTTGAGACTTTTGCCTGTTATTAGGCACAGGCTCAGTTAATAGGAGGCATTGGGGGTTACGTTGCATGAGATGCCCCGGATTGCAGTCACTGTGATGGCCCCTACCCCCTCCCCGGTGGACTTATTCCCTCAATAACGTTGACCAGGTTGTGCCCTCCCTCCCCTTTGTCCCCCACGGATTTCAGTTCAGTAGCGAGCCTCTGGGATGATTTAGGGGGGTGCTTTTGTGCATCTCCAGGGACCTGGACGTAACTCCTTCAACACGGTTCGGGTCCTTAACCTGATCCATGCCGCACAGTCTTCCAAACGACAGCTTCTTCTGTTGTCTACGGACCCAGATAAAGCATTTGACAGGGTCCACTGGTCCTTTATTTGGGCAACCATGGAGCACCTGGGTGTTGGGACCTCAATGTTGATCTGGATATCTGCCTTATACTCTCGACCCTCTGCTGCGGTCAGGGTCAACGAGAAGCGTTCTGACTTTTTTGACATCATGAACGGGACGCGGCAGGGCTGTTCCCTCTCGCCCCTAATTTTCATTCTGACCCTGGAACCATTCCTCTGTACGATCCAGGCCGACTGGGATATCCCGGGCTTCAGTAAACTGTCGGGATCCCATAAGGTGGCGGCGTTCGCTGACGATTTGATATTCTTTGTCGCGGATCCTGTTACCTCCCTCCCAATCATCATGCAAGCCCTCCAGACTTATGGCTCTTTGTCCCATTTTCAGGTAAACTATAGTAAGTCTTCGGCCCTTAATATTTCGATAGGCCCTGAGGTGATCGGGAATCTTTGGCCATTTTTTCCTTTCCAATGGGCCGCTAAATCTGTTAAGTACTTGGAAACTAACATCACCTTGGATCTTTCTAAATTGTACCAGGTCAATTACAAGCCCCTTCTCACCAAGGTGAGGAAGGACCTTTTGCACTGGCACTCATTGACGTGGTTCGGGCGTTGTAGGGCTCTCAAGATGACGGTCTTGCCGTGCATATTGTATATTCTACAAGCCATATCCATCCGGCTGCCCTCCCATTTCTTCCAAACACTCTCACAAGTGTTCAGGAAGTTTGTTTGGTCCTATCAGAAGCCACGCCAGGCTCTGCACAGGCTGTCGCTGCCAAAGCAATCAGGGGGGCTTGCCCTCCCCGACATTATGCTGTATTACCGAGCGTCACACCTCAATCGGATAGTAGATTGGCACTGCCATGGTGCGGAAAAACTGTGGGTGTCAATGGAGATGGGAGATTCACAGGGCATGGCGTTGAGCTGGCCACGGCTCTCTCTGCTCATCCCCAGGGATCTGGGGTCCCATCCGACACTAGGTAGTACTCTACAGGTGGCCCGGGAGACATTTTCCTCCACCACATTTTGCCCCGGCCATCCCCAATGGTCCCGATTCTGGGTAACCTGGAGTTCGGTCCAGGCCAGCAGGGGCCACAGCTAAGACTCCTTGCAGAGGGGGGATACTCCTGTCTGACGGACTTTATTTCATCCTTGGCCACTATTGCCTCGGATGTGATTCACCTGACAGATCCCCCTTTGTATTTCATGAGCGGGTTGCAGCTACGCTCATTTCTCCGATGCTCTGCTTGGGCTCCGGGCATCACGCGTCCTCTCACATGCTTGAGGCAATGTGTCACAAGGCCGAACTAATACGGCACTCTTTATCCTTGATTTATGCCACTCTGATCCAACCGGACGAGGACTACGTGCCCCCGTTTCTTACCAGGTGGGAGTCTGACCTGACCCTTCACCTCACATCAGACCAAAGACGTGAAATTCTCTATTTCGCCCAGAAATCTTCACTAGCTACCAGGATTCAGGAGACGAGCTATAACATCCTGACTCGGTGGTACAGTGTGCCCACCCATTTACACATCATTTTCTCTCAGGTTTCAGACTTCTGTTGGCGGTGTGGCAAGGAGAGGGGACCATGGTCCACATATTCTGGGAATGCCCCAAACTACAGCAGTTGCGGCAGGATGTCACTGACATCATCAAACAACTCACGACTGTTGTCTGCTGCAAGTTCTGGTTCAGTTCACTTTGGGAGCGGTGTGCAAAGAGGTAATATGAGATCAGATTTGAAAATCAAGGAATGACTAACCCTAATCTCATTGGTGTAGCACAATTTGGTTTTATTTTTCCTTGTTTATATGCTGAGATCTAGCAGAAAATGTGTGTATTTAACGAGAGGTAGAAATAGAAACCTCAAAGACCCGGTGCAAGAAACCTGGTAGTTCCACCACTGTATAGAGGACTGCAAATCCCAGCAATACAGTAACAATGCAGAATACCACTAGCTATAGGGGGTGTATATAGAGAGCCATGCATTGTATATAGATGACTGCACTGTAGTGTGCTGTAAAGAGACCCCTGCATTGTGCTGTATACAGAGAGACCACTGCATTGTACTGTATACAGAGAGACCCCTGCATTGTGCTGTATGCAGAGAGACCCCCGCTTTGTTATGTATGCAGAGTGACCCCTCAGCCCTGCATTGTGCTGTATGCAGAGAGACTCCTGCATTGTGCTGTATGCAGCAAGATCTCTGCATTGTGCTGTATACAGAGAGTCCCATGCATTGTACTGTATACAGAGGGACCCCTGCATTGTGCTGTATACAGAGAGACCCCTGCATTGTGCTGTATACAGAGAGAACCCTGCATTGTGCTGTATGCAGAGAGACCCATGCATCGTGCTCTATACACAGAAACCCCTGCATTCTGCTCTATACACATAGACCCCTGCATTGTACTGTATTCAGAGAGATCCCTTTCATGGGAAATAGGAAAAGGTGGATACTTTTGTCACCATCTATACCGGGCTCATCTCACTCTACAGAGGTCTCATGACCTTTCTGGTTTAGGCATGCTTTATATCCCTGACAGTAAAGCAGAGAGTTGAGCGGAGGATTACCCCCACAACTGCTTTCTCTATTGTGCTGTATTGGGCTTGCTCTATAAATGGTTAGAATTGCCCACCTACATTGTGTGCAATGTCTACTATTTCCCTCTTACATTCTGTTGACATATTCTGTAGCTTTATTCCTGGCTGGCTATTCTCTGCAATCTGTGTATTTATGCATCTGTTGCCCCTCAATCTGAAAACACAACAATTCCCATCACGGGATGCCCTGTGTATTTGTGTATATGAAATAATAAAAAACGATGCGTCAATTCAAGAAGTTATGCAGCAAAAATTGACAAATATGTATGAAAGACTATCCCTCATTTAAAAAAACAAAAAATACAATAATATGTGATAATATGTGAAACAGTGATAAAAGTGCTTGAACCAAAAGCAGATATTTTATTATTGTTTGTAAAATTGGATGAATATCTGCTTTTAGTTTGAGCACTTTTATCACTTTCACATTTTATCGCATATTATTGTGTTTTTTGTTTTTTGTGATAGGGAGTGAGGAGTAAAATCACCTTTTTACGCACCTAGAAAGCCTGAAGGCGGTGATTGGATTTTGGGGTCCCGTACACGGCTAGACTGCCAGAAAGTCTCACATATGTGGTATCCCCATATTCAGAAGAAGTAGCAGAATGTATTTTGGGGTGTAATTTCACATATACCCATGGCATGTTCAAGTAACTTATCATTTAGTGAGAACTTTGTGAAGAAAAAAAAAAAAAAAAAAAGTAATTTCCCCGAAACCTGTTGCAAAATATAAAATATTCCATGGACTCAACATGCCTCTCAGCAGATAGCTTGGGGTGTCTACTTTCCAAAATGGGGTAATTTGGGGGGGGGGGGGGTTGTGCTA
>BLSH010505879.1:592383-602450 GCA_018402905.1 Glandirana rugosa
AGGGGCAAGAAAGTGACGCGCTCACAGTATGTCTGTAATGCAGCCGCCGTCGTATGACGGCGTTTTGCGTTACAGAGCCACTTTGCCGCCGTCAATCTCCGATCGGCGGTCGGCAAGTGGTTAATGTGAATAACTTTTGGTGCAATTTACCAAATGATCTGAAATTTTCAGAATATGTTGGCTTAGACAGAGTCTTGTATTGTGTGAAGCTTGGGGGATATTGGTTAACATCTAAGCTCTTCTTTGTACGATAAGCAACATTAAGCCCCCAAAAAACAAGCTTAACCGGTTCAGTATATTTACTGTGGCAGTGTGCATGCGTCCCGCGAATCGCCGTAAATAGGCGGCGATTCGCGCAGGCGCAGCTAGGGGGCGGAGGAGTGTGCCCGCGGCTCGGCGGACCCCATGTCCGCCGGCGAGCCGCGATGAGCTTCCAGAGTGAAAGAACGGGGAACCGCTGATGTAAACACGGCGGTTCCCAACTCTATGAATGGGCACATAAGAGATCTACTGATCCCTGTCACTGGGATCAGTTATATCTCTTATGCCCATAACAGCCCAGCCCCCCCCCCCACAGTTAGAACACGCCTAGATAACACAGTTAACCCCTAGATCTCCCCCTGCAGGTTAACCCCTTCACTGCCAATGGCATTTACACAGTAATCAGTGCATTTTTATAGCACTGATCGCTGTATAAATGCCAATGGTCCCAAAAAAGTGTCAAAATGGTCCGACATGTCCGCCGTAATATCGCAGTACCACTAAAAATTGCAGATTGCCGCCATTACTAGTAAAAAATAAAAAATAAATAAAAACCCCAGAAATTAATTCTCATCATCCGTAAATGCGGCAACGTTTGCGCAAACCAATCAATTAACGCCGATTGCGATTTTTTTTCACCAAAAATATGAGGAAGAACGTAAATCGGCCAAAACCAATGAAAAAAACGTTTTTTTTAATATTTTTTTTGGATTTGAATTTTAGCAAAAAGTAAGAAATATTGTTTTTTTTGCAAATCCTATGAAACTCCCAGGATAGGTTTGGGAAGTTGAGAAATTAGGTTGTGCAAAGTTTTAGGGCAATTGATTGAGGTTTAGGCACATTATAGTACGTTAAGCATTTTTTACATTAACCACTTCAGCCCCGGAAGGATTTCCAGCTTTAGGACCAGAGCACTTTTTTCAATTTGGCACTGCGCCGCTTTAACTGGTAATTGCGTGGTCATACAATGCAGTACCCTAACAAAATGTGCATCCTTTTTTTCCCACAAATAGAGCTTTCTTTTGGTGGTATTTGTTCTCTGCTGTGCTTTTTATTTTTTGCGATATAAACAAAAAAAGAACGAAAATTTTGAAAAAAAATGATATTTTCAACTTTATGTTATTACAAAAATACAATAAACTAAATTTTAGTCATAATTTTTTGCCAAAATGCATTTAGCCACATGTCTCGGGTAAAAAAAAGTCAATTAGCATATATTTATTGGTTTGCGCAAAAGTTATAGTGCCTACAAACTAGGGTACATTTTCTGGAATTTCCACAGCTTTTATTTTATGACTGCCTATCTCATTTCTTGAGGTGCTAAAATGGAGGGGCAGTACAACCCCCCCAATGACCCCCTTTTGGAAAGTAGACACCCCAAGCTATCTGCTGAGAGGCAAGTTGAGTCCATGGAATATTTTATGTTTCTGTCATAAGTGATTGAAAAATGACAAAAAAGAAAAAAAAATACACAAAGTTGTTACTGAAATTATATATTGCTCACATATGCCATGGATATATGTGGAATTACACCCCAAAATACATTCTGCTGCTTCTCCTGAGTACAGGGATACCCCATGTGTGAGACTTTTTGCGAGCCTATCGGCGTACGGAACCCCAAAAACCAATCACCGCCTTCAGGATTTCTAAGGGCAAAAATTTATGCCTTCATCCCATACTACCTTCTCAGTTTTGGAGGCCATGAAATGCCCAGATAGCACAATCCCCCCCCCCCTCCCAAATGACCCCATTTTGGAAAGTAGACACCCTAAGCTATTTGCTGAGAGGCATGTTGAGTCCATGGAATGTTTTTTTTTATTTTGCCACAAGTTTCGGGGAAATGACAATTTTTTTTTGTCACTAAATGATATGTTGCTTGAACATGCCATGGGTATATGTAAAATTACACCCCAAAATACATTCTGCTCTTCTTCTGAATATGGAGATACCACATATGTGAGACTTTCTGGCAGTCTAGCTGCGTACGGCACCCGAAAAACCAATCACCGCCTTCAGGCTTTCTAAGTGCGTAAAAAGGTGATTTTACTCCTCACTCCCTATCACCGTTTCGGAGGCCATGGAATGCCCAGATAGCAGACACCCCCCCCAAATGACCACATTTTGAAAAGTAGACACCCCAAGCTATTTGCTGAGAGGTATGTTGAGTATTTTACACATCTCACTTTTTGTCACAAAGTTTTGAAATTTGAAAAAAGTAAAAAAAAAAAATCTGTTTATTTTTTCATTTTCCAAAACAAATGAGAGCTGCAAAATATGCACCAAACCTCTTAGCAAATATCTTGGGGTGTCTACTTTCCAAAATGGGGTCATTTGGGGGGGGGGGGTTGTGCTACCTTGACATTTCAGGGCCTCCAAAAAAGTCACGGGTACTGAGGAATAAAATCACCATTTTATGCCCTTAGAAAGCCTGAAGGCGGTAGTTAGTTTTTGGAGTCCTGTACGCGGATAGGCTTCCAACATGTCTCACACATGTGGTATCCCCATACTCAGGAGAAGCAGCAGAATGTATTTTGGGGTGTAATTCCACATATACCCATGGTATGTGTGAGCAATATATCATTTCAGTGACAACTTTGTGTAAAAAAAATAAATAAATAAAAATTGTCATTTCCCCCGAAACTTGTGGCAAAATATAAAATATTCCATGGACTCAACATGCCTCTCAGCAGATAGCTTGGGGTGTCTACTTTCTAAGATGGGGTCATTTGTTTTTTTTTTTTGCTATCTGGGCATTTCATGGCCTCCGAAACCTGGATAGGTAGTATGGGGTGAAGGCATACATTTTCGCCCTTAGAAATCCAGAAGGAGGTGATTGGTTTTTGGGGTCCTGTACGCGGATAGACTCACAAAAAGTTTCACACATGGGGTATCCCCGTACTCAGGAGAAGCAGCAGAATGTATTTTGGGGTGTGATTCCACATATACCCATGGCATGGGTGAGCAATATATAATTTCAGTGACAACTTTGTGTAATTTTTTTTTTGTCATTTTTCAATAATTTATGACAAACAAATAAAATATTCCATGGACTCAACATGCCTCTCAGAAAATAGCTTGGGGTGTCTACTTTCCAAAATGGTGTCATTTGGGGAGGGGGGGGGTTTGAACTGTCCTGGCATTTTATGCCCAACATCACCCACTATGAACCACCAAGTCTTTCTGACACTTTTTGTTTACATTTTGCTAGAAAATTACTTTGAACCCCCAAAAATGTTATATTTGTTAAAGCAGAGGCCCTACAGATTTAAATAGTGGGTGTTACAATTTTTTTTTTTCTCAAAGTATTTGCGCAGCGATTTTTCTAACGCAATTTTTGGGGAAAAAAACACTGTTTTGAATTTAATGCACAAAAACATACTATTTGCCCAAATGTTTGGTGAAATATAAAAGTTGATCTTATGCCGAGTGCATAGACACCAAACATGACATGCTTTAAAAATGACGCACACCCACAAAGCGGCGACAAACTATATACATTTTTAAAAGCCTTTAAAAGCATACAAGGTCTACTGCTAGAATTACTGCCCTCAATCTGACGTTCGTGGTGATACTTCACATGCATGGTAAAATTGTTGTTTACATACGACACAAGACTGACGCTTGCGTGCACCTACACGGGGGGAGGGCAGGGGTGCATTTTTTTTTTTAATTATTCATTTTGCTTTTTATTTTATTTTTACACTGTCCTTTTCATCTTTTTTTTAATAATTTTTTTTATCACAGGGATTTTAAATATCCCCTATGATAAAAATAGGTATTGTCGCATATCATTTTTTAAAAAATTTGGGGTCTACTAAAATTTAGTTCTTTCCCCAGCCCTTAAAGCATCTGACCACACCAAAATCGGTTTGATAAGATGCTTCCCCAATTTCCCAATAGCGCTGTTTATATCTGGCGAAACCGAAGTCACAAAATGCTCGTAGCCTCCGGTTTCTTAGGCCATGGAGATGATTGGAGCCATTCTAGTCTTCAATCAGCTCTATGGTAAGCTGACGGAACCACCAGCTGCATTCTCACGTTCCCCGATGGGACAGGAGAGCCTGAGAAGACCAGCAACATACTAGTATGTCGCTGGTCCTTGTTGGGCACATATTGTAATGTTCTTTTTTTCATGAAAAAAAGAATCAATCGGTGGGTATGCCCACCATTAGAAATCCTCCCTTCATCCTCCCACTTCTGATGGTGGGCATAGCCACTTTTTTTTAAAAAAAGGGATTTTATTAAAACTTACCGTAAAATCCTTTTCTCTGAGTTCACTGACAGACGCAGCTCTCCATTGACTTGTGGGGTTATATGCCAATCCTATTAGGAGTTACTAAAGAAGAAAGCAAGCTGGCCCCTCCCAGGGGGCTGTCCTCTCTTCCCATATAATCCCCCTACTCTGCTCAGTACATTAGTTTGTAACAAGCCGTATTGAAAAAAACGCAGAGGGGTGGGTGCTGCGTCTGTCAGTGAACTCAGAGAAAAGGATTTTACGGTAAGTTTTAATAAAATCCCTTTTCCTCCTACGTTCACTGACAGACGCAGCTCTCCATTGACTTGTGGGGATGTCCCAAAGCTGTGTCAATAAGAGGGGTGGGTAAACAAAAAACAACTGTACCCAACAGAACCTCCGAAGAGGCGCCAGACGCGCCTACACTGCCGCCTGTAAAACTTTACGGTCAAAAGCCGCATCCAAAGATGCGGACACATCAACTTTATAAAACTTAGTAAACGTGTGCATTGAGGCCCAAGTAGCCGCATTGCACACCTGTGACACTGAGGCCTGGTGTCTAAAAGCCCAGGAAGTGCTAACAGCCCTGGTAGAATGAGCCGTGACCGGGAAAGGAGGCACTTTGCCCCGAACAGAATACGCATGAGTCACGGTCTGTCTGATCCAACGAGAGACAGTAGCCGACAAGGCCGCCAAACCTTTGCGCGGACCATCCGTCAAAACAAACAACGCGTCAGTCCTCCGAAAAGAGTCTGTAGCTGTCAAATACACCTGCAAAGCCCTCACGACATCCAATGAATGTAACTCAAATTCCTTAGGATGTGAAGGATGCGGACACAACGAAGGAAGAACAATATCTTCATTAATATGAAAAGAAGAAACCACCTTCGGTAAAAAAGAAGGTGGCGGACACAAGACCGCCTTATCCCTATGCAGGACCAAGTAAGGAGACCTGCAGGACAACGTTGCCAATTCCGACACCCGCCTAGCGGATGTAATGGCCACCAAGAAAGCCTCCTTTTGCGACAAACAATTGTAAGGGAATATCCCTGATCTTCTCATATGGTGGCTTCTGTAGCACAGAAAGCACCAGATTCAAATCCCACAGTGCCAAAGGCGACCGTACCTGTGGAGCCACATGGTGCACACCTTGTACAAATGTACGAATCAATGAATGAAACGCCAGAGGTCGTTGGAAAAGAATCACCAAGGCCGATATCTGGCCCTTGAGAGTACTCAAGGCCATTTTTTTATTCAGACCCTGTTGTAAAAAATGGGTGCCCCATTAGCTTGGGGGGATCACCAATCAGCAATTTGTTCTATATACATCATCTTTTATTAATTTTAAGGATAGTCAATTTTTTGGTGCTTTATAAATTTAAAAAAAAAAAAAATGTTCCCGATATTAGCAAATGCGAAAAGGTTCCAATTTTTTTTATATATACAATTTTTTATATGTGTTTGCACACAATTTTTATGTGATCCAGTAGATGGCGCTAAAAGTGCAATGGTTTAGCTTAAGGGCATTGTAATAGGTCTTGGGCCAAAACCAATAATGTCTCCGTTCTGGAGATTCGCCATGTTTTTGGTGTTCTTGGGGAATATTTAAAAATGTCTCTGTTATGGGGATCCGCCATGTTTTTGGTGGTTATCGGCTGATTTGAAAGTATATTGATGTATTTTCTTAAAACTTGCGCTGATTGGCTCTCCCGGGCTGATGTCAGGCATAAATAGAGTGGTCTGTGCGTGTGGGCGTATCCCTGATGACGTCAATTCTGACGAAACCGGTAGGAGCTACGCCCGCACGCTGACCGCCCATCTGTTTCCGATCTGCGCATCTGCGCATGCGCGGCCCCATCGCGGCCATTTAGCTTTCTGGTGGATACTGTGTGTGTGCTTTCTCAAAGAGGACAACAATGTGAGTTTTATTCCTTTACTAATAAACGTGTTTTAAAAGCGGTATCACACTATTTGGGCTGTTTATCCTTTCATGTCCTGATTGGCCCTTCCATCCCTGTGACCTGGAATTACTGGGGGTGTATCGGTTGTGACAGCTGGGCTCTGGAATCATTGCAGGAGGAGGAGTGGAGGTTGCCTGGGTCCCTGTGATATACGTAAACAAAACGTGTCTGACCACTCTTATCAGGGGGTCACATGTTCTCTGGTAAGAGCGGAGTACTTGTGGTGTGGAGTGACACCTTGTTTTTCCATTCCTTTCTGACACGGATTGGGGACTCTTTTCATCTGTGACTACCTTTCATCCTTGATCAATTTGCTTATTTGGACTCATATTTTAGCGCTGCACTATCTGTTTACCTGTTGTAAAAAAGTCTGGACCCTAGACACCACATAGGAGCGAGGGTTCCAACCTCACACAAGGCAATGTAGGCCTTCCAGGTTCTATGATAGATCTTGCGCGAAGTACACTTGCGCGCCTTCATCATGGTAGGGACCACTGAGTCGTCGACACCCCGGTCCCTCAGCACCTGGGATTCAATAGCCAGGCCGTCAAAGCCAGCGAGTGTAAAGCAGGGTGCAATATGGGTCCCTGTGATAGCAGATCGCCTCGCAGTGGGAGACGCCAGGGAACGTCTGCCACCATTCTCACTACATCGGCGTACCACGGACACCGAGGCCAGTCCGGGGCCACCAGGATCATTGGAATTCCCTCTGCTGCCACCCTGCGCAATAGGCACGGGAGCATTTTGATGGGAGGATAGGCGTACAGAAGACGATACCGACTCCAAGGCGCCACAAGTGCGTCTGTGGCCACTGCCAATGGGTCCCCTGTCCTGCACAGAAAGGACTTTACCTTGTGGTTGAACCAAGACGCCATGAGGTCCATGTCTGGCATGCCCCACTTATGGCAAATCTAGCTGAACACTTCTGGATGGAGAGACCATTCTCCCTGATCCAGCATTTGGCGACTTAGGAAGTCCGCCTGCCAATTTTCTACGCCTGGAATGTAGATGGCGGAGATTGCCGGAAACGTGCAGTTCTGCCCTATGCAGGATGAGAGCTGCTTCCGCGGCCGCTGCCGCACTTCTCGTTCCACCCTGATGGTTCACATATGCCACTGCCGTGGCATTGTCTGACTGAACCCGAATCGGGAGTCCTTGTAGCCTTGCCATCCAGTGGGATAGACAGAGTCTGATCGCTCTGAGCTTCAGCACATTGATCGGAAGGCGTGACTCCTGCGCCGACCAGGGATCCTGCGTTGACAAAGAGCCCCGTACTCCCCCCCAGCCTGACAGGCTGGCATCCGTCGTGATTATAGACCATGTCAGGGGAAGAAAGGACTTCCCCCCATCAAAACTGGGGCCTGAAGCCACCAAGCCAGGGAAGCCTTGGTCTGACGATCCAAGTTGACCAACCGGTCCAGAGACAGAGGAGATCTGTCCCATCGAGACAGAATCGCTCCCTGAAGTAGTCGAGTGTGGCTCAGAGCATAAGGTACCGCCTCGAAGGCCGAGACCATGAGCCCCAGTACCCGCATATAGAACCGTAATGAAGACTGCCAGTGAGACGGTAAGGTTTGCACTGCTGATTGCAGGGACTGCAACTTGGCTGTGGGTAAGAACACCTTCACCTGTTCTGTGCCCAGAATCAGACTCAGATATTCCAGGGGACAGGACGGGGTCAACGACGACTTCTGCAGGTTGATCAGCCAACCGAAGTCCTTTAACGAGGCCATGGTGATGGACACACTCTCTTCCAGGGCAGAGGCAGACTCCACTCTCAGAAGCAAGTCGTCTAGGTAAGCTACCCCCGCGATGCCGCTCTGCTGCAGCAGGGCCAGCACTGGGGCCATCAACTTGGTGAAGACCCGAGGAGCCGAGGCCAGACTGAAGGGCAGTGCCACAAATTGGTAATGGAGATCTCCCACCGCAAAGCGCAGAAAGCGCTGGTGTCGGAAACAAATGGGAACATGGAGATACGCTTCCCTGATGTCCATGGAAACCAGGAAGTCCCCCTGATGCAGGGCGGCCAAGACCGAGCGGACTGATTCCATCCAGAATTTTCATGCTTTCACATAAAAGTTTAGCACCTTCAGGTCCAATACTGGCCTTACCCCCCACCTTTTTTGGGGACCACAAAGAGGTTCGAGTAGAAACCGCGGAACCTGACTGAGGCACCGGCACTATAACCCCCTGTTCCGATAGTGCCTGAACCGCCCCCGAAAAGGGCCTCCCGACGTTGATGCGGGAGTCTTAAGTTCGATGGGAAGAACCTGTCTGGGGGTAGAGTGCTGAACTCTATCCTGTACCCGGAGGACACCACTTCCTGCACCCACTGGTCAGAAATGTGGGCAGTCCACCTGTCTGCAAACCCCAGAAGACGTCCCCCCACCCGAGAGCCGGGTGGGGGCAACCCATCATGCAGAGGAGGGCTTATCCTCTGTCTTTTCGTTTTTACGTTGCCAGGGCCTCTTACTGGCCCCTGCAGCAGCCTTGCCGGCTCGCGGGCCCTTGCCCGCTGCCCCAGGGGCACGAAAAAACCTCTTCTGACCCTAGGAGACAGTTCCTTGTTTGCGGAGAAATTCTCACCGCCTGGGCTCCAGAAGGAAGGTACTCTTCCCGCCCATGAAATCCTTAATGATTTCGTCCAATTGAGGACCAAAAAGACGGCCACCCTGAAGGGGGAGGTCCGCTAAACTTTTTTTGGAGGCGTGATCACCCGACCACGAACGCAACCAGAGGCCCCGTCTAATAATGACTGCAAAAACAGACATTTTTGATAACATAGGGAGCAGGTCTAGAGCCGCATCACACAGGTATTTTATACTGTGATAGACATATTCTGCCTTCTGCAATGCTTTCAGCGTTCTGCCGCAGTCCAGATCATTCTGCAGCTCCACTGTGCATTCAGAGAAATATTGCGCCGCCATGGCAGACGCAAGGGCCTGTCGCAAGGCCGAACCAGCCAAAATGAAAAGTGCTTTAGACACAGCCTCAGTCCGCCTATCGGCAGGATCCTTAAACGACGGCGACCCCTCCAGGGGAATAGTCGTCACCTTGTTAAGTCGCGCCACCGGGGGGTCCACTGAAGGAGACGCCCACTTTTTTATAAAACTATCCTCAAAAGGATACCGGATAGCGAAACGCTTAGGCATGGCGAAGGAATGCTGTGTGAGCTGCCACTCCTGATAGATCAAATGATCAAAAAAAGTATTATAGGGGTAAGCTCTCGGAGACCTAGGGGGCTTGGCAGTCCCACATACATAAGTAGACGTCTGCGACTCAGTATCACATATGGACTTCAGAAATTATTGCAGACATCAGAGCTTTTTCATGTGCTGCTTTTGCCCCCTGGTCTTCTGCCTCCTCATCTGAGGGACAAAGTTCCCCCTCACAAAGCTCCACGGGGGTCCCCGTTACCCCTGACGCTACTTCGTCGGAATCCTCCTCTGAAGAACAAGGGGGAGGGGGCGCTTTCTTGGGGCCCCCGGGGCCTTGCTCGGCCCCCCCTGGGAAAGAATTCTTCAAACACCGCCCGCAGCTGTTATAAGGACACCAGGGACACTGACGCAGGTTGCGCTGCATCTAAATCCTCCTCAGAGGGCCCTGCAGGG
>BLSH010505906.1:0-14642 GCA_018402905.1 Glandirana rugosa
TTTCCAGAGAGGGGAATGAGAAACAGTGACAGCACTACACCGAGCATACAATGGGCATGGGCGAGATCAAGAGGTGCATGCTGGGAAGTCAGCATGTACCTTATCCAGGAAGAGAGTCCGAGCGGGCTTCACATGCTCACAATTAAGATGGAATCGCTTCAGCAAGAAGAAAATAAGGTAAGTAAATTTTAAAAAAAATGTACTAGGAACGGCATTATTATATATACAGTGGAACCTCGGATTATGGTCATAATCCTTTCCAGGAGAATGCTTGTAATCCAAATCACTTGTATATCAAAGCATGCTTCCCCATAGGAAACAATGGAAACTCAGATAATTTGTTCCACCACCACTGTTTGTCTATGCAGTACTGTATGTGGCCAAAGGTGCTGGGGGGGGAGGGCAGGTGTATGCAATACTGTATGTGGCCAGAGGTGCGGGGTTGCTGGTGCATGCAATACCCCATGTGGCCAGAGGTGCGGGGCACTGGTGAGGCTCAGCGCTTCCGAGCGTCTCCGAGCCTCACCAGCGCCCCACACTTCTGGCCACATAGGGTATTGCATGCACAGAGGCTTGAATCCTGCTCGTCTTGTGAGACAGTCCTCGCAAACCGATTCAGGCTTTTAAAAAAAAAAAACCCTGCTTGTATTGGGAAACCGAGGTTCCACTGTACATGTGATAATGTATATTACATATACAGGCAGAGGGGAATGCCGAAAAGAAAAAAAAAATTCTGTGGGCGGCACTCCACTTTAATAATTTCCAGTTAAGCGGCGATTGTGTGCTCAGTGCTGAACTTGAGGTAGGGGTCCGTGGCAGGGAATTGATTATAGCGAGGGCTGCAGGGGGAGAAACGAACCACCATCGTCTGTTGCAACTGACTGCGAGAGGAGGGGGCAGGAGAACAGATGGAAATGTGTGCAGGCATCTCTGAACATCACATCGCCCAGGGCTGTGCTGCCTGTCACTGTGCGCTACTTGCTGAGCGAGGAAAACGTGAGAGCTGGGGCAGCGCCAGCATAAGCATTTCTTGAGAGAAGCCCCGGCTTTAGCGCCCCCCTCTCCTGCCGCCCTCAGGTGGCCGTCTGGGCGGGCTGCCTTATGCGTGGGCCCTTTGCTGGCTCTCACCACTGGGTGCACTCCTAGGGACTGCTTCTGTCCATGCGGGGATGTCTTGGGGATGGGGAGGGCCGTTGCTCATCTGCGGCGGTGCCTCCCTTCTCCCATCTCTTGGCGTTCCAGTGCTCGACGCAGCAGTCTCTATGTGAAGTGTCTGCGACGTCAGACGTCATCGAGCGCGGTGGCTCCAGACGCCGCCCGGCCGGGGGATCGCACAGAGGGACGGCTAGGAATCCTCTGGCTACTATTGGTTCGCGCGGTGTGGGTGCCAATAGGGGCACACACCCATGTCAGGTGTGTATATCTATTCACCTCAGTACACTATTGGCCCATGTGATGGGGAGTAGGCATGTTCGGATTGACGTTCTAATATATAACTGCTCCTCATGGCGTCCACGCCAACTAAGCGTTCCTGGCCATCGGACGCCATGAAGGAGTCACATATATACAAGTGATAACTACTGTAAATATTCCATTGAATTCCATATGTATGGAGCATACCTTTTTTTATGGGATACCTCTTTGAACCGTTCCTGCTCTCTCCTATGCTTTTCCCTACAGCTTTATACATCAGAGCTCACTGAAGGAAGACATACATCCTCCTCCTTCTTTCTTCCCCTCCGGGCAGCTTCCTGGACCGTCCCTCACCAGGGAGGTGACCCTTGAGAAGAATTACCCCTGTAGCTGCCATCCTTAGCTGCCAACCAGTGACAGCCAATTTAACCTACAGGTAAGCCTATAATAAGGCTTACCTGTAGGTGCCCTGCATATCTCCCAAACCTGCACGGTTCAGGAGATATGCAGTGTGCTAGCTGTGCCAACGTAATTTCGGCACATGCGGCCTCCGTGCCGTTTCTGGCGGCTCCTGCACGCATGCGTGGGAGTGACGTCACGCGACTCTGGCCAGTCACAGAGCCAGAGTTGCAGCCCCGGAAGGAAGAGGGGCTGAAGATGGACGTCAACAGCACAGGGGACATCGCTGGTCGTAGGCTTCATTTGCAGGTAAGTGACACATAATGGGCTGATAAGCGATGCATAGTAGCCCATTATGTTTCTACTTTGCAGGGTAATATAGAGGAAGTAAATAAAACCCATCAGGGTTTACTTCCTCTAAAGCAATTTACTCACATATTAGGGTGGTCCCTATTGGGTCCACCTGACACCTATGGATTGTGTTAATACAGACTGAAATCTGTTGGGGTGCTTGAGGGGCCGAAGCCAGGGATACAAACGATAACACAGATACGTTGTAAGTATCAGACATATATATAAATATGTTTGTATATGTAATTCTTCTCTCTGGCTCCCTCTTCTATTTGGTTTTTGCAACAGTTGTAGAATTACCCTATATGTGAAATACACATTTGTGTTTTTTTATTTATTGCTGCTATGACTATCCATACCTCAAAGAACATATGTTGTGCTGTAGCTTATATTGCATTATATAGATGCCTTGCTTAATTTGCCTCTATATTTCATGTGATTTATTTATGATACTTGTCATATATCTTTAGACCATAGAGTACACACGCTGCACGACCCCTGAGGAAGGAAAAGACACAAAAAAGAAACGTTTCTTAAACATGTCGGGGCTATTCGGCAAAATTCTTTCTCTTACGTTCACTGACAGACGCAGCTCTCCATAACACGTGGGTTTTATGTCATCCTATCAGGAGTGACTAGGCAAAACAGAAATAAAAGCAACAGGGATAGGCTAGCCCCTCCCAGGGGGCCATCCTCACCTGAGCATAAAACCCCCTGCTGGCCAATGGCATTCAGTTTTGTTTGCCTAGTGCAAAGGAGTTGACTGGGTTCCCTCTGGGACCTGCGTTTTTGTGCTGAAGTTTTTCGTATGAAGACTGCTATCAAGAAGCCGGCTGGTGGCATAGAGTGGATATCACGAATCCAAATCTTTCCCTAGCCTGGCCACCACCTGGCGAGCTAGCCTGGCCTAAGCAGGGTCATGCCGCACAGGGCCCGTTCTGTACGGGCGGCCAGTGGTTAACCCCACTTGTGCCCAGGGTTTGGCGCATGCCTCTCCAGTGTAAGAGGAGATGGCGCTGTCTTTATATAAACCAGTTTGGTGGTCCAAGCTGGTACAATCTGGTTATCAGTTTAAAGTGACAACATGTGCAATATAAATATAAACATAGAGTATTCACCAACTAAAATAATATAAATAACAAGTGCATAAATCATACGACAGAAATATCCAGGAAGGTGCAAAAGATATGTAAATTTGAAGAAAAAATGTTTTTTTTTAAATTATGAATGTAGCTTTAAAAGCGGGCTACAAAATCAACAGTGTGTAGGAAAAGAATATAATAAAAATAAAAGCATAAAGTAGTAATAGTCTCCAGAAAATTTATGTATTCCACAGTCTGTAGTCGGGTGACTTAGTGACATTCCATCGGTGTATCTCACAAAAATAGTGACTTCCACATGTGCTCCCCTTATGTGTCCCCACTCACCAGAGCCATACACCCCTGCAGGGGTAATGCGTGTTTAGCTGATCCGGCTATGAGACCTCGTTCCCAGATCGGCCTGTATATGGTACGTAGGGACAGTGTTCATCCATAAAAGGACTCCTCACCATGCATTTCCATATAGTAAAGGAATAAGGTTCCAGAATAGTGTAACAGTAACTCTGTTTAAAAAGTTTATTCCATCAATTCATTAAAAACATTAAGAAAATCCATACACGTCATCCATAGTACGGTTTGTGGTTAACACAGGCAGTGATAACATCAAGTCAGCAGCGTGGCTGCTGTTTGAGAAAGGAGCGGGTCTCTTCCCCTCTGCCTAACTTGCGTTCCACCTCGGTAAACCAACACGACCGGAAGTGCCGTGACGTAACGAACGTACTCTCTGGCCCCGACTAACGCGCTTTGTCATCAAGACGTCATCGGAAGCGGTTTAAGACGTCTTGATGACGAAACGCATTAGGGGTCAGAGAGTACGTTCATTACGTTAGGTCACCTCCGGTCGTGTTGGTTTACTGAGGTGGAACGCAAGTTAGGCAGAGGGGAAGAGACCTGCTCCTTTCTCAAACAGCAGCCACGCTGCTGACTTGCTGTTATCACTGCCTGTGTTAGCCACAAACCATACTATGGGTGACGTGTATGGATTTTTTTTATGTTTTTAATGAATTGATGGAATAAACTTTTTAAATGGAGTCACACTATTCTGGAACCTTATTCCTTTTCTATATGGAAACACATGGTGAGGAGTCATTTTATGGATGAACACTGTCCCTACCTACCATATACAGGCCGATCTGGGAATGAGGTCTCATAGCCGGATCAGCTACACGCGCATTACCCCTGCAGGGGTGTATGGCTCTGGTGAGTGGGGACACATAAGGGGAGCACGTGTGGAAGTCACTATTTTTGTGAGATACACCGATGGAATGTCACTAAGTCACCCGAATACAGACTGTGGAATACATATATTTTCTGGAGACTATTACTACTTTATGCTTTTATTTTTATTATATTTTTTTCTTACACACTGGTGATTTTGTAGCCCGCTTTTAAAGCTACATTCATAATTTAAAAAAAAAACATTTTTTCTTCAAATTTACATATCTTTTGCACTTTCCTGGATATTTCTGTCGTATGATTTATGCACTTGTTATTTATATTATTTTATTTGGTGAATACTCTGTTTTTATTTATATTGCACATGTTGTCACTTTAAACTGATCACCAGATTGTACCAGCTTGGACTACCAAACTGGTTTATATAAAGACAGCGCCATCTCCTCTTGCATATATTTAATATTTTTCCATTGTGGAAATTGGGAGGGCAGCGGTCTTGCTATTATACTATATATTCCAGCTTACTCAGTATCCCAAGCGTGGAATTTATTATACTGCGTGCCTCTCCAGTGGCCTGGCCAGCAGCAATCCTTCTCCGTGTGGGGGGGGGGGGGGGGGAACAGTCTGCTACGGGTGGCTACCCGCATCGCCCGTGGTGAGTGGACCCCAGGGGCGCGGCGAGCGGCATCCAGGCATTTGGTGGGTAGCCTTCCTGAGTAGGGGTATGCCGGGCGGTGTTGCCCACCGCTTTGCCTTTCGGGTAGTATGCCGACTGTACCCTTCGTTCGCCGCCCGATGGTTTGCATGCCGCCGTTCCGCCACCATTTTGTGGTGAATGGGTGCTTTTTTACAGAAGCAGCGGCCATTTTCTTGTAGCACATGCTGTTCTTACTGCTCTTGGGCGGCCCCGGTGGTCATTGGTGGTACTGCGGCCTCTGTAAAAACGTGCTGCAAAGTTTTTACTTCCTCTTTCTCTGGAACAGCGTGGCTGACACACGTGCGGTACAGGTCCTGGCTGGGCAGGCATTACGGAAGAAGCAGCAGGTATAGCTGGCCTTCCTGGGGTGCTGGTGGTGGTGGGCTTAATCCCCCCAGTCTTTACTGGCTGATTGCGGGCGGAGGTGGTGGTATTGCGGGGGTGGGGGGGCTTCCCAAACAGCATGATGGCTGAGGGAGGCGACGCTGCGGCTATGGTCCCTGCAGGGCCCTCCGTGGAGGTGCCAGTGGAGCAGCGTTCGGCATCGGAACCCATGGTCTCCTTGGACCAATTACGGGCAGTGTTTGCAGAATTCCTTCCCCGGGTGGGCATGGCTCCGGCTCCGGAGCCCCCCAAGAAGCGCCCACTCCCCTGTGTATAGTAGTCACAGACATCCACTTATGTGTGTGGGTCTATGAAGCCTCCTAGGTCTCCTAAGGCTTTTCCTTATGATCATTTTTTTGAGCGGGCAGTTTTTAAGGAATGGTTATCTCCAAAAAAATCCTTCACCCTGCCAAAACGCTTTGCGGTGCGCTATCCCTTTAAGGAGGTTTTCACTAAGCGCTGGGCTTCCCCTTCGGTGGACCCGCCGGTGGCTTGCCTGAACAAGGTTATGACCCTTCCGTTGGAGGGCTCGTCTTCCTTTAGGGACGCGGCTGATCGCCGTACGGAGTCGGTGTCTAAAGCAATTTTTCTGGTGGCAGGTTCTGCCATGCGGCCGACTCTGGCGTCTGCTATGGCAGCTCAATCTCTTTTTGAGTGCGCCACCTCTGTGCGCGCTAATCTGCGTTGCAGTTGTGCGCAGGGTGAATTGCAAAAAGTTCATCACCTGGTGGAGGGGTTACACTACTTGTGTGACTCCCTGTTGCATATCATGCCCATACTGTCCAAAATTTCCGCTTTTGCGGTGGTCATCAGGCGGGTGTTGTGACTGCGTTCCTGGTCGGGCGACCAGCCATCTAAAAAGGGACTCACAGATCTCCCCTTTCAGGGGGGTCGTTTGTTTGGACCGCAGCTGGAAGAAATCATTAAGAGTTTCTCAGGGGGGAAGAGCCCTTTTCTCCCGGAGCCAAAGCGGTGGGATGTTCGCCGCCGACAGGGCCCTGTTTCTTCCGAGCAGAAGAAGTTTTTTCGTGCCCCCGGCATGGCAGGGACGGGCTCCAAGCCCGGTAAGGCCTCGGCCGGATCCGGTAAAAGGACTTGGCAGTGTAAGCCCAGCAATGCAGAGGATAAGTCTTCTACCGCATGACAGGTTGCCCCCGCCCATCTCTCGGGTGGGGGGGCGGTTGCTGGATTTTGCGGTCACTTGGTCCGCTCGTGTCTCCGATCGGTGGGTACTAGAAGTGGTGTCCACCGGGTACCGGATAGAGTTCAGCTCTCTACCCCCAGACAGGTTTTTACCCTCAAACTTGAGACTCCCTCAGGGGTGTCGGGAGGAGCTTTTGGGAGCGCGATCCAGTCTCTTGCGGATCAGGGGGTGATCGTGCCGGTTCCTCTGGAGGAGAGGTTCTTCACGTCCAGGGGGTGACGCTTTGCGTCTTTCGCGACTACCGACTCTGTCTACCCTTGCACGTCCATCCGCAGGAACTATAGGTTCCTGCGGTTCTTGAGAGGGACTGCGTTCCGCCGGTGTTGACTCGCTTACATAAGGTAGAACTTGAAAAAAAGGACGTGTTTTGTCAAGTCTCGGAAATCCAGGTCGTGGCCGGACTGTGGCGGGAAAAACCCGTGGTGTTTCTCCAAGCTCATTTTTGGCGTCTTGGAGAGGAGGTCTCCTTGGCCGTGCTAGTGGGGGACTAGGCGTTCTCTGACCTAGCGCGAGGGTTTTCGAGGAGGGCTGTGGGGACTCCCTCAGAGTTCAAACTCCCTTTTTTGGACAGATTTTTTCGTGCCCCCGGCATGGCAGGGACGGGCTCCAAGCCCGGTAAGGCCTCAGCCGGATCCGGTAAAAGGACTTGGCAGCGTAAGCCCAGCAATGCAGAGGATAAGTCCTCTACCGCATCACAGGTTGCCCCCGCCCATCTCTCGGGTGGGGGGCCGGTTGCTGGAGTTTGCGGTCACTTGGTCCGCTCGTGTCTCCGATCGGTGGGTACTAGAAGTGGTGTCCACCGGGTACCGGATAGAGTTCAGTTCTCTACCCCCAGACAGGTTTTTTCCCTCAAACTTGAGACTCCCTCAGGGGTGTCGGGAGGAGCTTTTGGGAGCGCGATCCAGTCTCTTGCGGATCAGGGGGTGATCGTGCCAGTTCCTCTGGAGGAGAGGTTCTGCGGTTTTTACTCGAACCTCTTTGTGGTGCCCAAAAAAGGCGGTGTGAGGCCGGTGCTGGACCTAAAGGCTCTGAACTGTTTTGTGCAGGAAAAAAAATTCAAGATGGAATACATTCGCTCAGTTGTGGCAGCCTTGCGTCAGGGAGAGTTCTTGGCGTCCTTGGATATCAAGGACGCCTACCTGCACATTCCCATCTGTCTCAGCCATCAGCGCTTTCTGCGTTTCACAGTGGGGGACCTGCACTACCAGTTTGTGGAATAAAAGGAAATGCGAACCCAAGGGCACTTGTGTGCAGTGTTGCCCACTGTCAGTTTTTAACACCAAAGTAAAAAACAGCAATATTGTCTCTGTTGAAATTGGTAAAAAACAGGACCGGCCTGGGTTACTATAAAAAAGTTGAAAGTTTATTGAAGACTTACATATAAAATTATGGCAGGCTTGGGAAGGAGCCGGGATGCTCGTTGCTATACAGGCTGGTTGACAGTACTCCCTGGTGGAACCAGAGGTTTTCCTGGGCTATGGTGATGCGTGATCCGGAAGGAGATGGAGCCACAGTGTCCTCACAGAGCCACTGGAGATGGTGTAGGCTGTGCAATGGACGTCTGCCTCACTAGTATGCAGAGACCAAGGCAGGGAGGGGCCACAGCAAGAGCTCTCACCGGTACGTTCGCTCCTGGTGTCTGCAATGCAGGTACTGGATAGTGGTCCCGTCAGCGTGACGACATGTTTCGCGGCACCGCTTAATCATGTCACCTGACGGGACCGGACCACTAGGAACTTATAAAGGGATTATTACCCGGAAGTGAACAGGGGGATGGGAGGAAGTGACATATGAGGAAGGACAAGTTCCTAAAGGATACCTCTGGCCCCCCCTACCAGTTTGTGGCCCTTCCTTTCGGGCTGGCTTCTGCTCCCAGGGTGTTCACCAAGGTGTTGGCTCCAGTCCTTGTGCTGATGAGACAGCGAGGTATCGCGGTGGTGGCGTACCTCGACGACCTGCTCTTGAGAGCAGAGTCAGCTGTGTCCCTGGAGGAGGACGTGAGAATCATGGTGTCCGCTTTGAGGGACTTCGGTTGGCTCATCAACCTGCAGAAGTCCTTTCTGTCCCCTTCCTGTCGCCTGGAGTACCTGGGTCTGATACTGGACACAGTGCAGGCGAAGGTGTTCTTGCCTCCCGACAAGTTGTTGGGGTTACAGGCGGTGGTACGGGCCCTGCTGTCACACCGGAGGTCGTCCCTACGGTTCTGCATCAGGGTGTTGGGGCTCATGGTATCTTCCTTTGAGGCAATACCGTACGCCCAGAGCCACACTTGGCTCCTACAGAAGGCGATTCTGTCGCAATGGGACAAATCTCCTCTATCCCTGGACAAACTGATCTGCTTGGATCATCAGACCCGGGGTTCATTGACTTGGTGGCTTCGGGCCCCAGCTCTAACGCTAGGGAAATCCTTTCTTCCCCTCAACTGGTCGATAGTAACAATGGATGCCAGCCTGTCAGGCTGAGGAGGGGTGCTGGGTCGGTTGTCTGCCCAGGGCCGGTTGTCGGCTCAGGAAACTCGACTTCCGATAAATGTGTTGGAACTGAGAGCGATCAGGCTCTGCTTGTCCCGTTGATCGATAAGGCTGTGGGGTTTCCCTGTCCGGGTTCACTCGGACAATGCCACGGCCGTGGCATACGTGAACCATCAAGGCGGGACAAAAAGTTCTGCGGAGGCTGCTCTGATTCTCTGCTGGTCGGAACGTCATGTTCCAGCGATCTCCGCCATTTACATTCGGTGAGTGGAAAACTGGCAGGCGGACTTTCTCAGCCGCCAAACTTTGGACCAAGGGGAATGGTCCCTGCATCCGGAAGTGTTTCACCAGATTTGCCGCAAGTGGGGCACACCAGAGGTGGACCTCATGGTGTCCAGGTTCAATCACAAGGTGAAGACCTTTGTGTGCAGAACAAGAGATCCGTCGGTGGTTGCCACGGACGCGCTGGTGGCTCCTTGGGGTCGGTATCGGCTGCTATATGTCTTCCCTCCTCTGAAGCTGTTGCCACGGGTTCTGCGCAGGATAGAGGCGCAAGGAATTCCGGCGATCCTGGTGGCTCCCGATTGGCCTCGGCGCACTGGGTACACCGATCTAGTTGGGATGGTGGCGGACGCCCCTTGGCGTCTTCTGCTTCGCGAAGACCTGCTGTCTCAAGGTCCCATCTTGCACCCTGCTTTACCCTCGCTGGCTTTGACGGCTTGGCCATTGAGTCCCAGGTGCTGAGGGATCGGAGAGTCGCTGACTCAGTGATCCCTACTATGCTTAATGCGCGTAAGTGCACTTCGCGCAAGATTTATCACAGGACCTGGAAGGCCTGTGTTACGTGGTGTGAGGTGGGGGGGGGGGGTTGGAACCCCCGCTCTTATGTGGTGTCCAGGGTGCTGACTTTTCTGCAGCAGGGCCTTGACAAAAGCCTGGCCTTGAGTACACTCAAGGGTCAGATTTCGACCTTTAGTCCTTTTTCAGCATCCTTTGGCTTCCCATTCGCTGATTCGTACATGGGGTACGGCATGTGGCTCCCCAATTTCTGCCTCCCCTGGCGCCGTGGTACTTAAATCTGGTGCTCTCTGCTTCGGAAACCACCATATGAGCAGATTAGGGACATTCCCTTGTCTCTCTTGTCGCAGAAGGTAGCCTTCTTAGTGGCTGTCACATCCGCGCGGCGGGTCTCTGAATTGGCTGCCTTGTCCTACATGTCCCCGTACTTGATTCTTCATAAGGACAAGGCGGTGCGGCGACTTCCACCTTCTTTCCTTCCAAAGGTGGTCTCTTTTCATTTGAATGAGGATATTGTCCTTCCCTCATTGTGCCCGCGCCCCAAACATCCTAAGGAATTTGAGTTGCATTCTTTGGATGTGGTGAGGAGCTTACGGGTGTATTTGAGTGCTACAGCTTCCTTTCGGAAGTCTGACTCGTTTGTGTTGCCCGAGGGCTCCAAAAAGGGCTCGGCAGCCTCGTCGGCTACCATTTCCCGTTGGATCAGGCAGACCGTGACACATGCGTATGAGGTTCGGGGCAAGGTCCCCCCTTTTCCGGTCACGGCTCATTCCACCAGGTCACTTAGTACTTCCTGGGCATTCAGACACCAAGCTTCAGTGTCTCAGGTGTGCAAAGCGGCTACTTGGGCCTCAGTGCATACGTTTACTAAGTTTTGCAAAGTTGATGTTTCGGCATCTGTGGATGCTGCTCTTGGCCGCAAAGTTTTACAGGCGGCAGTGTAGGTGCGTCTGGCGCCTTCCAAGAGGGTTCTGTTGGGTACAGTTGTTGTAGTTTCACCCACCCCTCTAGTTTGACACAGCTTTGGGACCATCCCCACGTGTTATGAAGAGCTGCGTCTGTCAGTGAACGTAAGAGAAAAATGGATTTTATTATAACTTACCGTAAATCCTTTTCTCTGAGTTCACTGACAGACGCAGCTCCCACCCCTCTGATTAGGTTTGTACTTCCTGTTACGAACTGAATGCCATTGGCCAGCAGGGGGTTTTGTGCTCAGGTGAGGACGGCCCCCTGGGAGGGGCTAGCCTATCCCTGTTAAAACCCACGTGTTATGAAGAGCTGCGTCTGTCAGTGAACTCAGAGAAAAGGATTTTATGGTAAGTTATAATGAAATCCATTTTTTTCAGGGGGCGGGGCTTCATGACCTCTTGCACTGGGGCCCTTAAGGTTCTAGTTACACCTCTTACTCGGCCCTGCCCCATCCCCCTCCCCCCCGTGCTCCCTCATCGCTGGCTTTGATTGACCTCACTGAGAGCCAATGGTTCCCGGTTGCCCAGCAAAGCCAGCGAGACCCGGAAGTGAGGGGAGAGAAGAGCTGCAGACGTGCACGGCGCTGCATCGAATGAGGGCTCAGGTAAGTATAAGGGGGGTTAGGGGCAACATTTGATGCCTAAACATTTTTTACCTTAATTCAAGGAAGGTAAAAAATGTTTAGGCTTTAGAACCACTTTAAGGCTTTGTTCACACTTGGAAACACAAAGTCGCATGACAAGGCACAGCCCATTTGATTGCAATGGAACCTGTTCAAATCTATGTGACTTAAAGTTGCAGTGACTTTGAAAAGGTTGTTGCAATATGTTGATGCGACTTGAGTGCCAGAGAATGTAAAGTCGCATCAAAGCCACACACGAATTTGCAGGACTTTTGAGTTGCGCTAGTGTGAACTAGTATGATTTTACATTTTGACCATAAATACCCTTGAAAGAAGTCATACGGGTAACTACAGCATTATGGCCACTAGGTGAAGCTGATGATCATAGTAAATAAGTATTTATTTGCTATGATCATCAAGTCCATCTAGTGGCCATAAAGGCGTATTTACCCAAGACCCTCTATTCTGTATTAATAAATAACATTCAACTTGGACAGAAAATAACCTAGTAATATTGGATTTTCCCTTATTTGCATAAAATTAATGTACATACAAATTCACAGAAAAAACAGCTCTGCATTATTTTTTCATAAATACACCTCTTAGTGTAAGGATTCCTTGTTTTATAAGCCCACTAGAGATTGCGCCCTAACGATTCCCCATGATGTAGGTAGGATGCTGTAGGTGAGAGCATATTTTTTTCCTTTCTGCTGAAATAGACACAGAGGTTCTCTTTCTCTTCCGTTCACTGACAGACGCAGCCTTCTTATGACACATGGGGTTATGCTCATCCTACTAGGAGTAGACTAGGCAAAACAAACAAAAGCATAGGTTGGCCCCTCCCAGGGGGCCGTCCTCACCTTAGCATATAACCCCCCAGCCCTGTACAGCACATCAGTTTTTATTTGCCTAGTGCAAGGAGTAGACCTGGTTCCCTATGGGATCGGCGGTCTCCTGAAGATTCATTTAAATGAGGATATTGTTCTTCCCTCATTGTTCCCGCATCCGTCGCATCCCAAAGAAGTTGAACTGCATTCTTTGGATGTGGTGAGGGCTTTGCGGGTGTATTTCAGTTCTACAGCTTCCTTTCGGAAATCTGATTCTTTATTTTTGCTGATGGAAGGTTCGCGCAAAGGCATGGCGACCTAGTCAGCTACCATTTCTCGTTGGATCAGGAAGACCGTGACTCATGCATATGAGGTTCGGGGCAAGGTTCCCCCTTTCCACAGTCACGGCTCATTCCAGCAGGGCAGTTCGTACTTCCTGGGCTTATAGACACCAGGCTTCGGTGTCTCAGGTGTGCAAAGCGGCTACTTGGGCTTAAGTGCACACGTTTACTAAGTTTTACAAAGTGGATGTTTCAGCATCTGCGGATGCTGCTTTTGGCCGCAAAGTTTAGCAAGCGGCAGTGTAGGCGCGACTGGCGCCGCCTGAGAGGGCTTTTTTTGTTGGGTACAGTTGTTGTAGTTTACCTGTCCCTCTTGATTGACACAGCTTTGGGACATCCCCACGTGTCTAATGAAGGGCTGCGTCTGTCAGTGAACGTAAGAGTAAAAGGGATTTTATTATAACTTACCGTAAAATCAGCACCCACCCCTCTGTTGAGTTTGTACGGCTTGTTACGAACTGATATGCTATTGTCTAGCAGGGGGTTATATACTAAGGTGAGGATGCCCCCCTGGGAGGGGCCAACCTATGCTTTTGTTTCATTTTGCCTAGTCTACTCCTAGTGATATGAGCATAAACCCCACTTGTCTAATGAAGGGCTGTGTCTGTCAGTGAACTCAGAGAAAAGGATTTTACGGTAAGTTATAATAAAATCCCTTTTTTTCCCATTTATTATTTTTTTTTAATTCAGGCAGACAAAAAAATATATGCATATATAGATATATATGTGTGTGTATATATATATTTTTTTGTGACGTTATGCGAGACAAACTAATAGATGGACGCTATGTGTCTCGCCTCATCTGCACTCATTTGGAAGAGACTGAAGCGGGATCCGGCCCCAGTTTTTCCAGCTTCCTTGGTACGGTTGCCACCTCATCCCTTTAAACCCAAACACATATGGATTACACAGGTCCAGTGGCTAATTTAATGCAGATAAGGCACCATGTGAGTTTAATTACCACCTTCATCAGCCACAGAACCTTTGGAATTCATATGAGTTTACATTTAAAGGGATGAGGTGGCAACCCTACTCCTTGGCAGGGTTGGTTGCGGACCAGATTTTGTTGTCCAAAAGGTAGACTTTAAATGACCAGGAAGAGAGCAAGGTTTTGCTCTGCCCTGGGATTCTGAGAGCGATCAGCCAGAGAGAGCTGACATGCAGAGCTTTGGCTTATGGACTATAGAGAAAGGTTTGCACTAAGTTTGTTTTCTGTGTGTCTGGGAGTAGCCCTACACTGTTCATAGAGGAATGCTGATGTTTAGTTAGAGCCAGAGAGGCAAGGATTTATTTTACTGTTTTGTTTGTTTTGCACCTGCAACCTTTTACCAATAAACCTGGCTGTATATATATATATATATATATTACTGTGCAAAAGTTGTCTTTTTGTTTTTAATTTTACAGGCATCAACTGAAATAGAAACAGCTGTGTAGGAGGCTTAAAAACAGTGTGAGTATCAGCCAAACTCTGATACTAAGGTGAGGTTGTGGAAGACCGTTTCATGTCACAGGCCATACACCATGGTGAGACAGAACAGCAACAAGACACAAGGTAGCTATACAGCATCAGCAAGGTCTCTCGCAGGCAAAGATTTCCAAGCAGACTGGGGTTTCAAGATTTGCTGTTCAAGCTCTTTTGAAGAAGCACAAAGAAACGGGCAATTTTGAGAAGCGTAGATGCAGTGGTCGGCCAAGGAAACTTAATGCAGGAGATGAGACACATCATGCTTACTTCCCTTCCACATGGGAAGATGTCCAGCAGTGCCATCAGCACAGAACTGGGGAAACCAGTGGGACCCAGGTACCCCCATCTATTGTCCGGAGAAGTCTGGCCAGTAGTGGTTTTCATGGAAGGACCCTGTATATCCACCTGGAAGACCCATAATTGCC
>BLSH010505929.1:1057-19093 GCA_018402905.1 Glandirana rugosa
CCAGGGCGCGCGGGACGCCCCGCGCGTGTGCCCTGACAGCCACGAGCGGCCGTTGTCCCCTGGGCCGCCGTTTGTCTAGCGCCATTTGCCGGTTATCGCCGCCGGCAAATGGTGCACTAGCGAGGTTGCCGCCGGGTCCCCTGTTGCCGGCGAGCACCGACAGTCCCGTGTGCGCGCCCCGCAGGGCGCGCGGGACCCGCGATTCTGGGAGGACATCAATAGACGTCCTCCCAGAATTAAGCAACCACCCTGTAGACGTCTTTTGTCTATAGGGCGGTTGTTAAGCGGTTAAAGTGTGCTATTTGCATTTGGAATCTGTTGCTGTCAACTCTCAATATGAGATCCAAAGAGCTGTCCCTATCGGTGAAGCAAGCCATCATTAGGCTGAAAAAAACAAAACAAACCCATCAGAGAAATAGCACAAACATTAGGTGTGGCCAAATCAACTGTTTGGAATATCCTTAAAAAGAAAGAAAGCACTGGTGAGCTCAACAACACCAAAAGACCCGGAAGACTGTGGAAAACAACTGTGGTGGATGACCGAAGAATTCTTTCCCTGGTGAAAAAAACCACTCTTCACAACAGTTGGCCAGATCAAGAACACTCTCCAGGAGGTAGATGTATGTGTGTCAAATTCAACAATCAAGAGAAGACTTCACCATGAATACAGGGGGTTCACCACAAGATGTAAACCATTGCTGAGCCTCAAAAACAGGAAGGCCAGATTAGAATTTGCCAAACAACGTCTAAAAAAGCCTCCACAGTTCTGGAACAACATTCTATGGACAGATGAGACCAAGATCAGCTTGTACCAGAGTGACGGGAAGAGAAGAGTATGGAGAAGGAAAGGAACTGCTCATGATCCAAAGCATACCATCTCATCAGTGAAGCATGGTGGTGGTAGTGTCATGGTGTGGGCATGTATGGCTGCCAATGGAACTGGTTCTCTTGTATATATTGATGATGTGACTGCTGACAATAGCAGCAGGATGAATTCTGCAGTGTTTCGGGCAATATTATCTGCTCACATTCAGCCAAATGCTTCAGAACTCCTTGTACGGCGCTTCACATTGCAGATGGACAATGACCCGAAGCATACTGCGAAAGCAACCAAAGAGTTATATAAGGGAAAGAAGTGGAATGTTATGCAATGGCCAAATCAATCACCTGACCTGAATCCGATTGAGCATGCACTTCACTTGCTGAAGACAAAAGGGAAAATGCCCCAAGAACAAGCAGGAACTGAAGACAGTTGCAGTAGAGGCCTGGCAGAGCATCACCAGGGATGAAACCCAGCATCTGGTGATGTCTATGCGTTTCAGACTTCAGGCCATAATTGACTGCAAAGGATTTGCAACCAAGTATTAAAAAGTGAAAGTTTGATTTATGATTGCTAAGCTGTCCCATTACTTTTGGTAACTTAAAAAGTGGGAGGCACATATACAAACTGTTGTAATTCCTACACCGTTCACCTGATTTGGATGTAAATACCCTCAAATTAAAGCTGAATGTCTGCAGTTACAGTACATTTTGTTCATTTCAAATTCATTGTGGTGGTGTATAGAGCCAAAAAGATTAGAATTGTGTCGATGTCCCAATATTTATGGACCTGACTGTATGTATGTATGTGTGTGTGTATGTATGTATATATATGTGTGTGTGTATATATATATATATATATATATATATATATAATAATTTTTTAAAAGTTGCTGATCTTTTTTTATGTATATAGCACAAAAAATAAAAAGTGCAGAGTTGATCAAATACTAGGGGTGTGCATCTTCACCAGTCTCCCAATTTGATTTGATTCCGCGATGCATAATGTTGCATCACGATTAGGATACAAGGGAGGGTAGGAACTGAAGGGTGGAAGACTCCATGAATAAGAAAGGAAGGATGGGGGAGCCTGGGGATGGAGATGGAGGAATCCATGGACAGAAATAGAAGGATGGGGGAGTCCATGGATAGGAACAGAAGGATGAGAGGCGCTGGGAATGGAAATGGAGGAATCCATGGACAGGAACAGAAGGATGGGGGAGTCTGGGGATGGAGGAATCCATGAATAGGAACAGAAGAATGGGGGAATGAGGGGTGTAGAGGGGTGTGGGTGGTAGTGAGCGGTGTGGGTGATGCTGGGTAGTGATGGGTGTTGGTGAAGCTGGGTGTAGATGGGTGCCAGTGGGTGGGTGTAGAGGGTTGTGGTTGGTGATGGGTGTTGAAGGGTATGGGTGTCAGTGGGTGGGTGTACAGGGGTGTGGGTGATGGGTGTCAGTGGGTGATGCTGGGTAGTGATGGGTATGGGTGTCAGTGAGTGGGAGTAGAGGGCGTATGGTGTGCATGTAGAGGGCTGTGGCTGGTGATGGATGTAGATGGGTGTCAGTGGGTTGGTGTAGAGGGGTGTGGGTGAAGATGGGTGTCAGTGGGTGATGCTGGGTAGTGGTGGGTGTGGGTGAAGCTGTGTGTAGATGGGTATCAGTGGGTGATGGGTGTAGAGGGGTGTGGGTGATGCTTGTTGGTGGTTATGGGTGTGGGTGGTGGTCAGGTGTTAAATTAACTTCAATCCCCATGTGACTCTGCAAAGTGCCCCACTGTAGTGCACAACATGCTTCTTTAATATGTAGCAACATACTGCACAGTGCCTCTCGGAACTCATGTGACCGCCCGGCCCGCCTCTCTCCCCTCTAGAGCTTTCTTTTGGTGGTATTTAATCTCTACTGGGGTTTTTATTTCTTATGTTACAAATTAAAAAGACCCTTAAATTAAAAAAAAAAAATGCATTTTTCTTTGTTTCTGTTATAAAATTTTGCAAATGAATAATTTCTCTTCATACATTTTAATTTCCATTAGTTTTTATTAGAGTATGCGTCAGTACATCAATAGTTTCATGCACAAATATCCAGAACGTATTAAATGACAATAATACCAGTAAACTTATCCATTTCAAGATCAAATGATGCATATATCTATTTTCATACTGATTCAAGACAAAGCTTTACCAGGTGATCTCAAAATGTACAAAACTCCAAAATAATGCCTTCAATACGAAGGTTACTCAGACATATATCAGTTCTATATAAACAGTTAGCAGACTCTTAATAAACTGTCTAATAATAGACCTGAGAAGAGTTTAAAGAAATGAAATCAAGCCTCTTGGCTTAAAGAGCCATGAGAGAACAGACAGAGAGGTATAGAGAGAGGAAAGGAGAAGAAAGAGAACGGAAAACAGAAAATTCTTCCGAGCCAGTCAGCACAAATCCAGGTTACTACTTGTTGTAATACCAGTTAGGCCACTTAACATTAAACACATACACTGTATTGTTGTTAAGGGCAATTATAAGTTCATATATATAGTGAGTATTGACCCTGTGTATTACCTCACTTACTGATGGGGACTCTGTAGTCTTCCATCTTTTGGTTATGGTAAATCTGGCTGCTATTAGGATGTGTGCAATAATAGTTCTATAGTTCTAAATTTATTTTGGAATGAATCAATATTAAGATTTAATAAGGCTAAATGAGAAGATGGGCTTGTGTATGACCTGTTTCCTTCGCAATGAGTCTAAAAACTGCATTCCAAAAACTTCTATTTTTACAGCTCCACAAGACACAAGATTTCCCACTTCCCCACATTGTCTCCAACATAACTGTGACTGGTCTTTATACATCTTGGATAGTCTAAATGGGGTGAAATAGCCTCTATATAAAATTTTCAACGCACAACCCCAATGTTCCACACAGTGGGACAAAGTGAGGGGATCTCTAATGGCCGACTTCCATTCTGTGTTAGAGAATTTCTTCCCTAAATCCCTTTCCCAAGAACTTTGGTATGTATTTTTAGAAGTAGATTCTGTGCTAGTGTAGTATTTATATAACCATGAAATACCCCCTTTTTTCTCATAGCTGGTTTTGTAGTATTTCCATAGCCTAGATGGTATTAGAACTTGGTCTAGAAGCTGTTTTTTATTGAAAGAGCTGATCTGCGCCCAAGCTAGAGGGTCACTTCACTTAAGGTCCTCGGTTACCTCCCCTAGTGAAGTACATCCTTTCGTTTCCCATAGGCTCGTATTGATGTTGGGTATTAAGAAATAGTAGTAGTGTAATGGGGTTTTTATTTTTTGTCGTGAGTGGGGATGTGAGGAATTTTGTGTCGCTTGTGCCCACAATTCTAAAGAGATTTGTATTGATGGGAGGTTTGGGGCCTTACATAACTGCCCCCCACTGGCTGCTAGTAGGAGGGCTGTCAAGTCTTTATTACCCACACACACTTTTTCTATGTCTACCCATCTTTGATCTGTGAGAGGGTTAAACCAAGCTTTCAATTGGTCTAAAATTGCTGCTTTATAATAAGATTCTATTAAGGGTGCTCCTGTTCCCCCTTCTGATCTGTGCTTAACCAATATACCAAATGGCTACCTAACTGCTTTCCCTCTCCAAATACATTTTTTGAGATTTACTTGCAATTGGGTAAAGAAAGACCTGGGGATGGAAATGGGTATAGTCCTAAAAAGGTACATCAATTTAGGCAGCAGTAACATCTTAAAGGCTGCTATTCGCCGTAACCAAGAGATTTCAAACTTGTTTATTTGTGCCGTTTCATGCGTCATACTCTTCAAGATCTTAGGGAAATTGAAGTCAAAAGTTTTAGAGGTTGGAGAAACCAAAGTGACACCCAGATAAGAAATGGTTTGGGTTTCCCATATAAATTTATATTTATCCTTAAGAATATTTAGTGCCGATCTAGGTACGGATATGGGGAGAGCTGAAGTTTTAGATAAATTGAGTTTATAGTAAGAGGCTTCGCTAAATGCCGTAATAATCCTGTTAATTGATTCTATGGAAGACAGGGGGCGTGTCACTGTGAGAATAATATCATCCGCAAATAACCCAATTTTATGGGACTGATTACCCACCTCTATCCCATGAACCTGTGGAGTGGATCTTATTAACTCTGCAAATGGTTCCATTATCAATGTAAAGATGATGGGAGATAGAGGACACCCCTGGCGGGTGCCATTCGTGATCAAGAAGGGGTCCGAGTACATTTTAGAAGTAAGTACTTTTGCCGAGGGTTGAGAATATAAAGCAAAGACAGCCGATTGCATAAATCCTTCCCCACCAAACTTGTTCAGAACCCCTCGCAGGAAGCCCCAGTGCACCCTGTCAAATGCTTTTTCACTATCAAGAGTTATGAATACGGAGGGTGCACTGCGCTTCTCCACTATTCGCAGGAGATCAAACATCCTCCGTGTACCATCAGGAGCTTGTCGCCCCTTCACAAAACCCACCTGGTCTGGTTTTATAAGCAGAGGGGACACCTTGGCTAATCTATTAGCCAGCACTTTCGCATAGATTTTTACATCAGTATTGATAAGCGATATGGGTCGGAAGTTCTTGGGATGGTCGAGATCTATCCCAGGTTTCAGGAGGGTGATCACCACTGCCCGGAGCATCTCCACGGGAAAACAGCTGGATTCTGCCACTGCATTGCACACTGCTGTCAAATGTGGTAATAAAATATCCCCGAAAATCTTATAGTACTCCACAGAAAATCTGTCATCCCCAGGGGATTAGTTTTGAGCCATTGTTTTCACTACCCCTTGAATTTCTTGCAGTGAAAAGGGCTCATTCAGTGTATTAGAGATAGAATTATCTAATTTGGGAAGATGAACTGTGTCTAAAAAGGCATTTATGATTCCCTCATTCGGTTGGGGAGTATTGGGATCTTTGTTTAAGTTATATAGGGACTCATAGTATTTTTGAAATGCATTAGCAATCTCTTTCGGATGATACACGAACTTGTCCATGGATGGGTCCTTAATAGAAGACAAGTGGGTTTTGTTAATTTTAGCTTTTAGTTGGAATGATAATTTACCTGCCCTATTACCGTGCGAGTAGTATTTGGCTCTCATTCTTTTTGTAGCGTTTTTTCTTGTTGAGACATAAGATTTAGGCGTAACTCCTGGCGGTATTTTAAGAGGGACTGGGATAAAGCTGGGGTTGGGTCTTTTTTATTTCTTTCTTCCAGAACCTTAATTTTGTTAAGCAGTGTGTCAATTGCATGCATCCTCCTTTTCCTTTCCCTTGAAGCTAGTTGGATCAACAAGCCTCTGCTAACCGCCTTATGGGCACACCACACATTAAATACATTAGTATCTGTGTAAAGATTCGTACTAAAAAATTCCTTCAAGTGGTTAGACATTTTTTCCTGGGTATGTTTCAATGACATTAAGTACGTATTATTGCGCCACAGTTTCACAGTACTTTGGGTATTCTCCTCCTGGAGGGTAATACAAACTGGGGCATGATCAGACCAGCCAATTGTGTAAATATCCACTTTGGTGAATTTGTATAAGAGGGAAGTGTCCATCAAACACATGTCAATGCGCGAGTAGGGATGATGGGCTGAGGAAAAGAAGGTGTAGTCCTTATCCTATGGGTGGGAATATCTACAAACATCATGTAACTCAAACTCCTGGATGATTGGGAGTATTGGTGTTTTATTTTTAGTTGATTGGGATGAAACATCTATATCTGACTCCATAGTTGCATTAAAGTCTCCACATACAATAAGTCCTCCAGTGCAAAGTTTTTGGACTTTTTTGAGAAGTTTACGTAAAAAAACGTAACTGATGAGTGTTTGGGGCATAGATGTTTGCTATCGTATATTCATAGTTGTTTATTAGGCAGTTAATTATGAGATATCTTCCGTGAGGGTCCTGAGTCTCCTTATGAAGTTTAAAGCTTACAGAGTATTTTACCGCGATTAAAACTCCTCTTTTCTTTTCATTTGCATTAGCACTATATATATATATATATATATATATATATATATATATATATATAAAATTTTTATGGGTACATCTTGGGGCTTTCTGATTAATAAAGTGTGTCTCTTGCACACATAGGATGTCCGCACGCAATTTAAGTGCTTCGGTCCACAGGGCTGATCTTTTGAATGGGCTGTTCAATCCATGTGCGTTCAAGGTTACTAATTTCAAGAGCATGTTGATGTTGTATAGTGTGCATATCATTGCGGGGATGTTGAGAAGAGTGGAAAATTAGTACCTCTTTGAAGGGTGTGCCGAAAATGGTGCCGTGGACCTGGCTGACCATCTTGAAAGGAGGACCGTGCCTCTAAGTCGTCATTCGGTGTTAAGTTGTGGATGTTCCTTTTTGCTGACAAGGCTCGGAGAAAAGGTAAAAGTAGAAGAAAAAAACAGAAGTAAAACATGAACAAAGGTTAGAAAAATGTGAAATCAATCACTGAGCAGCTGTTGCTGCGATCCACAGTTGGGGTTGAAGGAGCAGGGACCGTGCCCACTTAAACTTGTTAATGACCCCGTGCCATTGTGCTTATATCAGGTTTTTTCCCATCCTGGGGAGACGCTTCCGCATGTGGATTTCTCTCTAGGGGACTGCTCCTCTGGTGGTAACAAGTCTCACTGACGAGCTAGGGTAAGGCCTCCTTCTAAAGAAGTAACTGTGAATGTTTTACCATTCTTTGTAATGAGCAACTTGGCAGGGTATCTCCATTGATACATTTGGTGGTTTCTGAGGAGTTTAGTGATAGGAACTAATTGTTTCCTTGCTTGGATTGTATTTTGTGACAAGTCAGTAAATAGCGAGATACTTGCATATGGGTCCAGGAGCCGCGTATGCTTCCTAGCAAATTGCATCAGTTCTTCTTTAACGTGAAAAAAATGAATTTTTGCTATGACATCCCTGGGTACAGTTTCTGCCAGATAAGGGGGCTTAGGCAGGCGGTGAGCCCTATCAATTACCAGCTCCCTCTCCAGCACGTTAGGGAGAAGGGCGGCAATGAGTTGGCGCACATAGTTGCGAAGGTCTGATGGAGCGATCATTTCTGCCACTCCCCTGAACTTTACATTACACCTGCGGACCTGTCCTCTAGGTCTGCAATTTTTGCTTTTAAAGAGGAGAGTTCATCTTCTTGCTCATTATGTGCATCTACTAATTCATTGTGTGCAGTAGCGTAGTCCCCCATTTTATCTTCCATATGCAGCACTCTTTCCCCCAAGTCATCTATTTCCCTTTTTGTCTGTGACATAAGCGACATCATGTCTCTGTTTGTTGCTCTTCAGAGAAATCATCATTTCTTTCATGACCGTATCTGACAGGGGTTTATCCTGTGTGGTTAAGTTCTCTATCCTATCTACTACTTCGCTGGTGTCATCCTGGGAGTTGCAGTCCTCAGGCAATTCCCCTTCAGCACTGTGAAAGAACTGCTTTTATTCAGCCTTCGCAGGGCTTGTGCAGGGGGTACTGTGTGCGGATGCAGTACTGTTACCTTTCTCAGAGGCTGCGGAAGTACGATCTGAACGTTCTCCTCGTTTCCCTTTGTGCTGTGTGTCGCGTGTGCCAGCGCCATCTTGATTAGGCGATGATCCGGCCGACGGAAATAATTCCGTCAGTTTCTGCGGCCCCCCTTGCTGTTTTATCTTCCCCATGGTCACCAGGTGTGTTCCTCCTGTGTTCCCCGCGGACTTGGGCCTCTTGAGTCGCTCCTATTTAGAATGGTTCCATTGTAATGCATGAAGGTGACTTGTCAGGCGACTCAAGTCGCCTATGGGCAAGTCAGATGATGTCACCTGGCATTGATGATGGCCAGCCACCACATTGGGGTGGCCGAATCGCGATACATCGGTTAATTTCAGCACCCCTATCAAATACCACCAAAAGAAAGCTATTTGTGTACATACATTTTATTTGGGTACAATTTGCAGTTAAATTAACACAGTGCTGCATCGCAAAAATGGCCTGATCATGAAGTGGGAAAATCTTCACGAGGTTGAGTGGACTAAGCCAATAGAATTACTCAATATCCACTCTGTATTCTCAGCTGGCTTCTCACCTCACAGCCACCATCTCCCTACAAATAGCCCAAACATGGTCAAAAGACTAACCAAATACCTCTGTTGGTATTACTGAACAACTACTGGCAGGGTACAGCTCAACTTGCACCCTTACTGTTTGGTTTAAAGGGAAACCCCATTTAAAATCCTACATAGGTCTTCTATTCCATCAATGAGCTCTCCGTAAAATCTCATGCTCTCCATTTGTCCCTGGTGTGACGCTCAAAGTCCTACTTTAGCTCATCACTTTTGGTCCTGCACTGCCATCTCCAACTTCTGGGACCAGATATTGCATACATATAAGCCATAACGTCCCTAAAGATCCTGAAAGTGATTGTAAAGTCTTTTGTTTTTCCCCTATACAAATAACACATATGTTATATTTACCTGCTCTGTTTCAGTGTATTTGCACAGTGCAGCCCGGATCCTCCTCCTTCTCTGGTCCCTCTTCTGTGATCCTGGCCCCTCCCCAGGTTGGGGGCTTTGGTCAGATGTCAGGAGTCTAAACAGACCCCTGACATCTCCCCTTTGAGACCGAGAAAGGGACTGAGGACACAAATTACCCACTCCCTTTCTCAGCACTGAAGATGAATGGAGAGGAAACAAAGTTTTCTTTTCATAAACTGAAGCAGAGTGAGACACAGGTTACTCTGCTCAGTTATCACAGGAGTGTTCGGTAACAAACGCTCTCTATGTCCCATTCAGACAATGAAGGGGCCGGTAAAAGGCACATCTACCAGCCTCTTCCTCCACTCTCCACCCCCACAGCCAGTGGGAGAGGAGTGGAGGGAAGCTGGCTGCAGGGGACTGGGGGGGGGGGATACAGCAAACAGAAAAAAATGGAGGGGGGGCTGTAGAAGGACAGGCGGTGGGGGGCTGGAGATGGAGGTGAAAGGCTTGTTGTGCCTGGTGCAGGAGCGCACTCGGCACATACAGACAGGTACAACAGCCCCGGCTATTGTGTATAATGCCACACAGTTGTCAAGCATACTGCCGGCACTTCACCTGCGCCCCCCTTCCTACTGAAAATTGTTCCGCCCGGGGCATCCGGCCCTGCTCTTCAGACACCCCAGCTGAAGCGACCTTTGAGCTGCACAAAAAAGGGTGATTCCCAACTGCCTCATTTTCCAGGTACTAATACACCCTCTGAGTACCATGTCCAAGTGGAGGAAAGACCGCAAACCCCCAAAAAGCTCACTGTTTTCTGCTTCCCGGCTGGCCTGACAAGCAGCCAAGATGACGCTGGTGGTGCTCATAGACTCCCTCCAGGCAGAGACTTGCACACCACCTGGGGATTTCTCTCTCCTCTGAAATAGATTGTGAGTTGTCTGCCCCCCCCTCCCCCTCACCCTCCACAGCATGTCCAAAATCTGTTTTTGATCCACAGCAACCATCAGCTCTAGACTCCTTCCCTGCTTCAGATAAGCCACTGTCCAAGTCAGATCCATAAAAGGCATGCTGCTTTTACTTTGACCCTTTACACCGATTCATCTGCAGCAGTATCCCCTCTATCCATTTCTGCACAGCAACAAGACCAACACATTAACTATATAGAAACCAAAATGGGAGATCTATATATACTGCCCACAATGAACTGATAGATGTATACACAGAACATAAGGAAGAGCTCCAAAAAATTAAACTTAATCTTGCTGACTTGGAGGTCTGTTCTCGTCGAAACAACAAAGTTCTGCAATATTCCAGAATCTGTCCAGCAATCTATATATTTACATATTTGGTAAGTTTGAATGAAGACAACAGTCTATCCAGTTCAACCTGTGTTTGTGTATGTGGAAAATAATTTCCCATATCCCTATATATTGTTTTCGCTAAGCTGCATGTCCAAGAGTCTTTTAAAACTACCCATACTTCCTGCCAACACCACTGATTGTTGAAGAGTTCCGCATCCTGACAGTGAAAAGCCCTACACAGCTTAAGGTTAATCTGCTTCTCTACCAGTCTCATCGTGTGGCCCTGTGTCTTCTTTATCTCCTGGGACTGAAAAGTTTCATACTTATGTTGCGATCACCATTGAGATATTTTATATTGCGATCATATCTCCTCCCAAGTGTCTCTTCTCGAGAGATCATAAATGTATCGCTTGTAGTCGTTCTTCATAATTGAGGTACTCCAGTCCCCATATTAATTTAGTTGCCCTTCTCTGGACTCTCTCCAGCCCTAGCACATCCTTTGAGGATTGGTGACCAGAACTGGATGGAATACTCCATATGCGGCCGAACCAGAGTTTTATAAAGTGGCAGGTTTATAGTTTTATCTCTGGAGTAAGTTCCTTTTTAATGAATGCTAATATTCTGCTGGCTTGGTTTGCTGCAGCTTGACACTCTATGCTATTGCTCAGCCTGTCTTCTACTAGGACCCCTAGATCCTTCTCCACCCTGGAATCCCCAGGGGGTTCTCCCCCTAGTGTTTATATTTTTACCCCCCCAAGTGCATTACCTTACATTTACCAATGCTAAACGTCAATTGCCTTCTAGTAGCCCACTCCATCAATTTATTCAGGTCATCTTGTAAAGTTTCTATATCCTGTTGTGATATTCTTGCCCTACTTACTTTTGTCATCAGCAAACACGGAGATTGAGCTATTTATCCCATCCTCTATATCATGTTTAAATTAAATTTAATTGGTCCGAGGATAGAGCCTTGGGGTACCCCACTAACCACTCCAGACCATTCTGAGTACACATTTATCACTCCCCTTTGGACACGCCCCCAATAGCCAGTTTTTTATCCAAGTACAAACCCTATGGTCTATACCCACTGACCTCCGTTTGTAGATGAGGTGTTTGTTGGGGACTGTATCAAATGCTTTTGCAAAATCTAGATACATTACATCCAACAGCCTACCCCTGTCCAAATGGCAGCTCACTTCGTCGTAGAATGTTAATAGGTTGGTTTGGCAAGAGTGACCTTTCGTAAACCCATGCTGATTACTGCTAATGATACTGTTTTCATCAGCAAATTCTTGGATATGGTCCCTTATTCCATCAAATAGTTTACAAGCTATGGTTGTTAGATTGACAGGCCTATAGTTTTCAGTATTATATCTCGGCCCTTTTTTAACCACTTCCCGCCCGGCCTATTGACAAATGATTGATCGTGTGAGGAGAGAGCAGAGCAGGGATCAGTGAGTGTCAGTCAGTGTCTGTCTACTGTGTACATGACCCCCCCCCCCTCCCCAATAAAAAGGACCTGTCACCAGTACCATTTGGATCTGTCACACAGGCCCACCACCAGTACCACTACACAGTACTGCCACCAGTACCACAACACAGGCCAGCCACTGGTACCACTAAACAGATCCGCTACCTGAAAGATTGTGAGAAGATAAATCCGGAATGGCAGCACACTCACTGATAGATACTTTTATTGAAAATATGAGCAAAAAAAGATGGTTTTGAGAAAACACCCCTGGAAGCGTGAGACGTGTCAACCTTGTCCTCAAATCCCCCCACCCCCCCCACCCCCCGCTTGTATCCCTTATTTTTCGCTCATATTTTCAATAAAATAATTTGCTTTTTATTGGTGAGTGTGCTGCCATTACGGATTTTTCTTCTCACAATCTTTCTGGCAGTGACAGGGCGTGCACCCCACCTCATTCAGCAGGATACATATTTGGGAGCAGCTGAAACCCATATACTCACCTGGAGCTGCGGTTTCTTATCCTTCCATACATCCGCTACCAGTACAGCCATCCATATCACCACACAGGCCAGCCACCAGCACCGGTACCACTAAACAGATCCACTACCAGTACCGCCACACAGGCCAGCCACCAGTACAGGCACCTGTACCGCTAAACACAGGTCCATCACCAATACCGCCACCCATCAGTACTGCCATCACTATAACCACCAGGCCCACTATCATGTCCCAGAGAGTATATACCCCTGAGGAGGCGTATGAAATACTTGCAATGTCGGATGATGAACAGCGGGGAGATCTCATCAAACGATTCTGGTTCGAAGTATGAGCCATTAGAGGGCAGTGGATCAGAGTCCGATTCAGATGAGAAAATCACCCCCCCCCCTTCTAAAAGAATGAGAAGATTAGGACCAAGATCCAAAGACCTGCCCATCACCAGCAGCACCAGACCCCAGGAAGTGGAGCCCAGTACTAGCACTGGAACTACACGCCCAACCCCAAGAGCCCTAATCCGGGCCCAGTCCTTCCTTCCCGATGCCCTGGCAAACCCCATATGGTTGACACTATCAATTTTGCCCTATTTGACTACTTTTATTTGTTTTTCACCCCCGAATTGCTACAGAGTATGGTGGACCAAACCAATCTGTACGCAGAACAATTCATTGCTGCCAATCGCACTAAATCTTGTGCCCGCATGTTCCATTGGCGATGTTTGACACTGAACAAATTGAAAATATTTTTGGGCCTCACACTGAATATGGGGATTACACGAAAAAATGAACTCCATGGGTACTGGTCCACCCACCCCATCCACCACATGCCCATATACTCAGCTGTCATGTCCAGGACAAGATACAACATGATTGTATTTCTTCCATTTCAGTGATAATTTGCAGTGCCCTCCCCGAGATCACCCCAACCATGATAAATTATATAAAATACGCCCCTAATTAATTAATTTTCCCAGACATTTGTGAAGTGTTCATCCCAGATAAAAATATCTGTGTGGATGAGTCCCTCATCCATTTCACTGGCCGGCTGCATTTCAAACAGTACCTACCCAGCAAGAGATCCAGGTATGGCCTAAAACGTAACAAGTTGTGCGATCGGCTATGTGTATTCCTTTAGAATAGATGTGCTTTAACTGCAGACTTTCAGCTTTAATTTCAGGGTATTTACATCCAGATCAGGTGAACGGTGTAGGCATTACGGTTTGTATATGTGCCTTCCACTTTTTAAGGGACCAAAAGTAATGGGACAATTGGCTGATCAGCTTTTCCATGGCCAGGTGTGTGCTATTCCTTCATTTTCCCATATACAAAGATCAGATAAAAGGTCCAGTGTGCTATTTGCATTTGGAATCTGTTGCTGTTAAGTCTCAATATGAGATCCAAAGAGCTGTCACTATTAGGCTTCCTGCACGCAGGACTTTAAAAAACAGCCAAAAAACGTCAGCAGCTTACCATGGATGTTTTCAGCTTTTACCAGCGTTATATTTCCGCTGTTTTTTTTTGCATTTTTTTCCCGTTTTTAAAGGGCCAGCGGTTTGTTTGTTTTTTCAATTGGTCTAAAACGTCCAAAAACTTTGGGGATTGGCATTGTTGAGCGTTTTTGGGCATTTTTGGACGTTTTTAAGTGTTTTAACGTTTTTACAACTGAAAACAGTCCAAAAAAACCCTGAGCTCGTTTTTTACAGCTCAAAAATGTCACTGCTAAAAACAGTTAATAACAGCCTGTGTGTGCATGAACACCTAGGATAACATGATGGAGGGTTTATTTACTGTAGAAAAAACGTCTGCAGCTGAAAACAGCTGCTGAAAAACCGTCACAAAATGTCCTGTGTGCATGAGGCCTTAGTGAAGCAAGCCATCATTAGGCTGAAAAAACAAAACAAACCCATCAGAGAGATAGCAAAAACATTAGGTGTGGCCAAATCAACTGTTTGGAACATCCTTAAAAGGAAAGAACGCACAGGTGATCTCAGCAACACCACAAGACCCTGAAGACCACCGAAAACTGGTGGATGATCGAAGAATTCTTTCCCTGGTGAAGAAAACACCCTTCACAACAGTTGGCCAGATCAAGAACACACTCCAGGAGGTAGGCGTATGTGTATCAACAATCAAGAGAAGACTTCACCAGAGTGAATACAGAGGGTTCACCACAAGATATAAACCATTGGTGAGCCTCAAAACAGGAAGGCCAGATTAGAGTTTGCCAAACATCATCTAAAAAAGCCTTCACAGTTGTGGAACAACATTCTATGGACAGATGAGACCAAGATCAGCTTGTACCAGAGTGACTGGAAGAGAAGAGTATGGAGAAGGAAAGGAACTGCTCATGATCCAAAGCATACCACCTCATCAGTGAAGCATGGTGGTGGTAGTGTCATGGTGTGGGCATGTATGGCTGCCAATGGAACTGGTTCTCTTGTATTTACTGATGATGTGACTGCTGACAGAAGCAGCAGGATGAATTCTGAAGTGTTTCGGGCAATATTATCTGCTCATATTCAGCCAAATGCTTCAGAACTCATTGGACGGCGCTTCACAGTGCAGATGGACAATGACCCGAAGCATACTGCAAAAGCAACCAAGGAGTTTTTTTAAGGGAAAGATGTGGAATGTTATGCAATGGCCAAGTCAATCACCTGACCTGAATCCGATTGAGCATGCATTTCACTTGCTGAAGACAAAACTGAAGGGAAAATGCCCCAAGAACAAGCAGGAACTGAAGAGAGTTGCAGTAAAGGCCTGGCAGAGCACCACCAGGGATGAAACCCAGCACCTGGTAATGTCTATGCATTCCAGACTTCAGGCTGTAAATGACTGTAAAGGATTTGCAACCAAGTATTAAAACGTTAAAGTTTGATTTATGATTGTTAATCTGTCCCATTACTTTTGGTAACTTAAAAAGTGGGAGGCACATATACAAACTGTTGTAATTCCTACACCGTTCACCTGATTTGGATGTAAATACCTCAATTTAAGCTTAAAGTCTGCAGTTAAAGCATATCTTGTTTGTTTCATTCCAAATCCATTGTGGTGGTGTATAGAGCCAAAAAGATTAGAATTGTGTCGATGTACCAATATTTATGGACCTGACTGTATAATTTGTGTGTTGCCAAAGATTGTCCGAAAACCAATCCCTCATCTACTTCAAATACATTAAAACAATTATTACTGCCCTCATTTATCAGCAAGCATAGTGTGAGTCGACTCCACGAGCAACGTTATTCCTTCCCCAGCCCCCCCACAGAATCTGGAAGAAGACAACAGAAGAAATTTCATGTATGCTCCAGAGGAGGAGTCAGAAGAGATACCACCTATTATTGCCCTGACTGTCCTTCCCAACCTGGCCTGTGCATCAGACATTGTTTCAAAAATGATCATACAAAAATCAGATATTTCCCCATATAGACTATAGACTGCCATCTCCCCATTTCAAATACCTGTGTGGACCATATGCTTGCTACCACATTAACTGACCCTGACCTGTTTACCAACAATGTCTTTGCCTGCTATTTTAAACCAAGTTTCTGACTTCCACGTACACAACCTCGGCCTGTTGATCAACCATGGTTTTGCCTGCCACTTGGACTGATCTTTTGCCCTTATACATTAGTGCACATGGGGCTCACATATGTGAGGGGCTCCAGAAATCGTTCTGAGTAGAGAAAACCAGTGTTTGGTTTTCTGTGCTCCCAGAACAGGGTTTGGTTTCCCGGAGGCTTCACAATGTTTGGGTAGGAGAAGCCTCTACCCCTGGCCCTAAGCTTGATGGTCCTTCCTGCTGCCTGGACCAATACTTTGGCTGTGCTAACCATATTACTGCCTGTAATGACCCAGGACTATTTGGACCATATTGCTTCCTGCTGCCTGGACTAATGCATTGCCTGTGTTGACCATATCTCCGCCTGCTGCCTCTCCTGACTATCTACATTATTTCTGCCTGCTACCTGGACCAATGCTTTGGCTGTGCTGACAGTATTTCTGCCTGTACTAACTATGGACAATATTCCTGCCTGCTGCTTGGGCGATTGCTTTTGCTGTCGCTGACCACATCTTTGCCTGTTGCCTGGACCGATGATCTCCTCTGTGGACCTCTGCGCTACTAAAACCACAGGTAATCTTTTGTTATTTGGTATGTACATGCTATGTGTTAGAAATTTAAAGGGCCTTCAAAAATGTTAATGGTAGTCAGAAAATGGTATGTGTAATTTATGCTCCTAGAACACCTGGAGGTGCTATTTGGATTTTGGGCCTCTATATGTGGCCAGGCTGTGTAAAAGCCTCACATGTGGTATTGCTATACTCAGGAGAAGTAGCAGACTGTATTTTGGGGTGTCATTTTTGCTATGTACATGCTGTGTGTTGGAAATATCTTATAAATGGACAACTTTGTGTAAAAAAAAAATGCGTTGTCATTTTTTTCCCCTCATTTTCCAAAAACTTCTGGAAAAAAATGAACTGTTCAAAAGACTCATTATGCCTCATAGATTATACCTTGGGTTGTTAGCTTTCCAAAATGGTGTCATGTTGTGGGTAATTCCATTGTTCTGGTGCTCCAGGGCTTTCAAAAATGTAATAGGTGGTTGAAAAATGAGATGTGTAATTTATGCCCCTAGAACACTTGATAGTGCTCCCTGCATGTTGGGCCTCTCTATGTGGCCAGGCTGTGAAAATGTCCCAGACGTGGTATCGCCATACTCAGGAAAAGTAGTAGAATGTGTTTTGGGGTGTAATTTGTGGTATGCATATGCCATGTGAGAGAAATAACCTGTTACAATGACAATTTTGTGAAACAAAAAACGTAATTTCTCCTACGTTCACTGACAGACGCAGCTGTTCATGACATGTGGGTTTATGCTTGTCCCACTAGGAGTTAACTAGGCAGGGAAAAGAACAGATGGCCCCTCTCATGGGGCCGTCCTCTCTAACCACATAAACCCTCCACATAGCCTAGCTCAGCAGTTTCAATGCTTAGTTTGCAAGAAGTTGACCTGGCTTCCCTTTAGGGGAATTGCGGTCTTGATTATGACTGTCTTTTTTCTTATTTTTATTTTTACTACTTCTATCAAGCAATTGATCTGCTATCAAGAAGCCGGCCGGGGCATAGAGAGTCGCAACGGGCTCTGCACTTTCCCCGGCCTGGCCGACCGATGCAAGCCAGTCTCGCGGTACGGGGACCCGCCGCATCGAGCCCAATCCCGGATTGTGATTCAGGTAGGGCGATTTCTGGCTGGCAGCAACTGTCCAAGCAGGGACGGAAGGGCTGTGAATGGGTGGCTACCCACTGCGCTCGTCAGGAGTGGTGAGTGAGAGTTCCTCCCTTCCCCCCTTTTCAGGGGAGGAGGGGGGACCGACAATTTAAAAAAAACTTTTTTTTGGGTAACTGCTGCCAGGGGCGCGTGGGCCCCTTTTCACCCCCTCCACACCCCCATCCACACCGCACCCGATCGTTGGAACCTTCCGTGTGAATTTTCGCCGCCATGAGG